>OU015492.1:122936570-123360343 GCA_907164885.2 Dolomedes plantarius | reverse complement strand
AAGGATGACAACTACGCCTATAACAAGGGTAAGGCTACTAAAAAATTGGCAATTACATTACCCGAGCAACGCCGGGACGGGTACAGCTAGTATATATATATTATATATATATATATATTATATATATGTATTGGAATTTGGAAATTTCACAATAATCGTCTGCTATGGTTTTGTTTTCATTGGAATGTAAAATTAAAGATTATTTTTGAAAATGACTCCTAAAATTGATAAATGACTCGATGGTTACGTAACTGTGTTTTACGGTGGTGTAAAAATAACGGTTATGGCATTTCAAAAAAAGGCATTTATAGTATATTAAATTTAAAAGGAAAAAAAGTCTAACTGAAAGTAAAAATGGAAACATGGCCGTGAAACCTCATCCTAAGACTGTTCGAACGCTGGTAAATATCAAGAAAGTGAAGTCTCTGATCCTAAAAGAAAATCCGCCGACTTAAAGATCCATCGAGTCGAAACTAGGAATGTCTTCTGACACTGTAAGCAAAATCCCTCATAAAGATTTGAGGTTAAAAAAGTTGTTTAAACCTAATGTTTATCTGCTTTTGCAGAAGCGTATTGCTGAAATAAAAACAAATTGTAGAAAATTATATGAAAAACACCTAGCTGCTGAAAAATGGAAATTTTTGGTAACACTCGTTGAGGTATGGGTGTATTTAAGTGACTGTAATAAAAAACGATCAATTTTCTATTGCTCAACTAAAAGGAATGACCGTACGAAATGGCTTCGTCACTGTGCAGAAAAGTTCCCAAAGGGATTCATGATAGTTACAGGATTTTGTTACAACCGCAAATGAATATGTTTAACCGTCCACCCCCGAAGGTTATAGGTAAAAATCCGCTAGACACATCGACCCGACAGTAATCTTTCAGTCGGGGCCCACAGGCAGCCCGGAGGGAACAAATCTGCCCCCAACCAGCCACCAAGTAGACATTTAATTAATTCCTAATTAAGAATCTATTTCATTCAGCAACACTGTAGAAAAATAAGCGCTCGCAATACCATAGCTAAAGAATGATTAATCTAAATTAATTTTATCATTACACTTTGTAAAGCATTATATTCCAAATATCCTAGCCCTTGTTCCTGGTTGCACCCTGCTTTGGCCGAATTATATCCTTTCATTTTTTTTTTTTTTTTTCCTTCCTCACATTACCCCCTTTTTCTTTTTCCTTTTTTTTTTACAATAATACAATTACACATAGTGTACACTAAATAATTATATACAAATATACATTGCAATAATACAATACAGTAACAATAATACTGTTAATACAAATATATAACAATACAAATATATTATATACCGATGCATATGTAGCAACACATATACGACAATATATATAGTAGTACCGTCACGGTAACAGCAGCAGCTATTACATAAATATTACTACATCTTTTATATTAGTACACTAATTACATACACATAGCAACTTGATTTGGGAAGGTAATGCAACACTATTTAAGTACACAATACAACCATTTAGATTCACAATGCAACATAATCTAGATATTCAATGCTACAGTTTTATATTTCAGTACTACAATCAATTTGCACTACGCTACCATTTATGCACAACTTACTAATTTAATAATAATACAATACGCCATTGAAGATAAAACACATTGCTGTGCAGTTAAGAAGCGATACAACTCCTTTTAGTCGCTTATTACAACAAAGTAAACACAATGAAGCTCAGTTTAAATATATTATTCTACTGTTTTGAAGCCCATTACATCAACACTAACACACGATATTAATAAATAATACCCTATCACATTTCCAAATGGAAAATACATGATACTAACAAATTACTCAATACACTGTTGAAATACACAATTCTGAATTCCAGGACCAGTAGCTTAGAAGATACTAAAACAACAATAAAAAGAGACACAAGAAGCAACTTAATTACCCAATGTCCCCATGTCATGAAGACCCAGGCACACATGGCAATTGTAATTCCATCAGAATGTTCATAATATTTTTATGACTTTTCTACAATAATAATCACAGTAAAATCTATGTTTGTCCCAGTTTTCACTATTTTTCGGGAGCTTACTCCTGACCTCTCTAAGTAATTCACAACTAAACAAACAATGTTCGACAGTTTGTTCTTCGCCACATTCACATTGACTATCTTTATTATGAAATCTCTGTTGGTAAGCACCAAATATTCCATGGCCTGTTATTGTTGGTTGACTACATTGTTACAACGGCAAATTAAAAATAAAAAAAAGTCTCAGGTAAAGCCAAAATTAATTCACTCTACTATCAGCAGAATATTTTAGAACAAATTTTTGAGGAAGCAATTCCAGCCTTATACGGAAAGGACAATCATGACAGACAGGGAAGCGCCCGCCGAAAACTTTTTCAGAAAGTTATAAAATGTAGGGGCTCTGACCACGGGTAAATCTTTTAACTGGCTAGAATTGGGCATCTGACTTGATTACATAAGGGTCGCATGATGTTCCGAAAGGCGCAACGTATCGAAACAACACGTGGTGCTGATTCACGATTAAAAATATTTTTAACGCGCGTGCACTAAGGGGTAATATGGATGGTTAGTTGGTCGATTCCTAGGTCACAATCAGAAGAAAGGGACTGTACTTTATTGAGATGAAACAAGGAGTGTCTTAAATACGCATTAGATATATAATGGTGGGCCGTTATTATCATATATATATACATACATACAAAAGAGGTAAGCAACGATAAGTAATCCTACGTTAATAACCCTCGGTAGTTTCGTTAGAAGTGTGGCATCACCGGTCATAAAAGGCTAATCTCTATAGCTTTTTAAATTTTACTAAATTCATGATCCAGAAAGACAGAGACCTAATTCTAAAAAATAAGGCCAACTTTAAAACAAAAACTCAACATTTCATAACAAAAAATTAACAATAAAAAAGTACAGCATAATTAAATGAAGTGGAATTAAGTGCAGAGTTAGAAACGCACATACTCCGAGAGCCATAGTCTCAAAACAGGAGCTTAAAAACCACGTCCGCTCGGCGGGCGTCACATGAGGCATCTCTCCAAAAATCTTCCAATCTCTGACTATATCTCGTGGTTCTATATTTGTGGGCGTGTATTTAAATTCCCAGAGCGGGCGCCTGCAGTTTTGTTGGTGACAGTTCTTCTTACGACGAACCTCTATTACATTCCAATGTCAAACTCGCATAGAGCTACTGCTAAGAAGACTGCTTTACGACGATGATGGGATACGCTTCTTTGGGAACCGATATGCCTGGGCGTAACTTTCAGGCTAAAAATTCTGGCGGAATTTGTTGGTATCGTTTTTTAATCCGCTCGGAATCCACACACGAGTTCAAAAACGGTGGGAACTGGAAAATGGTATTCCCATAAGTTCGCAGCTGTGTTCGTGCCCGCTGTGAGGTCTTGGGAAAAATAATCCCATATCTTCATTACGCTACAGAAGAGACTACCTAAAATTTTTTTCTACCAAGGAATTTTAATTTTTCTTTAGAAATTTGAACTAGAGTTCACTTTACACCTAAAAAAGGTTATAGAATTAACCAAAAGAAGGGAACCTTGATTTTCACTTGGGCTTTCAGTGGGCAGGGTAATGTAGCAAGGGGCATTTAGCCAAAAAACTAAACCCTTTAGTTTGGGAGGACCACTGAGCTAGATGGTTATATACATGAAAATTGATAAAAGTTCAATAAATTCTTTTTTAAATTGAATCTTTCTTTACCCAATTTTTTATAGTAAAATATAAAAATATAACATTGAATTAGGAAATTTTATTCAACTAATTTTACATGCAATCTCCAATTTTAGGACTTTTCTTTCGTAATGTCATGTACTGCATGAAAAGCAGAATACTGTTCATTGCTCTATGATTTAGAACATTGCGAGCACCCTGTTAAAACTGCCTAAGTATAGCACTGTTTGAACGATAACCATGAGAGATTCTTTCGATATCTAAAATATATGTAATTACTTACAATATTTATATTAACATACGTACATACAAATACTACATATACATATATATATATATATATATATATATATATATATATATATATATATAATATATATAGATATATAATACATAAGTATGCTTCTTTAAAAAAGCATGCTGTACATACAATATCTATGGTGCCTGGTATAAAGAGCTTAAGTAAAAAAAAAAAAATGATTTTTGGATATTTGTTAGCATTGACAAAAAAAAAATCTTTTGACTTGTATAAAAGGCTTAGGTCTATCAATTTTGTATACAAAATAGATAGATCAATTTTGTATACAAAATTGATCGACCAATTTTGTAAACAAAATTGATAGACCAATTTTGTATACAAAAGTACATTTCTTTGTACAAAATACTAAGTCGAAATTATTGTTCTGCGATTGGCATAAAAGCCAATAACTTGGTATATTTAAATCACCGTTTTTGACTTAAGCCCTTTATACCGGGCACCATAAACTTAGAAATGTCAGAAATTACGAATATAATTATTTGCAAGGGATGCAATACATGTGGGTAAAAGTCATATGTAAGTTATCAGTATGTACAAAGTATCGAATAAATGTACTCCAATATCGTTATATTTTGCACTGCCCACCCCAATATGTGAGCCACCTGCATAACCTTACAATACAAGACCACTTTTTCCCACCAACGCAAGCACCGATTCCTTTCGTGGACATCGAGCGCCCGTGTAGCGAGCGGTCAACAGGGTGACGAGTGTACATGTCGTATTTGACAGCTTCCTGTTGACGATACGTTTGCTGACACCTCTTTGACGTGCCTCACAATAGGATTACACCTTACGTTTAAAGACGGTCTTATCTCCTCTGCGCGCGATCTCATTCGACAGGGTGTGAGAATTGCAATTCAGACTTGTTTATTGATAGGAGGAGGAGCAGAGAGTGCCTCTGTAAAATTTTTTGCTCTAGTTAAGAAAACCATGAGAAGATAGTAAACTAATTTTTAGGAAAGGAAGAAAAAATCCTTAAACAAACAATCATGCTTACTCACTCTGATATGTAAACACGTTAAATAATAAATACACCACACACACCACACATATATATATACTAGCTGAAAACCCGCACTTCGCTACGGAGTACATTCTAAGTAAAAACATCGGTGAATGTATGCAATTAATGCCAATATATATATAATAAATACGACGAACAATGTGTATAATGATGTAAAATATATATAATTATAAAAAAATCGTAAGGGATATTTTTATAGACAAAATAATGTAGAAGAAGATATTCAAATTAAATCTAATATAAAGAATACTAAAGAATATAGTACAGTTAATATAGTACAGTTTCTAGAACATTTCTTTTACTGTATTTTAATATTTTTTGGATAATGTCCAATCGTCTGCCGCATTAGCGAGAAAAAAAAATTATTTTTAGTCTATTTAGTTTTTATGCACGTGACGATAAATTCATTTAAAGTACCAGAAAGGAAGTCACGTGATCAGCATTTAATAAATTAAATTCTAAAAATTAATCTTTAAAAATTCACCAAAAATCAGGAAATGAAGGTAAGATTCGAAAAAGATTTCATTTTAAAGGAATTTTTATGATCTTTCTCGTGATATAAATTTTATAACCCTCAAATTAATATTTTAAATGCAAACTTAAAAAAAGTAAAAAAAACAGCTTAAAAATTAATTTAAAAAATCTAAGAAGAATTTTCAAAAATCTCTCTTAGTGCACCCCTACACTATAAGAAGAATCGCCATGCAAAATTTCAGCCCTTTAGGTCCAGCGGTTGGTCTGGCGTTGTATGTCAGTCAGTCAGGAATGAATGAATGAATGAATGAATGAGTCAGTTACGGAACTGTTTATATATATATATATATAGATATATATATATATATATAAATATATATATATATATATATATATATATATACACATACATATTTATATATATATATTATATATATATATATATATATATATATATATATTATATATATATATCTATATATATATAATATTTATATATATATATATATATATATATATATATATATATATATATATATATATATATTATATAATATATATATATATATATATATGGTGTATATATATATATATATGTATATATATGTAAATATGTATATATAATTATATATATAACTATTTATATATATATATATATATATATATATATAACATATTTATATATATATATACATATTTATATATATATATATATCTATATAATGTATATATACATATATAATATGTATATATATATATAAATATGTATGTAGTAGGTTGATGTATGTATGTATGCATGCATGCATGCAGACAGTGCCGTAACTAGCCATTCCTGTGCCCTGGACAAGAGTTTGTATTTGGGCCCCTAGTTAATTAGGTTTGGGAAAATAATAAAACAAATACACCATTTTGGGCCCCACTTCCAAGTGGGCTTGGGTGGGTGCCCTGTTGCCCCTGCCTAGTTATGGCACTGTATATATATATATATATATATATATATATATATATAATATATATATATATATATATATATATATATATAAGACAAAGTTGGAAGTGAAAAACCAGTATAAGCTCGAAAACTACTTTCAGCCAGGAACTAAAAACATGAAAGACTAGTATTAAATAAGTTTTATATATATATTTAGATGGATAGATACATACATGCATATATACATACAAAAGAGGTAAGCAACGCTAAGTAATCCTACGTTAATAACCCGCGGTAGTTTCGTTAGAAGAGTCTACCAGAATTTGAATTTTTTTTTAATTGTTGGTTCGGGAACACAATATGTTATCCCAGTTTCCTTTTTTAACTATCACATTTTTAAGTAATACCATTCTGAGGATAAACCTTTTCTTGCAAAAATTTGCTCGAGGATCTAAAAAATATGTGTATGAAGGATGGAGCATTTTTCAAAGAAAACATTAATTCTCGTGCAATGTAAGAGAAAAAGAGCGAAGCACTGTATATTTGAACTTTCACAGTTTGTGAAGTATAACAAGATTTATTTATTTATTATTATTATTATTAATATTATTTTGCGATGAATAAACAACATAGTCTTGGAGGACAAACAGAAATTTTTCTTTCCCGTAAATTAAAATCGGACTGTGCTAATTATACAGATTCTATCTCTTTTTGACCTTATCAGAACATCTGTCAATGTACCTTTAAAAGTGTGACAGCTAATGATTCATCTCTTTAACTTGGTACCTGCTATAAACAATTTTTTTTTTTCAGTTGGATAAATTATCAAAAGTAACTTCCTTAACTTTAGTTATTTTTATTTTAAAAAACGTACACTACTGTCAACACTATTAAAATGCAGGACTCACATACTAAAATAACGATAAAAAAATTAATACTTTTTTATTATAAAACAGCAAAAACTTAAATATATAAACTTTTATTTTGGTGTTGTTTATTTACCAATTAAATGCACAAGCACTGATATTACAAGTTTATTGCCACTTAATATTTTTAAGTTTCAATATATTTATAAAATCTGTTTTCATACATTGAAATAGAATTATTGTAGCTATGAGGATGTTAGTTTTTTGCTAAAAAACAACTGCTGTACGATTCTGAGCTATAGATGAAAAATTCCACGCCAAAATACTGTAACATAATACTCCATAAAACTCGCCAAAAATTCCCGCCAATCATGTGGTAACCTTTCTCATATAGGGTTCTCCCTTAAATTGTACATCAAAGTGTTACCCTTGTTGACAGATGCGGGTTTCAGGCGTGTCTAATTGGTAGTGCACTGTTTGTGGTGGGATGCTCTCCTCCCCACCCATCGTGAGATTTTTCCCTTCGGAGGGGTTAGGAAACGGGGAAAAACAGAACTATGGACTAGAGCATTGCAATCGGTTTACGCCTGGTGATTGGAACCAGGTCCAAATAGGTCCCAGAGGAAAAGATAAAATCTTACGTAAAGGAATTACAAATTGGGGATTTTACTCTAAGCTTTGGAAGATTTATAAGGAGATGATATCTATTGAGTGTTAAGGCTCTCTGGCACGTGCATTGGTTATTTTAAACAATTTATATGATCCCGAGAAATTAGACTGCACAAATAAGAAGAAATTACTGAGATCAAGAAGCAGATATCAATACAATAAAATTTGTAGTTGTTCGTAGATCCACAGCTATTCAGTTATCAAAAACATATTCTTCAGTTTTAAAAAACATAGACGTACTTTACCTAAAAAAAATAATAAAATGAATGTTCATATTTGAAATGAAACTATTCTCATGAAAAATCATTAAATTCAGAATCCTTTGTACTCAAATCCCACCAACACCAGACTTTAGTGTTCCTAAAATTGTCCGGTTTCTGTTCATTGAAGAGTGGTTGATAATATTTTATCAAAGTAATACTTTTTCAAATATAAAGTCTATACAAAACTATAATATAATACAAAAACTATTTCTCGCCTACTACTAAAATTGTTATTAAGATATAATATATTACCACTCTCTTATTTTATACCGTACTAGCTGAATACCCGTGCTTCACTACGGGCTACATTCAAATTAAATACAACGGTCAATGTATGCAATTAATGCAAAAAAATATATATATATACATATATATTTATAAAAAAATCGTAACGGATATTTTTATAAACAAAATAATGTAGAATAAAATATACAATGGTCAATGTATGCAATTAGTTTATATTTTTAATATCTATAAAACATACTAATTTGAATTAAATTCTTAAAAAACTTCCATCTCAATTAATCTAGTGGTTAAATTTTATCTTTTACCGTATTTCAATATTTTTTTTGTCAATTTTATTTCGTTGTTATGCACGTGACGATAAATTAATTTAAAGTATCACAAAAAGGAAAAGAAACCACGTGATCAGCATTTAATAAATTAAATTCTAAAAATTAATTTTTAAAAATTCACCAAAAATCAGAAAATAAAGGTAAAAATTCAAAAAAGATTTAATTAAAAAAAATTTTTTATGATCTTTCTCGTGATATAAATTTTATAACCCTCAGTTCATTATTTTAAATGCAAACTTAAAAAAAATTACAAAAACAGCTTAAAAATTCGATTTTAAAAAATCTAAGAAGAATTTTTCAAAAATTTCTCTTAGTGCACGCGTACACTAGAAGAAGAATCGCCATGCAAAATTTCCTCCATTTAGGTTCAGTGGTTTGGTCTGTGCGTTATATGTCAGTCAGTCAGTCAAGTTACAGAACTGTTTTATATATATAGAATATGATAATGTTATATTCTATACTTCAATAAACTATTATTCATTAATAGTTTACCATGAGAGCAAGACGCATATAAAAAAAAAATATGAGTTTTCTATTTCTGAATCTGTCCCCCCACCCGAGCAAGGTCACCGCACAAAAATCTTCAGAATTGAGTGAAATTTAGAGAAATTAGCATTAAGAATATTTTCCCCACCGGTTATGCTATCCCAAGGAGGAGGCCATGTTATGGAGGAAACTTCGGTACAAGGCCTCTGGATACTTGGGAGAGCCTAGCTTTGCGCTAGTAGATCTTAGTTTTGCTTCTAGTGCCTGCTGCAAAATTCCCTCATCCTTATAATCTGTTAAGAAGGTATTTTGAATCCAAAGATTAAAAACACATCACCTCTATAAATAAAGTAGTATTACTTCATTTATATAAGTGACAGAATTCTGTAAATATTCTATTGTAAATAAAGTAATGAAATTAGAAAATTAAGAAATGTAGAAAAGTCGTTTCAGAAAAGGATGAGGGGGGGGGAGAGTTGCGTGACACTTTATTTACCCATGAGTCGATAAATTGTCACAAATTCAGACCTCAAGTTTGTGAGACTGTTCAAAAATAGGGAAATCGAGTGTTTATTGATCCCAGTTCATAATAACCCGATATTTAAATAAATTGTGAAATTGATATAGAGGTCATCGAAAGTCTACCGGGAATCTGTAACCCGTCTCTAAGCATATGATTTTAAACATTGAAATATCATTTTATAGTATAAAAATGCTATAATACTATATGAAATAACATTGGGTAGGTTTCTATGACAGGAAAATATTTAGCTGGTGTACTTAAAAATGTATGTGGGGATTAAATGTCACTGTGGTCTATATACTGGATTTTACTATGATTAACAGATTTTTCCATTATGTTATATCAACAACACAAGTTCAACTGCAATTTTTTTAATGATAATTTACGTTAGCTTAGTAATAAGATTCATTTTACTTCTTAGATGCAAAATCTTTTGAATTCATTTATAAATCCATTTAACTTAAAAACGTGTTCTGACAATTTATTTATTTTATCAAATAAAATCAGTTAAAATGGTTGCTTCAGTGTAGTAAAAAAATTTTACTGGTCTGTGTGTTTGAAAGTTTGTAGACATTTAATGATGCTTTATTTTTAGATAGTGGTTTTTTTTTTATGAATTAATGATATTGGCTTTAAACACAAGTTTATATGCAATATGCAAATAGTTGTTGATAAAAATCACATGAATCTATAAATAGGATGCATTTAACTTCATAAATTCAAATTCTTTTTCAGTTGAATTATAGTCCCACTGGACTAAAAAGTGTTTCATAATTTCTGGTTTACTGTAATAAACATTATCAGTACAGCAGGTAGATTTTAACAGAGTAAAAGTTTTGGCAGGTTTGTGTGATTAAAAATGTAAAACTCTTTGACTTGAATTATAAATACAAGGTAATTTAAATCTTTTTCTAAATACTCGCATCATTAGATAATGTCTAGCCTTTTTATGTTTAGAGGGAAACTACATAAAAATTTTCTATATGATTATGGACTATAAAGAATTTTAATTAGTATCTCTTCATCCCCGTTTCTATATACAATCCGTGGTTAAATTTGAATTTTTCGTTCTTTGATAAATAAACACAAAACATATTTGTCTGACTTATTGAGTGAATAACCACATAGTTTTATAATAATAATAATAATAAAAAAAATCAAAGGCTATTTTTTTATAATCACAAAATACTATGGGAAATTACACAACATTTTTAAAAAAATTCTATAAATCATTTGAAAATTATCTTAATCATTTTCATCTGTAAAAAAATGTTTTGTCATAAAATCAAATTTTTCTGCAGGCAGTTCAAAACATAAGTTATCTTTTGAAATTTGTTAGTGCTGCCATCTGTTAACAATGAGTTGGACTACCTTACTGCCGTAGAATTGTTTGTGAAAGTGATTCCAGATGGCAGCACTAAATTTTTCCCCTTGTGCACAATTTAGTGCATGTTTGAAGCATCCACGTTTAGGCAACGATTTATCAATATCGCGGGGATTAAATATTAAGAATAAAAAGAATCTTTTCTTGTGTGGTTATAGTGCATATGTTGCCATAAAGCATGTGCGTTATGACGCCTAACAACCCCCCCCCCCCCACCAATACACGTAAAAACTGTGTACAATTTTAAAAATTTAGTGCTGCCATCTCTAAACAGATATTATAACAAGAAGTTAATAAAAAAATTCGTTAAAAATCCAATGTAAAAAATTCTATTCTTCTATCTAACAAATTAAAATATTTAAAAAAATTGATTTTCATCTGTTTTAAATAATTTTATTTCTTTTCAAATTATCCTTAAAGGCATATATTTTGAAAATTTGAGTGTTTTTCCTTTTATTAAAGCTTTTTAAAAGCTTCCTATACAAAATATATTTCATGTATTAATTACAAAAGTATTGTCTGAAAAATATCAAAGAACACTAAACTCCCGTTTATCCCTGCTAATTAATAAAATAGGCTTGAATGGAAAAGAGACAATCTAAAAATAGTTCCGTAGACCCTATAACTTGTTTTGGATGAACGGCCTATCGCTGTTTTAAACGGGATTAAACAAAAATAATAAAATCCATTGCTTGTCCCATTTTCTTTTGAAAAAGCCTATTATTTTGCTTTATGAAGCTCTATATCATCATTTGTCCCATAGTGATTTCTAAATATTAGACTTCATTAGATGAGGTGAACATGTTCACTAAATTTGTGTGACATGACACGGGTACTTATCATAATACATTAGCAGACAGTCATTTCCCCTTTCTCGAATACTGAAAGCCGGCAAAAATATTGAAATTCTAAAGCTGGTTGCTGCAGACATTTGTAAAATTGAATTCTTCTGCCTTCTACTTACGGCAGTGGTGCGCACACTGCTGGTAGTTTGACAGAAGTTTGTCGTGAACACTTTTGTCTGTTGTAGAAAGGAGTGAATATGCCTTTCCAGTCCCGCTCCCCTCCCTCTCTTCCGTTTCGGGAATGTCTTTGTCGCAGCTGTGGGCCGGATGTGCAATAGCCGCCGGTCAGGAACATCTGCTGCCGTCTTGGGGCATCATTAATCTTTCAGTCCTCCCCCTCTGGTGGATGGGGGTTTTCGGGGGGCTATTATCTTAGCTGGGTCAGCACTACTGATCATTATGTCCCATCACTAGGGGTATGGGTTGGCCCACCTTTTTCTTGGCAGGCTTTATTTTGTTGGCGGTTTTCGGAAGGCACACATTTTCTGGCAACCCCGAGTTGAGAAGGGCTGACGCAGCCGAAAGAAAGGAATTCAGTGGTGAGTTGTCACTTGGACATGTCTACCTTTTGACTGGCGTGAGAAGTCAGTTCGCTGTAAGCGTCTGTTAAAAAAAAGTCTTGAAAATGACTTCCACGTGGTATTTTTTGTGCTCCCAGAGTCCTGTTTGTACTGCAGCGCGGGTTTCTCTTCCCGCCAAACACCACGTAAGATAAAACGCTGGAGCGGAAGAATGTCCTCGTAACAAATTTATATCGTTGAATTTTTTAAATAAAGATAGTCTTTAAATTTTCTATAATTACATATTTTTAAAATTTTTATTTATTTTTTTACATGTTAAAAAATATGTGATATTTAACAACTATAATTTTCCTCCCCTCTGACCCTAATTCCCTCCCCCCCCCCGAGTACTGATAATACTAGTACTAGACCCTTCGGAATCCAAAGAGGGAAACCCGTGTCTCGGACGAGTCAGTGAGGATGTGGTAAAATTTCGAAGCAGTTGATGTTACAATGTAATCGTGTGTTCCTGTAAATATGTGATAATTGTGTGTGTTCTTAAAATATGTGATCGTCCGTTGTGTATGTGCATTTTTATGGTGTAATAAAGTCCGTGTTCAGCTAGCCGGATTTTGTTATTGACTCAAAGTAGGACATTTACCATAATATGATATTGTTATATAAGGTGTTAAACAGTCTTGCAAGGTGACACTTACTTTGCTTCTATTCACTTCTACCTATCTGTGTGAAACTGCGTTCTGAAAATTAGTTGTTATAAAAATCATACAACGATTAAGTCTTAACACGGAAGATGATTTGATAGTAGCACTCTCAAATATTTCAACAAATATTATTGTAGGTCTAGGTCTAACCTTCTAATTTCTTTTTTTTTCTAGTTTAGTTTTATATAATAAAGGAAGTCTTTAATTTTCGATGTTTTATTATGTAGCTTATAATCTTGAAATCAGGCTCTTTTTTAAAATTTTAATTTTGGTTAATTTTTGCCTAAATGAAATACAAATACATGTTAATATTTCTATATAAAGTTTTGTTCTCATGAGATTCGTCAAAAAATAAAAATAAATAAAGAAGGTAAGAAAGACAATTTTTGTTATTATTATGTAAAGTTAAAATATACCCAGAATATACAGTTCATTGATTTCAAAAAGAGTTTTTTTAAATTTGTTTATTTATTTTTTATGTTTTTGTGAACATTTCCCTAATTTTTTATAAAAAATTTGTTACTATCAAAAAATTTTTATTAAGAATCGAATAATTTTTTTATATAAAGATAAAGTGTCACAGTTGAAAAAAGTATGCGCACCACTGACTTACAGCATTAACTGTATTGCGAATGGATATTATAAAATAATTATAAGATAAAAAGAACTTTTTATATACCATGATTTTAAATTTTCTGTTGAATCATATAAACTTGACAATTCTATGTATTAATAGATACTTTTTAAAATTTTTTAATGAATTATCCCATCAACTTGAAAGAAAATGAAGTTAATTGGAAGTTAACTTGCGTTTAACTTTTCGTTCCCGTCCCGGTCGATAGATGGCTGCACCAGTCTACAAAACAAAATTAAATGAAAAATGATTCAATTCTGCTTAAAGATGGCTAAAAGTATTAAAATAATGCTAGTTTTCATCGTCATAGTGTTCTGAGCTATTCTAAAAGTTTCAAATGTCTAGCTAGTCGGGAAGTTAGTTAAAAATTGATTGCAAGATTTGTACCGGACAAACACACACATACAAACAAACATACAAGAAAGCGAGTTAATAAAAACATGGTAATTATTTATATTTTCTTTCTCTCCCGTTTCCTGGCAACTTATTTTCTAGAAACAATATGCTAAAAGCTATGATATACAAAAATTTAGCGGCAACCAGAAAAAGCTTACGAAGTAACGTAAATTCACTTCAATGGCTGCTAGTGAGTACCTCAAATTCTCAACAAAAGCGCACTGCTATTTTCTTTTATTATACGTTTCTGTTATACGGTGTTATTTTCATACAAAAGAACTTCTATTATCAAATAACACAAGTTGCATGTTTCTAAGATCAGTGCATTACCAGTTATTATATTTTCAGGTTGTTCTGTTTTTGCTTACACTGCTGTATATTTTTACCTTAAGTCAATTTATGTTGGGATGGATTTTTTTTTTATTCAGGATTATCTATTTTTAACAAATTTATTAAAATTATTTTGCAAGGCAAGGTTTTCTCAATGCTCCATCGTTCTATTTCAATTAAACGGTCTTCAAAATTTTTGATTTGGATGAAAAACTCTTAAAAATATTGCCCTGAAGCATAAATTTCTCAAAAAATGTTTTATTATTGTTTCTTTATATGGTATAAACATTTCTGAAAGTAAAAATTCAATATTATATTTTTAAAATTTATAATATTTCATGATAATATTTTAAATGACTATTAATTTTGAATTACGATTTTAAAATTAATTAATACTTAAAATGTCATAAGTAAAATTTTAATAAATTCTAGACATTATTTTTCAATTTTTCCTTTGTATATAAGGAAAAAGCTTAAGCAAACAGAGCTATTGGTTCAGTAAATACAAAGAAGAACAAATATCCCTTAAATTTTGGATTTTGAATATTTTAAAAAACACAAATTGTAATTCTTCAAGCGCTTTTTTTTCATATAAAATCGTCTTTATTTTTCCACCTCTAATGTGTCTTTATATAATCTCGAAATGTATGTCAATAAAAATGATAAATGTGTCTCCATGACACGAGTAAAAGATCAAGTTAATTGTACGGTCAATGATATATGATACAATCTTAAGGAGATATAATTAGAACTAAACTCCATATGCGATAATGTTTCACAGGATGATCACTGAGTGCTGAACAACCAACCAGTTCCAATTATTATGTTAGTGAGATAAACTCGGCAAATAAAACAATAATCCATGATGCATTAATTGATAAAAGCTGGTGTAATAATCTAAAAGTAATGACTCCGTCTTTTGGTAATGCAGAAAAATATTTCCTCTTACAAAATAAATGAACGTTTTCCTTAGTTAAGCTAATGAAATAAATTAGTTAATTATTCATAAAATGAGGAGTATTAGATTAGACAATTTTTTGTTGCATAGAAAGAGAAGAATTGATTGAGGTTAAATTTACAGTCTCAAATATTCAGTATTATTATTACAAATCCTAATGAAGAACACATTAGTTCCTATACAACTACAGAAACTGCTGTTAGTAGTTTTATGTACGTGTCCTGTTTTGGTTTCCGTAAGTTCTTTTGCAGTTTATGAAAGGTCAAATTTCAATAATTAGAAATAATTAGAGATTCCAACCTCTGAGAAGGCCCGACTAAGGTAGAAAGACAATGTTACGTCGTAAGGTATTACATTTTGTATTTATAGAATATGGAATAATACTGCAGATATTAATTGTGTATGTCAGCCCGATACATGCCTAATATCTAATCCATGGAGGATATTTTAGTACTTGATTTTCCTGCTATGAGATCTCTGGTCTTTCTCAGGGCACACACAACAAATAAGAGTAGAAACTAGCCTGATTTGGCAGCGCATGCATTAAACAATTTTTTTTCCGAGCTCACTTATTTAATTATGGATTTGGAATCTTAGGAAAGGAATGGAAATATGGACAAAAAGGTCCCTTTGATGAGTAGTTGCTGTTTTTATGGTTTTATTTTTTTCCCCTTCCTTTTGTAGTAATTCAGACAAAACTCCGTGTATGACCAAATACTTTTTACAAAGTAAAACATTCATGTTCTATGTGTTCCTATCCTTAAAAATATTTCATGTACTTAATGTAATATACAATGCTAAAATATTAAAAAGGAAAAAAAGTTAGAAATAATGTTTTTTTAAGGATTTTGGGTCATGACATGTTTTAACTACTACCCATTTACACTTTGCAATGTTAAGTCTGTTTGATGATGATGATGGAATAATAATTATATATATATATATATATATATATATATATATATATATATATATATATATATATATATATATATATATATATATATATATAATGATTATATTTGTTAATATTAAGGATATTTTTTACTCAAATTGGAGTCTAATTATAGCTTGTATAATAATTGGTAAAGATAACTTAATAATAATGGTTGATAAATGCAATGTGTGAATAAAATTTTCAAACAATTTATTTACAAACATAGTTTTATTTCAGTCTATTTGTGATCACATTACAAGGGAAGAAATCTGTGTGAGAAATTTACATGGTGGGATAAATTATTTGGCTTTTCTTCCAATTGGTTTTCATTATCTTTGATAGGCAGTTATTATAATGTCAATGAAACATGATAAACTTTTGCTAAAATCGAAAAAGATGAAACATTCTGAAAGGAAGGAGCTACATTACGTGACAGAAAAGTATGAATTATTTGATAAGGAAGAAATACATTTTAATTTGAGATCTTAAGAGCTCCTGTAATTAAAGACTATTTTACTTGGCTCCGTGTCTATAAGAAATAATCAGGAGTTGGAAACAAAGAACAAATATAATGTATTTCGAAACAATTTCTTGTGCAAATACTGTGATTACAAAAAAAAAGTTTCATTAAAACAAACAATTTTCACAATTATCGCTAAATTTTTCGTGAGAGCAGAAAACGTCGGAATTCTGTAGATAAAATCTACTTGTATAAAAATATTCCACCACAGGATAAACAAACTTCGGTTTTACTTGTAATATAGGCAGTTGACATAACCCTGTACGTTCCTCCTATCGATTATCTAATTTCCTTTCAAGAGGACCGTTCATCTTCACTATCTCCTTCAAGCTCTGAGTCCCAGTTCCAGCTGTTCCTCCTTGAACTAGATTCATCGGATATGCAGCTGCTTACAGATCCAAGTCTGAGGTAACATTCTGGATCATAAGGATCTATGTTCATACCTTCTAAAGATGAGAACAGTTTCTTCATCTCTAGGGTGCTGGAATGGGGATCTCTGCAATTGTAAACATCTGAACTGGCAGATGAAGATCTAGCGATTCCTGTTTTCGAACACTTTACTTCTTGGTCAGAAGGATCTAGATCTCGGTAAATAGAATTCGGTGATGGTTCAGCTACAGACCTGGTAGTATTTCGCCCATTACCGTTGTTGGAAGAATACTCACTGGATGGAGATGAGTGAACAATATTATCTATTTCATCTTCATTCTCTTCAGGAATGGTATGCACGTTGAAGTTAAAAGTATCATTCAAGAATAATTCATCTTTAAAACTAGTGGTCAAAGATACTTCATCATAGTTGCTGAAAAATACTTGATGATCTACAGATGTCTCGGCAGAAAACCTGCCATCATCTCTAGAATGAGACCTACGAATGTTTTGCGAGTAGATGTTGAATTCATTTTCCACGCCTGACTGTATCTGAACCTTAGCATTTATATCCTTCTCAGGACCTGAGCCTCTATTTGTTGAAGATCTGCTGAAAGAACACTCCTTCCCGTTTTTAGATTCCTCTGAAGAAGTCTGATTTCGGTTCATATTTGGTTTAGTGCTAGACACACTAGTAATTTTCGAAGTCTTTATGCAGCTGTCTTCTTTGAATATGCTACGCTTCTCTGATTCCGATTCGTCATCGCTGGTCTCGGAAGGCCTTGTTACTGTGAGATCGGGTATGATTCGTGTTTTGACTAGACCAGTATCTTTCTGAGAACCCTCTGAGGGGTCATTGAAAACTGGAAGACCTTCATCTTGAGAGTACTGTTTGGTGACTTTATTATTAGGCCTCAATAACTTGTCACTACTTGAGGTCGTGTTGTTGTTTACGATCTCTGACAAATTAGTCTCTTTGTTGGAATGTCGTGAAAACAGAAGCTGCTCTAAATCTTTAATTCGTTGCTTAGAATCATCTATCTCCTTCTCCTTTTCGTTGAGCTTAGCCTGAAGAACTTCACACTGAAAAGAGAATGTTTTAAACAGTATTTAAGGTCATTAAAATAGCAAAATGAGAATGTTTTAAGGACATTTAAGTTCCCTACGATATCACTCAATCAAATGAAATTAAAACAGTTTCAATCACTTTTGAGTGAAGCAAACAAACAACTGTCACATTTTTTCCTATGCAGGTGGGCAAATTCCTTAATAATAACTATCCTCAAATATTAAATTCAGAGTATGGTATTTTATCCTCAGTAAAAGTAATTCCGAGTAATAATGAGTTCGTTACGATCATACGAAAAATTTAAAATATCTATTGTTTAAACATACTGAATTTCATGTACTAATATTTCTCTGCTTGATAATGCATTACTGAAGGATTTTAATATGGTGATTCCCTTCGAAGAAATCACTAGATATTACAGAAAGTAATGGAGTTATGAAATTTATATGAAGTGTTTTGAGAGGTTTCTAGCAAAGCGTCTATGAAAGTTTTTATTTCCAATGGCGGGCAATACACAGACAAGCTAACCCAATCAGAAAAAAGATGGGAAAAGTCCAAAAAGAAGGTAGCAAAAGTCTATTGGCCCATTCGGCCTTTTGCCTCCCAATATCGCTCCCACAACTGGACTGAACATAGCGCTGGGCTGCGGAGAAGGTGACACATGCCAGAAATTGATAGACTACTTTATTAAATAAATGTGGCATGATTATTTTACTGGTCCAGCTAAAACACCACAAGAAGATATTGCAGATGAAGGTTCTAACCATACTGCAGATCAAGGAATAACCTTATTTTGAAATCAGTTCACTATCTTTTTTAATGAGATAACTTTTGCAAGGACTATTTTCTAGAAAATTTGGGTATTTATATGCAATGGAATGGAGTTTATGTATTTTAGTATCAACAATAAAGTTGCTAAAATTTCTTTTGCCGTGTTTTAAGCCTTTATTTTCAAGATTATTTTGATACAGGCACATGTTTTCACTGGAATGCTCCTTTATGCATGTAAATTAAAACTAAATGCTGGAGAAGTATTTCATGTACCGTTTATCATCCTGTATAACAATGGTTCATTCTATAGAGTTCGTGCACAAATAGAGTAATAAAAAATAAATTCCTGTTTTCTTGTTCTCTTGACTCCTTAAACTCACGTGTAAAAATTAACAAATTCAATATGAAACACGTTATTTATCAAAAACAGAAAATTCAAGAATATTTGCAATAAATGCATAACTTATACTGTTTGTTACTTTATAAAATGTTAAAGAGCTGATTTGTATCATTTTGCGTTTCATGACTTTTTCTCACCCTAGTCAAAGTTCACCAAAAATACATAGAACAACATAAAACTTTTATTAGACATTGGAATATTTAAGCCGTGTACAATGAAAACAAGTTTTAAATACATATTTTAATAAACTACTGTAATTAAGTTAATTTGAAATTCTGTGCGAGGAATTATTAATGTTTATTCACCATTAACTTACCCTTGCTATCAGCTGCCATACTGTTCTTCCAGGTACCTATATTGGTAATTAGAAAACCATATCGATCAGAAAATCATTGAAATTTGCATTATAATATGTTACTCATCCAGTTAACATTTATAATATACAAAGGAAAATGGTAATATCAAATAAAATTTAAAATATTGGTGATAGTTATAGCAGAGAAAGTCCTAAACGTAGTACTTGTAAGTGTATGAGATAATCGCTTGCAAACAGTTTTGTTATATTTTAAAGCAAATTTTCTATTTCAGTAAAAATGACATAATCTTTTTATTGATTGTCTTTTCTGTGAATATGTGGTGGTAAACATTTCAGTTTTACGGTGGAAAAGAGCGTCATAAAATCAGATGATTCTCTTCTTACCTTATTTGCATTCTTCAGTTCTTGAATCATTGCCTTTATTTCAGAAACTTCATGGCCTGAAATATTTATTAAAGTCTCTATAATAAAAAATGGGGATCTTTTAAATATTACTAAACAGCTTCATCCATCTGACAAAGCATAAAGAGCAAAGAAACGTTTTTCTATTGCTCTTACTTAACGCATTGTTTTCAAGACTAATTTAAATATGTTTTAAGTGATTGCGTATTAATAATTTGTGTATTATGGAATCCATTAAATTTTACCTCTTTCATCTTTTGATCCGATTCCGCTGTCAAAAGAGGATGAATCTTGCGAGCTTCTCATCAAAGTATCCACGCTGAACGCTCTTTGAGCTTGCAGATTAGTTTTCATCCTATCGAGTAACACGACAAAGTTTTGTTTATGATGCATAAGAATTGCTAATAAAGTCTTTTCAAATTTAAGTGATACCTGTTCTAGCTTCTTAAATTATGAATAATTACAAGATAAAAAGAACTTTTTATATACCATGTTTTTAAATTTTCTGTTGAATCATATAAAATTGACAATTCTATGTATTAATAAATGCTGTTTTAAAATTTTTTTGATAAATTATCCAATCAACTTGAAAGAAAATGTAGTTAATTGGAAGTTAACTTGCATATAACTTTTCGTTCCCGTTCCAACCAATAGATGGCTGCACCAGTCTACAAAACGTTCCGGCCAATAGATGGCTGCAGTCTACAAAACAAAATTAACTGAAAATAACTGAAAATAAATTTAATTCTGCTTAAAGATGGCTAAAAGTATTAAAAAAATGCATTGTCATCGTGTTCTGAGCTATTCCAAAAGTTTCAAATGTCTATCTAGTCGGGAAGTTAGTTAAAAATCGATTGCAGGATTCGTACTTGACAAACACAAACACACATACACACAAACAAGAAAGCAAGTTAATAAAAACATGGTAATGAGACATACTGTAAGCCGTTACATAGCTTCTAGTATCGTTTTTTTAAAGCGACTGAAAGAGACCAATTTGATTATCAATCTATATGTCGTTAAATAGTTGAAACTAAGCTGTGAATATCCAATTTTCCTACGAGTACTGCTAGGCTCGTGTTCATGCTAAGGATTATTTTTCGAAAGAATCTCTTTGAAAAGTTAAAAAAAAACGACGTCATGCAATGAAAAAAGTTTAAATAAACTTACTTAATTCTTCAAACTTATAATGAACGTACGATTGCGATTACGGACATGAACGTACAATTTCATGTGCGTTGCACTTTCCCCACACACATACACCTTGAATCTATCAATTTTAGTTTCTTCTGTTTTTTTTTAAATTTTGGTAATTTTTATGGCGAATTCTTTAATTTTTGGATTCGCCAAAAACCTGAAAATGACCCAAGTTATTTTATTGTTTTCATCCTTTATTTTCTTCAGTTATATAGTGCCGTTTCAGTTCCTACAACAATTCCATTTATATCGATCTTACTATGTCAATTTTTCGTTTTCTATGTTTGAAAGCGACTGTTTGGGGGGACTCATTTGTTTGGGTGTATATTATAGTCATTTGACTTTAATGCTAAAGGGATTATAAGTTTCATAGCGCGAACGTAGAAACGCTTTGCCATCGTTAAATATAAAATAGCGTAAACGGTGTAGGATTTCAGAAAGAAAATCCTGTATAATACCAACTGATATCAGTTTTAATCCGACCAAACGTAGTTAGAACAGAATTGTTTATTATTTTATTAAGCTAAACTACCACCTCAAACTGAGCGTAATAGTAAAATAATACCATTATCCGAGGAATTATATTAAATATTTTTGGGGTGTTTTCAATATTAAAGCCAAAAGTATTTCTCCAAGTAACTTTTCTATCAAAAAACCTTTTATGAAAAATCTGGGGTAGATTTAAGTCCCAACCACGGCTTTTATAATACCAACCTTTGCTACGACTAAGTAACTTAAGGGGGTCTGGGACACATTTTAAAAAAAAGTTTATTTATTGAGTTAGAATTTTGAAATTTTTGTGATGGTTAACCACATAATTTGTAAACGAAATCACGTTATAAAACTTCTCATAAAGTTTTTAAAATATTTTTAATTTTTAAAAAAAGTGGGGTAATTTAAAATCGTTATAACTCAAAATATTATTTGTCGAATTTCAAATTTTTTTCATTTAATTAAATAGAAATATATGTTTTAATTTTGATTCAGAATTTTTTAAATATTAATTTTAAAAAATTAAAAATATTTAGAGTAAAATTTTTTTAAAAATGATGTAACTTATTTTTTAAAAATTATAATTTAAAAAGTAAATATTTTTTCAAATTAGCTGAGTTAAAATTAAAGTAAAATAATTGAAAAGACATGTTCCAAGGTTTAACCATTTATCTTTAACGGTTCTTGACTTATAACTATTTAAAGACAAGAAATGGTGAAAAAAGCCATTATGCAGAAAAACGCATTTAAAGGTTTAAACAAAGATTGGCTGCTATTAGAATGTTGCAAAACAAAAAAGGAATATCTTCTATTTTAATTAAGATAGAAACATGATTTAAACGTTATTTTAAGCGAAAAAGAACACAAAATCTTTTAGTGCAATAAAATATTTTTTTGAAAATTTGAAGAATTTTGTGTTCTGGACCCCCTTAATATTTTTAAATAGCATTATACCTTTTCTTAGCTTGCACTTCTAGAATAGATTTTGCTTCCGGGTATTCAACCAAAGCCTGAAAAATGAAACAGTTAAACATAATTTTGCATTCTACAACTGCACAAATAATATATTTCAGAACTTCACAGCTTCATAACAAATATATTTAAGTTTGCATACAATAATGTCATATCGCCTGTGGTAGAACATCTGACAACAAAGAGATAAAAACTTAAGCTTTACACTGAGATATTTAAAAAGAAATTTTCGTTTTACTTTGCCTTTCAGCAACAAAAGTAATAGCTTTAAAAGCTCAGAAATACCTTCTCACGACTTAAACCTAAAAGTACATCATGCGTAAATAAAACATAGTCTGCATTTAACTAGATTTATACACATAGATAAAGAGTTACTGAAAAGAATAAAAGTATGTATGCGTGTTTTTTATGATGGTGATTTTTTTTTCAGACAGTAGAATTTGGGATTGAACATCGGTTAAAAAGGAATTTTATGTTTTACGATGCACTTTAAACTTCATTATTTTAAATCTATATCTGTAATTCCGTTTATTGTATTGTCTCGAAATAGCTGACTAGAGAGTCACGAGCAGCATAAAAGTCGGATGATTGCGAAATAGTTGTTTTGAATATTACATTAGATATATTGGTTTAAGTTAAACGTGTTCAGGGGGAGATAAATTATTCAATGAAAGGAGCTAAGACAGAACGCTTACCGCCATTAAGTCTCTCCGAGAAAGACATAGAAGCTCCGAGTATCCTATTGATCTAACATCTGCTGTTCGCCTGAGGAGAAAAAAATTCGTTACACCTGTATTAGGACAGAAAATAAGCAGTTTATATTCAAAGAGAAATATTTAAAATATTTGTTTAAAATTGTGCCTTTTTCTGTGTAATTTAGAGTAATTGAAAATTTATGTTCCTCCGAGCGTTATGAAATCGATATATGAGGAAGGAGATCCACTTGCATCTTCATTATAATAACGATATCAGATTTGTTGCAAATACTGAGTCTAGGTAACAAGATATTTCAAATTTGAACATCCTATCTTACTTAAACGTTGGGTTACTTAATGGTATGCTGTTATTTGTACGAAATATGTGTAGAACATTGATCCAAAAGATTTAGTAAATATATTTTACTTCAACATCTCTAGAACAAAAATACAGCAAAAAATGAAAGACAAAGTTTAATTTTTGATGTTTTCAAACGGAATGTGAAAGCAGTAACTTCATATAAACGGAAGAAATTAGATAAAAAATATCAATAACAAAATAATGATTGACTAATTTAAAAAGCCATTTTCTTCTCTAATTTAAAAGAAGTATTTTTGTATAATTTTTTTCTTCTTTTGGAAGTATAATGAAATCTCAATATTCTGTAATTAGATTTATATAAACTCTAAACTCCTAAAAATAGACCACTAATTTTGTACCATAGCTTTAACTATGAAGCCTTAACATAGTATTATAACCAGAAAGATAAGTCTCTGAAACATCGTTATCCATGACTATGTATCCAATAATCTTTATGTCTCAGAAGTGGTCTTAATTCCTTTATCTTATCCAAAAATTTATAAGATTATATGTCGCGCTAAATCGTCATTTTAAAATGGTACCAAAGCTGTAAAAAGAGGTAGTTATCTAAAAGTGACATGCTTTTAGCGATTCTTTGATACCTAACTCATGAAACTTTTAGGGTTTGGGCTATTTTCAACCACGAGACAATGCAAACAAAGTGCATATCAAATGCTTTCACACGTGCTACAAGCCTTTCCCTTTTCGGAAATCACCGTACTTAATCTTCCACAATTGTGATTGAAACTTTTTTTTTAATACCCATCCAAGAAATAAAAGTTTTAAATACAATAATCAACTCTTCGACTTAAAAAAAGAAAATTATATTTAATGTGAAACACAGGTAGAAATAACTGCATTTTTGGACCATAAGACGCACTTCAAATTTATGGGAGGATTTTTAGGAAAGAATATATTGTATTTTGCTCGGTATTTATACTGGTGTAAGAAATTAAGAGAATTTGCAGACTTGGTCGATTATCTCTAGAACTACTGTACTGATTTTAATGAAATGTGATATGTACATACATTGATACAATACAAAACAAATAACCACTCAATAATTGTAATACACACGCATGATCGTGCGTAACACTCGTTGGAGTCAGAAGGTATGAAACAGCAGTTACAGAATAAACAAAAAAATGGGTTAATAGATGGGTTAATAGGGGGTATGGTCCTCTCTTACAGATATACAGGTCTCGCAGTGTGATTTCATACTTGAAATAAGGCAGTTTATCATTTCCTGTGGCAATTAGTCTCACTCGTTCAGCAACGCTGTTTTCATTCCCTGGATGGTTCTCGGAGTGCGGATGCGAGTTGCAGTTGCCCTCCCCAGAGCGTCCCAGAAATGCTCTACAGGGATATGGTCTGGAGATCTGGCTGGCCAATCCATCCGGCGAATATCCTCACTCTCTAGAAATTCGTCGACCAGAAGAGCTCTATGTGGCCTCGCGTTATCGTCCATTAAAATGAAATCAGGGCCAACTGCACCCCTAAAAAAGCGAACATAGGGCTCAAGACCTCATCCCTATACTCCACACCAGTCACAGTGCCTCTTTCAAAGACATGGAGAGATGTGCGGCCCTCCAACATGATGCCTGCCCAGACCATTAAACCTCCTCCTCCATAATGGTCGATTTCGCGGACATTGGAGGGTAGGTAGCGGGTCCCTGGTTCTCTCCATATGAACGTACGACGAGAATCGGTGTTTAGGCTGAACCGGGACTCATCAGTGAAGAGAACGGTCGCCCATTGATCCATACTCCAATCTCTATGCTCTCTGCACCATGATAAACGGATTCTCCTGTTCGTAGAAGTGAGCGGGACGCAAACAGCAGGTCTTCGTGCAAACAACCCTCTCTCATGAAGTCTTTTGGAAACAGTCACCCTTGATACACGGGTTCCTGTGGCTGCATACAAGTCACGAGAGAGCTGAGAAGCTGTAGCACTCCTGTAGCCTCGCAATAATTTACAAATGGCGATCTTCTCTGGCCGTCGTGGTTCTTGGACGACCTTACCCAGGCTTTCTCTCGATGGATACGATATCCTGCAACTGTTTCCATAAGTTACACACGACGCTGGGCGTTAAATTGAACTCTCTACAAATTTGGACTCGAGATTGGCCTGCTTCTAGCCTCCAATCAATTCGCCACCTCATTACATCATCTAAACATTGGTTGTTACTCATTTTTACTGTTACAATTTGAAATTAATCGATTGCTGCAAAATAATACCAAGAAATTCGCCGAGGTGTGCTAGCGAACGAAATGCGTCTTAACTTACGCGCGCTTATAAAGCCTGTTTCTCTACTGGTTCCGCCTACACACACGTGTACGCTTACGTATTTGACGTACAAGATTTGCATTTTTGGCGAGAAGCAGTGCTTTTACATTCAGTTCAGTTCTTTTCATGAAATTCGATAAAATATGCATATTCTCTTAATTTATTTCACCAGTGTATATAAAGATATTTTCAATTTCTTACTTAATGAAGGTAAAAAATATATTTTGTAAAGAATATATATATATATATATATATATATATATATAAGGCAAATTGGGGAAACTGGACCATAGATTTCAACTTTTTCCTGTACTATACTTTTTAACACATTAAAATTGTACTAAAATGTATAATTCTCAAAAATCTTTATATTACATGCATTTTAGTAAATGGGAGTCTGTTTAAGCTATGATATTGATTTTTATTATATATATATATATATATATATATATATATATTGCATATATTTTTAAAAACAGGTGGGCCCAATTCCTCAGATAAATGGGGTAAGTGGATCACCCAGGTCTATTTCTCATAAGAAACAACAGAATCTGTGACTGGGTAACTGGGTCCATTGCTTGTATATCTAGAAAAATGAAAAAAATGTCCACCCCCATTTAAAAATAATTTTTCAAAGCTATTACCAATGTTGTAAGATTGAACACCGGAAAGAAAACAGACAGAGTGGAATTCCCACACAATATGTAAAGGAAAAATCTAGGTGGGGATAGGCCAGTTACACCAACTTACCTTAATATATATAATAAAATATTCATTTTATATTAATTTTACCTTCGGACCATAAGACGTGCCTCAATTTCAATTCGATTTTTTTATATAAAAAGATGCATCTTATGGTCCATAAACTACGGTACACCAAGATCAAGAAAAAAATTGCCCACTGTTGATATCAGCTTTTTAAAAATAGTACGTTAACAACACTAGATTGCTTAATAGTTATACTGCACTTTTCACCTGATATCTCTTATCCATGTCTCAAGCATTCCAACTCGTTATAACAACTTCCAATTTGTTACTTGATAAAGTAATCTAGAAGGTATTAATCTTTATAGCGAATAAAAGTAATAAAATTCATTTTACGACCGCTGAGGACAGTACATGATTCCAGAAGAGATAGCATTTTATGGGATCATGCTACTGTTATTTCCAGGCTTGGATAAATATATCACCAGAAAATTTCCTTCTTTGGCTGACAGGGGGAATAATATAGTGATGTTTTCAATGTATCGAATGATATATAACTCTCTATCTCTCGTCCATGTATATAAACTACATTGGCTTGCATAATTATATGGAGCAGACGTACTCAAATATTTTTTAGGTTATATTCTTTGGTCATGCTTAAAATCTAATTTATCCTCATCATAAAGTTTTCCTAACACTGCGTGTTAAAACATTTTTATCAGTGACTATAGATTAATTGAGTAAATTTAACATACACTGTAATAAAACATATCTGTGTAAAAAATGTTTCAAGTTGGGCAAAATCTAAAGAACCCTATTTTATTGCCCAGTTATTGCTATATTATTTTGAGAATCATCATGGTTAAAGACAAAATAAAATAAAGGTAATTTTATTTTTTTAATCTTGTAAAAAAGTTTCAAATATTTTCTAGGATTTCGATCAAAAGGATTCATTCAAAAGTTAAGAAATAAACCTTAACATACATATTTATAATCGAAAACATCGCCTCCAATGTTTCAATTAAAATATTTCAACCGTCTAAAGGTTTTTTTTTTTAAAGGGAATGCATCTACATGCCTTAAAACTATTTTTTCATTTCTAGGATCGTTGAAACTTTTAATCGGGCTTCTACCTCTCCGATGCTGAAATTTACTGATGAGTGTTACTGATGAGTTACCGTAAAATCTTGACTACAGTATGTACACGTGTATAATAAGCATGCTTGATTTTGCACGAAATTTTCGTAAAACTGAAAATTCGACTAGAATACGCACCCATAACTTTTCAATATTTAATTTAAAAATTGAACAAATATTTATCAACATAAATAAAATTTGTAATAAAAATAAATGAAAACGTCAAATTCGGTAGAAAAAACTTAAATTTTTAATTCAAAAGAAACAAAACTGTAAAATTATCAGTCTTAATCGCTTTCACTAGAATACAGCTCATCTATTATTTGTCGTTTATTCAATGTTTAAAACTACCTTTTTTTTGTACACGAGTATAATACGCACCCTCATTTTTGCGGACTAAAATATGGAAAAAAGGGCGTATTATATTCAAGATTTTACGGTACATATATTTTTGTAACACCAAGGAAATACAACTGAGTTAGAAAATACTACTAAATATGATTTCTAAAACATAGTAACTCTTAAAAAATGTTCAAGCAACTGCAAGGAAAGAACTCTTGCACCATTTGATTCTTCAGTCATTTTGCTAAGCTTCTCTAAAGAGGTGTTAGCAGGGGGTACGTGTAAAGGAGTTTGACAGCCACTGTTATACAGGCTTAAGTTGTGGTGCCCGCAATATCAACCGTGCGTCATACCTCGTGATTAGCGATTGCCCGTTGTTCAATTCCAGTTTACCAATTTTTTCGATTCAATATGTTTGATTCGTTCTAGCAGTATGCAAAATTGTACCTGGCCTATGATGCTCATATCTGGATTTTACTGTAAAACAATCAAGCCAGACCTCAATATCTAGCAAGGTTTTTCACAGCGGCTTTACTTTGCCAGCTAGATAACTTATACTGCATTTTCGTAGCTACGGACCCAGTTAATTCTTAGAATGCTTTGTTAATTATTTGTCTTTTTTTAAAAAATAAAATGTTAAGTTTTCATGTCAAAAGTTTTAGTATTTTATGGTATACAATTCAACACCTCGGCGTAGTACCAGCAACACGTCACCAAAAAGTCGGCAGAAAAGAGAGTACTGTTTTAGAGAACTTAGTCGAAATTTTTATGTGGAACCATACTGGCTTCTTCACAACCCTATTAGAATTTAGGCTGATGGAGTAATGATGAATTCTGTCAGAATTTACGCTAAAAGAATTTAGACTGATAGAATCTCCGTAAAATAAATGTTCCTTATTTAACATGACTTACATGGAATAAATAGCCCCCCCCCCCAAAAAAAAAAAAAAATAAATAAATAAATAAATAAATTCAGGTAGTCTCTTCTAACGAAACTACCGCCGATTATTAACGTAGGATTACTCATCGTTGCTTACCTCTTTTGTATGTATATATGTATGTGTTATGTATATATGTATCTATATATATGTATGTATGTATATATACATACATATATGTATGTCAAAATTTTGACGCATTTTAGTACTTTTCTGTTTAACTGTTTACTGCTTGTCCAAGCCATACAGACTGGGTTTGGCAGCTGCCAAAATTATAACTCGTGAGGTACGGACGGACGGACGGTTATAGCGTATGAAATTTTGCTTTCCGGAGGACCATTATGGAGGAACGTAATCCTGCGTTAAAATTAAATATAATATTCTTTCTGAATCAAATCGTCAGTCCGTTTTTATAGGTAATCCATCAGATTATGCATTGTTGAAGTTTTGCAATACCCGACATTTATTTACCCAGCAAAAGGTCACGAATTATTGATAAAATTCAGTTTGATTGAGTAGTTTATCTGTCAAAAACATTTTTTAAATGTAGTACTCTGCCCTTCTCTAAGGCATAATGTATGTCATTGACGCTTTAGGTATTAGACAAAGAAAGGGTGTGTGAAGGAATTTACCTGTTTTGTACTCCATCTAGCCGCAAGAGGCTGATTTCACCAAAGTAGTTTCCTTCGCTCAAAACAGCGACTACCATGTCTTTATTGGTAGCTGGGCTTGGAACTAAGACCTAATAAAATATATTAATTCGAAAATGCTTTCATATTAATGAGCAGCTTTTCGAAATTAAAGATTCATCAAAGGCCTGCGTGCAATTTCTCAGTAAATAAGAATAAATAATTTAAAATTACTCTCAAATTTGTTTGAAAATACTGTTTAAATATGACAACTGAATATTTGATAGGAATTTTTAAATCAAAGGAAATATGTCATAGCAATACTTTCTATTATTACAATATAATTATTCATTTACAACAGGATTATTATAACTATATATTCAGGTAACTTATATGTGAGTTAAGAAAGTTTTAATACCTGTCTCGTGCATGTTAACTAAGAGCCATTTAGTTTAACGCTCGTGTAAAAAGAAAAACTTTTAGTTTTTTATAAAATGTTTGTTAGAATTCCTTCGATAATAAGGATGCCATGTTTGATCTTACAGTCAAGCATGTTCTCAGTTTAAAATGTTTGTTCTTTCTAAGAGAGTAATGCACAAAGTTGTACTATGTTGACTAACGTTGCCATGATGAAAACACATTGCTCAGCCCCTATGTGGTGAAAAGAAAATTAGAAGTTTTATGTCTATCTTCTGTTTTATTTTGTAGTAATGAGTCTAAATATAATGGTTCTAATCAGAAACCATTTCTATGAGATTTCCATTTATAGCGGTTGATGAAGCCAGCTTAAACTGGTATTACCTTTTACTCTGATTAAAGATTTTCACCCTAAACCTCTCTGTAAATGAGCCGTTAGCAAAACGTATTACAAAGTAATTCATCTTCTTGGAAGGCATATCAAAGCATAAACTTCTATGTAAATAAAGGTCGAGCAATAGTGACACACAACACTGTGATAGTTTAAAAATAGTGTTAAAGATATACCACTTTAGAACACGTGTTAAATATTCTCACCCGCATGTTGAAAGTAGGATTTTAGAAAGTGAAAACATAGAAAATGAAGAAATCAGGTGGCCAAGACGTTGGCCCATAAAAATCCAGAGCCAGCAGATATGTCGGATATTGACTAGAGAATATATTTTGATGTTCTAGCAAGGGAATAAATCTCCATGAATTAAGGCTTGTTTACTCTGGATCAAAAGTAACTGCATGGATGGATATTCCTTCTTTTACACATTAAGATATAGTAGATTGCAGAAATGGTTATTTCTTATTCACAGGTAATTTTTTATCAGTAAATCAAGATGATTTCTACCCATGTAAGTTATTATTACATAATTTTAAACTCCATTTAAGCGTCATTTTTATAAATACTGCTGTTAAATCTGTAAGAGGCCGAAAGGTGGAAGTAGTCCATGTCTAAGTAGGGACATGATTCTAATGTGTCAGACCCAAATAATACTGGATTTAACTTACCTCCACTTTTCCATGGTTGATGATAAACATTTCTCTACCTGCAAGAAAATTTTAGTACATAATTCTACAACTTTATAAGTATCAGACTCTGAAAGTTTTCCTTAAAGTATTAATTTTAGGGTCACAGGATAAGGATAGAGAATTATTGCAGCAGTTATATTATTCATATTGAAATTTTACATTTTGCACCTAAAAGTATTGTCTACATCATTTTCCTAATATATTTTTACTATCGATTATATTAAAATTTGAAAATATTTCGGGTATTTTAAATTGAAATCAATTTTTTTCGAAAATTGAGACTATTAGGAGTTTTAAAATAAATTTGAAAAGCAAATATCGCGCTAAAAATTGCATTTTATCTTCAAAGTTTTATATGGAAAATTTAAAGCTTCGTATAAGTACGAGATATAATCCCATAATTAGGGGAACTAATTATACTTTTAAGTATCCTTCGCAGTGTAGTAATTGCTGTAAGAGGTACTGAAATAATTTAGCAGAGTTAAGAAGGTAGAAGGAAAACAGAAATTTAAAATATTGACAACGAAACCTCATAATAGTTAATGCTCTACGGACAAATTTTTTTACCCAGGTAAGTAAGCATCTTCGAAAACGGTCTCCGTAAAAATAAATTGTTCTATCGAATTTTGACTTAAATTATTTTGAGTTAAAATGCATTTATTTTATCTGCAACTTTTGTAAAGATCCTTTAAAAGTTTCTCCAAAAATGTAACGTAACTTTAATGTGTATAATATAGAGAAACTTGACATCACTTTATCAATGTTTTATCATTGTATTTTAAATATTAAAAGAAAAGTATTTCAAATTTCTTCAGAAAATTTAACAGAATCTTTTTACTATAGTAAAAACTCAAATTCTCATTCATAATTTTACAGGCTATGCAATAAAAAATTTTAATATTTTTAGCGGAATGTTTCATAAGCGCTTTAATCATGGTATAATACAGTTGCTGTAATCTTAACGTTATTTTTAAACCATCAAAATTTATTGTGTGTGAGGTTATGAAACGTACTTTAGTCGGGTCATTATTAGAAATTCTTGGTTATAACAGATGTTCTTTAAATGACTGTGTTAACAGTTTTTTCGTTTCTTCGTCATGATTAAAATTATCCGTTTAAGAGCTAAAATATAGATTTGATTCTTACATTATTGTTTGAATTTATTTTTAAATAAATAAAATCTTTATAAAATCTTGGTTCGCTATGTCAAGAGAGCAATAAGGTGTTATTAATGAAATTCATTATTTTTCATTTTTCTGTTAAACGTCGCCATTGCATTGTTAACACAAAGGTGCTATTCTATTCAAATGCGGTTAAATCATCGACAATCAATCTTCATGTCATTTTATTTGATTTTTTGTCAAGTTTGAAGTAGCAATTACATTTGATGCCACATTGCTGTAGTAGGTGAACGTGTCATGACAACTCATCATATTAATATTTTTTTCATTACCTAAATTTCAAGCAAAATTTTATTAATGTAATAAAGTATTAATGGGTCACAGCGTTTGTCAGAGGAAGAGGCTTTAAAATGTAGACGAAATCGATTAAAGTACAAATGAGAGCATATTAAAGAAAAAAGAAATGAACCAGATTAAAAATTAAAAAAGCTGAATAATAAAAAAACATAGAAAACGCAAAAACCCTGTTGAAAAGCAGAATGAATTTCAAAAGTCAAAAAATGTAATAAGAAAAAACGAAATGATTCAGAATATAAATTGAAGACATCTGAATAAAAACAAAAAATATCGAAAACGAAAAAACGAAGTGATCCGAATTATAAAATAAAAGAAGCTAAATGAAAACAAAAAATATCAAAAAAGAAAAATTAAGAAAAATTTCAAGGCAAAACAAAGCGTTTCAAAAGAGAAAACGATTTACGTGTCCCAGTTTGCTACAAAAAAAATATTTCAGGTAGTCTCCTCAAACGAAACTACCGCGGGTTATTAATGTAAGATTACTTATCGCTTGCTTACCATTTTTTTGGAAGCATTTTGATACTTTTCTGTTAAACTGTTTTATTGTTACTGGGTTTGGCGCTCTGCCAAAATTATAACTCGCGACGCAGAACATTTTTTTTTTCTCTCCGAAGGACAGTTATTGAGGAACGAAATCCTACGTTAAAAAAATTGTAAAACATTGCTACTAAATTTCTTGAAAGCGTCCTAATTATCAAAAACGGAGAATAATAATGTTGGTACAACATGCCGTTTTCCCGATGGACAAAACTAGGATAATTATTCCGAAGAAGAAGAAGGAACATATCCAAAACATTATACGACGAGAGGAAGCACCGCGATCGATACGATTTTCTCCAATCAAAGTCCACGAACGGTGGCCCTATCAGACCATTTATAGCTACCACCAACTTCTTTATGGTAGAATGGATTAAAAATCTGAACATACAATCATTTTATTAGTTAAGGGGGGAAATGTTGAGAAGTTTTAACAACTCCTTGGTGTGTAGATAAAATTTGTAGCCAACAAATTTGTTTCAGAGATAGTTATATCCTTTGTTTTATTGAAAATTTGACAAACTTGAAAATGGCGGAAAAGCAATTCTGTTGAAGGGATAACTATCACCCTCAAGTGCTAAAAATACACTATAGCGTTGAAATTGTCTCTTAAGGAGATGGTGGACTTTCAAATTACCAAATATTGAACAAAAATTAAAATTTTTTGGGAGGGTGTATAAATATTTTAAAAATATATAAATATTGAAGAAAAATGCATTTTAAATAATGTAATGAAAATTAAAATAAAAACTTGGTGGCTTTGGAAAAGAAAATATTAAATGTAGGTGAAAAAATATGTTTTAAGTGGCTTTTTCTCAAAATGCGTAATTTCCAGATTTGTAGTTCTTTGAAATGCTCCTTGCGTCATAATTTTTGACGAAATTTTATAAAATTTATAATAAAGACTCCTCTAATACATAAAAATAAAGTTATCTATCCATTTCAGGTTTCGACATCATTCAGAGTATCAAAGTTTAACTTAAGAGTAGGAAAGTATAAAAATTCCCGAAAATTCCGAGTCCAAGCATAAAAGTATTTACTTAAAATTAACTATTTAACGAAAGCTCAAAGTAACACATAACTTTGTTCAAAATTTATTTATAAACAATATAAATGCAAAATTAAGAGAGAAAGTTAAAATTTGGATCGTAAGGAACATTTTAAAAAACGTAATAAAAATTTCAAATTTCAAATATTAAAAAAAATAAAATATTTATTAAATTTTATAAGATGTTTGATATAGTCATACTTTAATGAATATATATGCAAATTTTCATATCGCTGAGGTAAATATTTCAAAAATCGCTTTGTAATGTTCACTATCCCCTTAAAAGCTAATATTTTCTTATGGTAATGTAAGGTGTTTTCTCTATTTATGATACCAATTGACGATCAAGAGAAAAGTTTTATTGAATAAAGTAAGGCAAAAATTTTTAAAAAAGCAAATATAATGTTAAAAATGCCCTCCTAAAATGTTGAAGGTAGCTGTAGAGCTACACATACATACCTGTTTCTCCGGCGCGGCAAACGTAATCGCCCGGAGAGAAGACTTGAGATCGAAGTTTAAGCACCAGTTCGCAGAGGAAGCCTGTTTCGCACTGCTCGAATATTTTTACCTATTATCATATGGGATAAAACATAATAGGTAAAGGGGAAAAGGTAATATAGAATACAACTTGAAAATGCATAATTTTATTTATAAATATTTTTCAATAGCCCGACAGTAAAATGTGTAATTAATAAAAAAAAAATTAATCGAAACAAAATTTTTTATTTTTATATTTGATAATCATAAAAAAGGTTGATATTTTAAATATACTTGGTTAATAGCAACACATGTTTAAAATCCGAGTATCTTCTTTTTATTATTTGTAAAGCTTATTTTTGATAGATTTTTTTCGGGTCCTATTTTACTGTCTTCCAGTCAGTTGCACTGCTTTATAGATACTATGTTAATCAACAATTTTAATTAAACGTAGTTTATTTAAGAATTATAATACAGAAATTAAAACTAACAAATATTTATCTTTAATTAAGCTTGCGACAGCTCTTCTCGGAAAGTTTAACAATGTTATTATAGTGCTGAAAACGTCTAGTAATGGTGAAATAAAAATTATGCCCAAAAATTTATTTTGGTTTGTGTGTATATATATATATATATATATATATTGATGCAATCTCCCTTAAGAAGTAGGGGAACTTTTCAGTGTAAAAGGTATACTTCTGTATTCATATGATTCTCTTTTCATGAAATGGGCTTAATATTATCTGTTCACTTTGAAGTTTCGCTGTTTCCTTCGTTAACTTCTGCCGTTTCGATCGAAAATTTAAACATAACAATAGTAACCATAATGTTACACCTTTGAAATCTGGTGTCAAAAGTACCAAAAATTTCATTTCATGTATAAATGAAACTTTTCATAATGCTGTCAAGGTTAAACATAGTTACGGCTTCACTGATTTTTTTTAAATTCTAATATCATTAAGACTAATATGTGATTTAATCTCAAGAGAATACGATTTAAACTCCTAAATTTTGAAGAAAAGTGGTTTCTCAAAGAGCGTAATGAAGCTTCAATTTCTGCCTGCTAGTTCCATTCTGTATCCACTAGAGACGGAAATTTTAGAGACATACCGAGATGCCTTGAAATATGTTTCTATCTATAGATTCTGATGATACAATCTTTTTGGAATCTATATAAATAAAAGAAAAACTTTGTCGGTCGGGGAACAATTCCGAGTAGACCGTTTCCGGTATGGCATCCGTTATGAAATTCGGCCATGTCTGAAAATGTCGAAATCGATGTATTTTTTTTTTCACGAAAGTACATAAATGTTACATATTTGGAAAGAGCTTTAAAAACTAACAATATTTTCTGCGTACACTTATTCTGTTACTTTAATAGTTTTAGAGATATTTCAGTTCTAAATGCATACTCCACAGATTCAAAACGTAAACACAGCGTGATTCTCACTAAAAAATGAATCACTGAAACTAAATGTTTCATCGTGTGTCTAATTTTCAATTATTTTTCTATTTTAATCTTAAATATCATAAATAGATCATTTGAAGATGTACTGATTTTTGGGGGATTTTTTGGCAGTTAAAAGTGAAAACAATTTTTAATTCAACAAAACTGCGATTCGAGTGTCAAGTGATTCGATAGCTGTGCGAAGCCCGGCAAGTTGGAAATGAAAACGCTTTATTTAGAGCAAAGGTCGGCCTTTTTTACAAATAGGGCATATTTCAGAAATGCAGGAGTTCGGCGGGCACCGCTGTTTGAAAATGAGGAAGAGGGGGGGGGGATATTTAAACATGAAAATATTAATTCGACATAAATATTTGGTACTTAAATTCAAATTTTAATTTAAACAAAAAATCTTAAAATTGGCAATTAATGCGATATTGACAATGTAAATCTGCAGCCAACTCTTTGTAATTGTTCACATGAATTCCCAGTTCTCAGGCATTTGTCCAAATGAGTGTCAGTGAGGAATTGATCGGTACTTTGATTTTAAGGATTTCATGTTGGAAAACAAAGATTCACAAGCATATGTCGACGTGCAAAGAGAGTTCAATTTCAGAGCAGGAAAAAGAAGCTGACTCACAGGGAGGGGAGAATGACGCTGTCGAGAGAGAGCAGACTGCTCAGTTTTTGATTTTTACGGTTACGATATTTTTAATTTTTTTTTACTAAAATCATTCATTACAACTACGAGTGTTTGCTGTTAAAATATCTAAAATTTTGATATTTCAACGTCGGGCACTTTAAAATTGTTTCGCGGACACCGCGTTGCCGACCCCTGATTAAGTGTATTAAGAAACTACAGAAATGAGAAACTGAGATAAAACAGACGTAAAACCTTTTTTAGACTATCAAGGTGTACGTGGACTGCCACTTCTGCTCTCAGCCTCTCGGGCAGCATGTTCAAAAGCCGCGATTCATCCGTAGCCTTTGTTCTGAAAGAATTTAAAACGAACATAAATTTTGGAAAACCTCTGATGTATATTTTATAATTAAACACTGAGTATAAATATATTTATTTTTTCTGTTTGAAGATATTGACACAATACTGTTTACAGATTGTCTACAATACCATTTCACACATTCTTTTAATCTTATCTTTGCCAAAACGTGATAAAAAAAAATAGATAAAAGCATCAAAAATGAGATATCCGTTGCTATTTGTCAACAAATATGTTTAAGATTTAGATCACTTCTTACCGAAATTATTTTTTTTTTCTAATGGCATAGAACTTGACATTATGAATAACAAATAAACACAACAAAGAACGAAATACAAAAAGTGTCATTGTCTCATTCGACTTTTTACTTTCCAGTTCAGCTCGACCAAGGAAGCCCCGCGGAGCGCTCTGCAGTAAAGAATCTGGTGGCCATCCATAATGACGTGGTCCCCACAAAGGGTACAATAAGGGTCTGGAAAGGCACCAATTTTAAAAAGGTGTCCAGCCAGACAGTCATGCTGTGTATAGAGTCTAAAAATTGCAACGGCCTCGAGGTGGAGCCAGTTAGGTATGGCGATTTGCTCTAAAAACCTCCAACTTTTGGAAGCAGTACGAGCCCTCAAATCTTCGTGATGTCGGGAAGATATAGAATTCTTGATAAGACGTTTTATCGTGCAAAATGGGACATTATCACGTGTGAGTTGTAATACAATAGCACCCTTCTTCGCCAGCGCATCAGCCTGTTCGTTGCCACTTAGTCCACAGTGATGGGACTAAGTGGCAACCAACCCCGGGATCCATTGAAGAACAATGGTCTTTTTCATCAATTACAATTTTTGTATGACAGTTGACAATCCAGAACGTCTCAGGAGGAGGGGTCATGAGTTAAGCTAATGTACTACTGGAGAGCAGCTCTGTAGTCGGAGAGGATGACGGCCCTCCGAAATTTATCACAGCGGATAACCAGTTGTTTCAAAGCTATGCGGATAGCCGAAACCTCTCCATCAAAGACTGTTCAGTAACTTCCAATGGGGGTGTTAAAAGTGAACAGGTCACAAAAGATTCCCGCGCCAGTGTTAGGTTGGTCATTAGAAAACGATCCGTCAGTATACTCTTAGCTAATCAGATTCAGGGTACCTATTGTTTCTATTCTCCAGAGTGAGGACGCGAAGTACTTCAGGAGCGGTATCATATTTAAGAACAGGAGATTAAAGGTCTAATTTGGCCCTTATTTCATGCATTAGTAGAGGATTTCGTGGTTTCAAAATCTTATCGATATTAAGGCGATCATTATATCAAATTATATCAAATTTTTATATACAGTGGCTCCCAAAAGTGTTCGTACACTTACGATTTTCAATGAAATAGGGGTCTATCCATTGATTAAAATGAATATTTCAGAATCGGTATTCAATAATAAGATCTATAATCTATTCTTAATAAAACTACATGAAATATTTTGAAAACATAGTAAAACTTTATATGTAAGAAACCAATAATCCAAAAGTAACAAAAACTGTATCTCACAAAAGTCATCGTAAACTTGTAAAAAATCTCTACATATTAGTAAATATTCTAATTTTTCGTAAAATTAATATTTAGTAGGATATCCTTTAGCATCCACAATAGCTTTTAAACGTCTGGGAATAGATTGCTTTAGTTCTTTTGTAATTTCTGCATCAATGTTCCTCCATTCTTCCATCATAATTGTTTTTAGTTCGCTTTTCGTGTGAATGTCGTGTTTTCATACTCGAACCTCCAGTTCTCTCCAAATATGTTCTATTGGGTTTAAATCTGGCGATTGAGGTGGTGTTTTCAAAACTTGTGGACAATTATAGAGACACCAGATGCGAACGTTGAGAGCCGTGTGCTTAGGATCGTTATCTTGATAAAAAACAAAGTTGTTTCCAATACCCAAATTTTGAGCTGATAATTTTAAATTGTCTCTTAAAATATTTATAAAAACAGCATGATTCATTATGCCATCAATAAATACCAAATTTCCTAGTCCTGATGCTGACATGCCTCCCCACACAAGGATACCTACACCGGCATGCTTAACTGTTCCTACTAAGTTCTTGGGATTAAGTTCCTCATTTTTTTCTTCTCCATACAATTATACGCCCATCAGCACCAAAAATGTTCATAGGCAAATAAGACATTATTCCAATAGGTTTGGGGCTTATTTATCATTGATAGTGCGAAGGGAAGCCTAAACTTTCTGTTTTTCTCACTCACAAAAAATTTTCCATGGGCAGAAAGCCCATGTAATCCAGCTGTTCTGAGAACTCGTCAAAAAATTTTAGGTGAAATTGAAGTAGAAAATGTTTCATTGAATTCTGCAGAAACTTTTACAGCACTCAAACGTAAATTTTTCACAAATTTTCTAATTATAAATCTGTGATCACGTTTTGTTAACTTTGCCGAACGGCCTTTTCTTACCTTGTTTTCCATCCAATTTTCTTCTTTAAAGCGTTTTTTCACATACTGCACAGTAGAATGGGATAAATTAAGTAATTTAGCAATATTCCGAACTAATTTACCACTACTATGATGAAAAATAATCAATTTTCGAATGCTGTTTGTTGTTTCTTTACGACTACGAGCCATTTTTAAATAATAAATAGAATATTACGGAGTAGGCAAGCAAAAATTAAAGCCAAACGATATTTTAAATTCCACCACAATTCAAAAGTAAAAATAAAGCACCAGACGATAATTTTAATTATGAATTTATCCGAAAATATTTCAGTGTACGATAACTTTTGTGAGATAAAGTTTTTGTTACTTTTTGATTACTGGTTTCTTAAAAATAAAGTTTTACTATGTTTTCAAATATTTCAAGTAGTTTTGTTAAGAATAGATTATAGATCTTATTATTAAAAATCCATTCTGAAATATTCATTTTAATTAATGGATAGACCCCTATTTCATTGAAATTCGTAAGTGTACGAACACTTTTGGGAGCCACTGTAAATATGCTTTTATGAATCGTTTATGAAAGTCCAAACACTGGAAGCCTTTAGAATTTTAGCGATACACAACCCTACTGCTCTTCCTCAAATGACATTTTCTAGATTAAAATTAATTAATGTAACTTATCTCTACCTGACACGTAAAGAAATCTTTTTGATTTCAGACACAAGATCATTAACTAGGCTTCCAATGCATAAGTGTTTAGGGCAATAAAGTTATTTTTCATCATTAACGAATACATATGACCAAATGCTGTATGATTAACATACATTCTAGCTATTACAACGACAGATGTCTTTTACCACCCAGGTATAATGAAATTGAACTTTTGCTTGAGAGCAGATGTGTAAAGTTCATATACGTTTGTTCCCTGTCTAAGCCGGATATAGGAACGTTAAATCCGTAGACCGGAAAGTCCCTCTATGAGGTCAGAGAGGGTGGGAGGGAGTACGATCTCCCCAGATGTCACCCCTGGGGGTAGCTTTGTCAAAATTGAGGTGACACCTGACAAAATCGGACTCCAACCCTTGTTATGCCTATCGAATGCTATCGAATGAGCTATTATAAACCGAATCCGCACCCCTCAGCCTGCTAGTCTATATGGACCTGGTCAGAAGTACGTCCGGCCAGGGGACATTAGAAACAACAGCAACATATACGTTTGTAACGTATAATGAAATGTATGCAAATTCTTTTAAAGAAACTAAATTTCAGAATACCTTGACCAGGTGTATTCGGCCCACTTCTTAATTTTAAGCTGAAGCGAAGCAGGAACTTTCTTGTGCGTTAAGTACATTTGTATATGATCCATTCTGAAAAGAAATAATAATCGTAAAGTGAATTAAAACAGACGTTAAATATTATACAAATTTACATTCAGATAACTTGCTCTCATTTCTCTGCATCTTAAAAGCACGTTTGGGAAATAGCTACTAAATTGAGATATTTTTCTGCTATACTGAGATACGAGGACGTACAGAAAAGGCTGTTTTTTCACTAAGAAAATAACTCTTAGATTCAGCCGCTGTAATATTCTCTTGTATGTCCCTATGCCAGATCTCCTAAATTTTCACTGGCATGTCCCTGTCTTTTGGATTTTTCTAATGTTCAATATCAGTGTAACAAAAACAAGTGGTAACTGAACTACAAACTTACCTTGGATATATTTCCCCCCTTGGATATGTTTTAAATGTTGTTGGCTACTCCTGCCCATATCTTGATACGTATTGGTTGCCAGAGGAGCCAGCTGTACTCCAATCCTGGCGCGGTTCTTCATCTTTTGAAAATTCACGAGTTCATGGACCTGATCTGATGTTGCTGTTGATCGGGTGGGATAAGCAACAACAAATGTTGTTAAACGTCTTCTGAATAGGCATTTTTTTAATGTATTTTTATCCACACGATGTCAGCAGCAACAGCGGGGGAAGAAACTTTTTGCAATTTGATTAAAATAAAAAAGAGGTGAAAGTTTCAACCCATTTAATTGTTTAGTTTGTATCTTTTTAAAAAATATTTTTGTGATAATATGTGTTTGATCACTGCACTCACCGATGCTAACTCCGCATACATTTTTGCTTATAATTGTACTGATATAAAGTTTATATCTTCAAATACGGAATTCATATTTTTGAAGATTGAAAATAAGGTATCCGACTACGTTCGGAGCCCTTTTTTGAAAAACTGTACTTGAGAAAATTTCTACCTTATTTTTCGAAGGAATATAACACCAAAACTCGAAAATGATGAAAATATAGACATTTACTATGCAAATTTTTTCAAAATTGAGGAAATTGGGTCGAAATTTAGAAAATTTTTACAAAAGCGGCTCTAGCTTAAAAAAAAATTATGCATATAACAATTTATTTTTGTCATATGTACGTAAGTACCTTCTAAGTGTAACGAACTACAAGCTAAGCGATATCTTAAAATCTAAAAAATATATAGGTCATTATATACAATTACATGTAAAATTTTAGTAATTCTCCATTAGATTTTTTATAAATGCAGCTATAAATCAACAAATAATATACCTAGAACCAAATCTGTAGTCCATTATATTCTTAGTATTATGAAAAACATACGTGAAAAATTTCATAGACATATTATCATGGTTAGAGTTTGAGTTATCACAAGAGTCATTTACATTTTTGATGAAAAACAAGTTCTTCAGAAAACCCAATTAAAGTTTTCAACTTGTATTGAAATTTATAGCTGCTGCTGATCTTTAAATCGCTCTCATTTCATTTCCAAAGATCATAATGAAAAAATAAAAGCAGACTTAGAAACGTAAATTTACAATCCTTTAAAAAAAGGAATTAAAAACAATTTCGGAACTTTCGCCAAAATCGATGTTTTAAACGTAATCGGATACCTTAAGTCATATTTACATGATTATGATTTATATCATTACTAATTTTTAATATTATTATGGATTTGAATCTACACTTTGTAAGGTATACATAAGATTCGATTCACAAGAATCGAACTTTTGAGTGAATGAATTAAAGAAGCTGCTTGAGATATGCTAATTTCGGCATACGCGCTTGGTATAAATACCAAGCAGCTTGATTAATACAAAGGTTGAAGAAGGTTGTTAAGGTTGATAGATAAGCGATAGGGAGCTACAAGGTAAACAACTCCTGTAGAGTACATTGTACTCTACAGTGTCCCTGTTCGGGCGCCACTGTAGAGTATAGCTCACTTCTACCCAGACTTAGGTGTATATAATTTGAAGTGGCACTCTAAATGAATTTGATACAAACACAGTTTATACACGAAACAATGTTTATTGAATTCGTTGCACATATAGAATTTGCTTTTACAGCAATTAGCATACGTACTACTTGTACGGAATATATATTAACATTCAATAGAAATACACTTTGCAAATACTCACAAACCAGCAGAGAGTCAAACCAGCAGTTCTGCCACGGTAAACTTTGGGCCCCTTAAGCACTAGCGCAGGATAGCACCTGGAGCTGTTTACCTTGTAGCTCCCTCTCGCTTATCTATCAACCTTAACAACCTTCTTCAACTTCTGTATTAATTAATCTGCTTGGTATTTATACCAAGCGCGTATGCCGAAATTAGCATAACTCAAGCAGCTTCTTTAATTCATTCACTCAAAAGTTCGATTCTTGTGAATCGAATCTTATGTATACCTTACAACTTTTCAATAAAAAACACTGATTTTAATACTTTTTTAATGTAAGTATGGTCATCCATGAGAACATAATGAGTTATTGTGGCTCGAAGCTATTAAGAGTTCTTTAGATTTAAATATTTTCAAAAGTTATTAACAAACCTTGCTTGGAACTCTTGTCGGTTGGCATTCATACTTGAAATGACGTCACCAACGTTACCCATGACGGTAGCAAATACGAAAACTCCAGTCAGAAATATGACACCAGTGAAAATATATTCCTACGAACCATGATAGAAAATAAAAAGGAAACATTTAAATAACTTAGCGTTTTTTTTAAAGGTATCGCTTTAGATTCTTGTTTATACTATTATATGACAACAAAATTAACCGTTTACTCACTACCGATTCTAGTTCAATATCAGCAAAATGTATCAACGGCTATGGAAATTAAAGACATTTATGTGGTTAGTTTAATAGTTTCAACAGTTTAAGAAGGTATTTTATTTCCAATGGCAGAAACTTGACTAGTAAGGGCCTGTTCACATAAAATCCGTCAGCGAAGGCGTTCAAGTTTTTAACCAATCGTATACGAATCACTAACCCAGTTAACTAATCAGCGCCAGGGCGGATTCCATGTGAATGCAAATAAAACAAAGTTGTTGTTTCATTCGGCCTCTTGCCTTCCAATATCACAACGATAGGAAAGTCTCGCCAAGAGCTCCACAGTGTAGAATGTGGGAACCATCCATAGCAAAGTCATTTTCACAACACGGGACAACATTTTCGTCCTGCTTTTACCCTTACCGGAAGTAAAGGTCATCACATGATTCGGCGGAAGTGATCATCATATACCATTATTCCTTGTTTATTTATTATTTAAATGCAATACATGTCAGTCGCTGTTGATAATTATGGAACGTTTACAATTTTTTAATTTTCTCTGTTGTTTTCAAAAATAAATTTAGAAAATAGATTGGAAAAAAGGAATACAGTGGAATCTCGATCTATCGTTTTTCAAGGGACTGATTGAAATGATCGATAAATGCGGCAAAACGATAGATGCGGAAACATAACAAAGCAATATGATCGTTGGGACTGGATAAAATGAACGACACATACGGAAAAACGATGGATCCGAAAACGATCGATCGAGATTCCACTGTATAAGAACTAGAAGATTGATGCGGATATTAGATATAATCGTACGATCTGTGGCTTCATCTCTAAATTTAGCTTTTCCACAACGAAGAATGTGGGCAAAATTACGAAGCTCTGTTTGATAGGAAAAAATTGTTTTAAATTCCTGGAGTAATAAAGACTGGAAATAAAATTTTCGAATCGATAGGTACATTTTTTTAATTATAAGGTTAATTGTAAGATACTTATTGTTTTAATAAATCCTTTTTAAAATCAAAATGTAATTTTGATTTCAATTTTGATTCAGTAATTTTTAGTCATGTGTAAATAAAAAATCATAAATAGCTATAAATTAATTTTTATCTGAGAATTCTAAAATAATTAATTTATAAATAAATTTTAATGTTACGTTTAATTATTAATTATACTTATTAAATTTATTTATTTTACCATAACACTTAAATGGAAATGTTGCATTTTCATTTAAGTGCTAAAACGCTACAAAAAAAAGAAGCTATGAAAAAATTAGCATAATTAATGCAAATGAATCTCTTTTCATCAATAATAAGTTTTATACTGTTTACAAAAGATTAAATAGCTTCAAAAAGTATCAACATATGATTTATAGTAATATTTTTCCGATAGAGTTAAATATTTTTTTAACATGTCTAGCCTAAGAGTGTTATATATTATTTATTATAAAAGCACGAACAAATGAATATAAAATACAGTAATAGTTTCCCAATATGTAATGTGTGCAAACTTAATTGTACGTACAAATAAACTGTTTTTAAAAATTAAATGTGTTGCCCAAAATTTATTATTATTTTTCTTTTAAAGGTCAACATTCTCGCTCCAGTCAAAATTACGGGGTGAGGTTTCGCCCTCTATTTCTCGTCTCTATTTCGCCCTCTATTACCCTCTTTTGCCCGCGATATTTCCGGGCTGGAGTGTCAAAAGTAACACACTAAAAAGATTAAAAACAATCCATTTCATTTATCCTGAATTTTTTTCTATTTTACATACCAGATGGCAGCACCAGTCTAATTAAAATGTAATTGGGGATGAGTTTTTTTTTTTTAAACTAGATGTGGCAGATCAAGAAATACATGAAATCCTCACGAAAAAATAGGCAATTATTTTTACTGTTTTCTTGAAAATTATGCGATCGTTAAGGGGTTAATATTCATGGGTTCGCTCATGTTCAAATCCGCCATGTTTGTTTACTACTAACTTCCTGCTTCGCAATGCATCATGGGTAATTAGCGGGTTTAATCCTAATTCGAAGCAGGAGAAGTTCCACCATGCATTTTCCCCTACCATAGGGAAGAGGAGTCAAAAAGCAAGAAACAACGCTGCTTTGACCCAGGATTTTGGCACATGTAAACGGCACTATAGGGATCAATGCTGACTCACCTATAGGGTGCTCCCATAATAAAGTAGCCAGTAAATCGCGGTGAATAACAAAAGGTGAATGTCTCACGATAAATTGCCTCCGCATTAGAAAAAAATGCTTTTTTCAAAATATGTTAATTATTTAGTCTACAGCACCATGTAAACAACACCCCTTTCTCTCTATAAACAATCATAAGGCATTGAAACTGAATGTTATATAATGTTATTTGAAAATGAGGGATATTTGAAATTCTTTTTTCCTCTACACACACACACACACACACACATATATATATATAAATAAAAATTTATCAGATTAGAGCTAAGAATGATTTTTTTTATCAAATTTATCAAAGTGGGGATCAATAAATTTAAGTACGCAGATAATAAAAAGCTATAACATTGTTTCGCGTCAATTGTTTAATCAGTCCTCTCTCTTAAAAGAAGGTAAACATAATTCATGTATTAAGCGACGCATTAAGCAGATCCGAACAGATGGTGGTGATAAGGGATTATTCAGTTAGATGAAAAGATTAGATTAAAAAGCAGCAACATTAGATTTCAGGATATACGCTGTCGTAAAAAAAATGAAAAGTAGGTTTTCATTTTTATCTCTGAGGCAAAAAAGGTTATTTAAAAAAATTATCACCTGCTTTAAGAAAAGTAATTAAACAGCAGCAGTATTTAGTAAAAAAAGTGAGTGAATAGAAAAACCTTAAAATATTTATTATCAATCAGTAAAATAATTCCAATGTAAATTTCAAAACTAAATTCAGCGTTATTTACAGTAAATATATGAACATTTTCCTATTTCTTGGAGTTATGTTGATTTTTAACACTACTTAAGCTTTACTTAGACAATAGCCCTTCATTAACACATTGCATTTATAACAAGCCTCCAATCTTGTGAAATATTATCATTTAAAGTCCATTTGCATATAACTCGGAATAGAAGTAATAAGTGAAATGTTTTATTTGTTATCAATTATTCTCCTTTATATACGATTACTCTTAATGATGAAGCTCTTAAATCGAGCTTTTTTTATCTCCATTAATTGGTCGCCTTCCTTGTGGTAATTACTTCTCTGTGTAGCTGCTAACTAAAAATATTCTACTGGCTGAATTATCTGTGATCCTAAAATTTAAAAAATATTGATTGTTTGGTTACATCTCTAAATAATTAGACTTCATAGTAGAATTTGCAACAATCAATTTCCCCGAGTTAATACTCATCGAGTTTGTGACAATTAATCGAATCGAACTAGTCAAAATTATTTTTAAGGACCGCATCAATGTGATAATTTCCCTGTCCCCTTGTTTATTAAGATAAAACAAGGATTAGCATAATTACTCTGCTAACTTATGTTTTTTTGCACATAAATGGCAGTAAAATATCTTTCAGTAGTATGTCATTTACATGGTTTTAAAAATTTGTTTCCATTGCTGATAAATATTCTGAAGTCGTTTAGAGAAATGCCTCCGAAATAAAAATCAAGGTAATTGTTTTTCACAGGATATTTCGCTGTATGTAATAACGCTGTATGTTATTAGCTTTTGTAAATAATTAGAATTTAACCAGATGTAAATATGAGCAACTTATATGTGTATGCATAAATTGACGAGACACTTATAAACAGGGTTACGGCGACTCCACATATACAGAGGCTGTTCGCACATTTTTTAGACGATTTTGGTAAGCGGTAATAAAAAATAGTTTGCTGCAAAAGAAATAATTGCAATTGAACTATGTTTTTAAAAGTCAAAATTATCGTCTGCGGCTTGAAAGTTTTGTTTTTATTCAAAATGGCGTTTTTAACAAAGCAGTGGTTCGAAGGCTACATTTATGCTCTTTCCGAAGAGAAATATGCATACTCCGTTATCCAAAAACGATGTGAGAGTCATGGTTTTGTGATATCTAAAGCGTCGATAGGTAATATCGTCAACAAGAAAGGAAAAAAAAAGTCTAATTGGAGCCTCAAGTGGGACAAAAATTCAAACAAGTATCCAAGGAAAAAATGGACATCTTCGACTATTGCAAAGGTACGTTGTTTAATGTTAAAAGAAAATCCCCCTAGTCAAAGGACAGTTGCAAAATCATTAAAATGCTCGGTGTTCACTATAAACAAAATGATAAACGTTGATTTAAATCTTAAGAAAGTGAAAAAACGCAATGTGCATCGTCTTCTTCCAAATCATATCGCTGAACGCAGGACACGCTGCAGAATTCTATATGAGAAACAGTTATCCAAAGAAAAATGGAAAACAATTGTCACAATAGATGAATCATGGGTGTATTTAAATGATTGCAACAAAAAAAGAGCCATTTATTAGCATAAAAGGGGAGAAAAAAAATTTAAGTACATGGTTCAAAGAATCGAAAGAAAGTATTTCTAAGGGATTCATGATTGTTGCTGGTTTTTCTTATAATGGCAAGTTAAAAATAAAGAGAGTGGAAAAAATGTCAAGATTAACTCCAAATACTATCAGGAACATATTTTATCGCCAATTTTTCTGAATGAAATACCATCGCTTTACCCACAGTACCATCAATCTGTGAGACTCCATCAGGACAAAGCTAGCAGTCACACATCAAAATACACTGTAAATTTCCTAAAAGAAATGGAACAAAAAACTGGTATCAAGGCCATACCCTTCACTGATATCCCTACTAAATCTCCCGATGTATCACTTATGGATTTTTATGCTTTCGGACTTTTAAAATCTGCATTATCCAAACGTCGTCCCAAAACCCTTACAGGACTCTGGAAAGCTGTTCAGGAGGAATGGGATAGAATAACTCTCCTGACACTTCAAAAGGCATTATTATCCTGGAAATTGCGGTGTCGAAAGATAGTTCAGAATAAGGGATGTCAAATAGAACATTTAAAACACAAGAATTTTATGTAATTTAGTTTTGTGAATACAATATACATCGTCTAAAAAATGTGTGAACAGCCGCTGTATATTCTTGCATTAAACGCGAGCTGGTTCGAACGTTTGACTGTTTTTCTCCAAATGAAACGACGATACAGACGCATCCTAAGAAAGTCTTACAATCTGTAACCCCCCCCCCTCCCTTCTTATTATATATGCCTGAATTTCCAAACATATTTTCTGTCCTTAAACTTCCCCGCGTCGCCTCTTTTTACTAGCCTCGATTCTACCAAATCATAGCTATGTACATTCATTGACGATTTTTTAATTCATTAAGGTTCTTACTGACCACATGATAAATATCAAACCAAGAACAAATTCCTGTAATTAAACGTTAAATATGTAGCAAAAAGTACTCACCACATCAGTTTCTGGAGAACTTGTATTCCCGATGGTTGTTAACGTCATTGCTGACCAGTACATGCATACAATGTATTTTCTGTGAATAGAAACATGCCGATTGATTTTTAAAAGCGTAATTATGTAACGTATATCTTTAATTAGATGATTCTTGTCAATTATTTTCAAAATGTTTTCGCTGTTATTTTTTTAACTGAACGCTATAAATGTCATTTCCCTCTCTTTCTTTTCAAGCAAAGTATCTTATGAAACATCATTTAATCTAAATGATTATACAAATAACGATAAGTCTGAGTCCAGTTGAGTACCAATACAAATGGTACACTCACCCTATTCCAATAAGTTTTGCAGTAACGGCTATAGTTAAAAAGCAACTAACTAGCTATAGCCGTTACTGCAGAACTTATTGGAATAGGGTGAGTGTACCTTTTGTATATCTGTCTATTCATTTGTGCTCTTTTAGGATTGTACGTTTGCTTTAGTGCATTAATAGTGCGTTTAGCTCTAAGTGCAGGATTTCTGTTTATTTTCATTTGAGTTGACTATCTGTTTCAATGGGGATCTTGGGGTCTTGGAATGTCTTTTGGTTAGACCTGCATCCTATTCAGAAAGTTCCCCCTTGAGGTAACTCATTTGGTTAGGCCTCCTGATGAAGAGACCATTCGGTTGCCTCGTTATACGGTTTAGTTCTTTTGCTGCAACAGAGTCTTGCATTTATGGTGCGTTTAGCTCTATGTGCATGATTTCTGTTTATTTTGTCCGCATTCTTCCTGTTAGTAAATATCTCTCTCTGTTGGATTATTTACTTTTGTTGTAATTGTCTGTTTTCAGTATGATGGTTTGTTGCAACTGCACAATCTTTTATAGAAAGGTTAAAATTTTTCAACGCTAGGGTAGTTTTTCTGCTGATTTGTTCGGCTGTCTATGCCTTCTTTATGTGTATTATTTCGTGTTGAATTATAGCTGAACTATTATGTTTAAACTTTGCCATTAAAAGGATCATGGATCGAGATAGTGCTGTCAAAGATTATCTCATTTGTACCGATTCACTTTCATCCTTGGAGACCTTAAAATATATTTCTTTTGCCAATAGCATTATCGTTGAAATTTAAAGGCAACTCAAATCCCTTGAAATTAAAAACGTCCCTGTTTTCTTTGCATTTGTTCGTTGACATACAGGTATCTTTGGTAACGAGCGAGCCGACTTCCTTGCCAAGTCTGCCACAAAACGTGAAATTGCCATTAATGTCAATATTCCCAAATCTTTTTTTAAGAAGGTCATGTTTGAGAGTATGGTGGAGTCATGGAACCAAGAATACATCAGCTCAAATAAAGGTAGTTTAACCAAGAAATTTTTCCCGTCCATTAGAATGAGACTCTCATGCCATCACTTCTTTGTTAACTACAAATTGACTCAGTTCCTCACAGGACATGGAAATTTTAAGAGCTATTTGAGTAGATTCAACTTGGGTTCGGCGACCCCCTGTGACTGCAGCGTTGGTGGTGAGGAAAATGCTGGACATGTTCTGTTTTTGTGTTCGAAATACCGCAGGGAGAGAAATACTTTTAAATTGGCTCTTAAGGACATAAATACTAACTGGCTTCCTAATTTCTTTCTGCTCGTTTCTGGGAAGTGTGCTTTCGGCTTATTTTGTAAATTTATTGTAAATATTTGTAATCCTTCTTAGTTTCTTTTTCTTTTATTTTTCTTTGTCTGTTGCTTCTGTTTTCTTAGTGTTTTATACTTACCTCTGTAAGTCCCGTGTGATACTTTGTGGTACTCGGGAATTTTATGTGTATTTTTTTAATAAACAAAAAAAAATATTTACACTATTTGAGTTATCCAGTTGAGTACCCTCATATATTTGAAACCAGAGTTCTATGTATTTAGGTTTGATTTTTTTTTCACTCTGTTTGAAAATACAGCACTACGAATAAGGCAAATCTGATACCAATTATGTTGATATCCCAAATGCCAAGTTACCATAAATAAATCTGCATACTTGCTTCCTTAAATTCCTCAACGAGCTCCTAAAAAAAATTTAAGAAATATTTGTTTTTCGTTCATTTATTTGCGAAGTCGAATTCGTACCTCAAGCAGTATTTACGTCACAAATAATTTGACGCAATGCTAACCATTTTATACATGGCATCTTTTGTCAGCAATGAGTCTCAAAAATATCCTGTGCTTCTACACATTCGCAATATGCAACAACCTTCGATTTGCTCATGGCTTTAACATTTGCAAACGCTCATTTATTTCTAGGGGAAAAACATTAGTTTTTTAGGAAACTACATCAGTCACCTACTGTGATTTTATCCACTGCTCATTTAAAGAATTCAAGTGTTCATTGCTCGAACGCTGAGTTTGCAGTGCTGTGGAAATTTATATAATATTGTAAATATGGGAAAATTTACATAATTTTGTAAATAAGTAGAAATTTATATAAAATTGTAAAGCTTAAACATAGACAATTCTTGCTCACAGCAGAAAGCGTGCGTAACGTATACAAAATTTCTAGAAGACCAAAGAAACATTTAGCGTTCTTTCTGCATTTCCGAATAAAATTTCAAGCTTAATACTTTATTTGAGGAAACATAAACACGTGTTTAAAATGTTTGTCAAAATCAACATATAATTTTAAAATCGCTGACAAAATTCTTTTTCAATAATAAAGCCTTTCTTTTCTGACATTATCGAATGAAAAAAATTATTACCATTTTTTGACTCTTTAATTTAAAATTTTCATATTATTAAATGTTATCATTACACAACAGTTAAAAATTTTCCTTCAAAGATTTTTTTACCTGCTCTCTTGATTCTGGTTGAAATTTTTCATCTTAAATACTGTGCTTTAAATTTTTTGGATCAATTAAATTGTGTATTTAGTGGATAGGGCTTCATACATCTTATTGTTTGACGTCGAATTTACATTTCGAAAATTAAATAAAAAAATTCAATAATTGCAGCTTCAATCAAAAAAAGGAAATTTTTAGTTTTCTTTACAAATAACCCTGCTTAAATGTGTCTGCGTATCATAATTAAACTTACCTAGAAAATCTTTGTTGATCTACCGCATTCGTATAAACCCATTCGTTACTTCCTAAGCCTTCATACTAGAAAAAAAATTCAAATAATTAAATATCAATTAAATTCCAAGTGTAATGGATATTCACTGTTGTAATGTGAAACTATATATGAACAACTAAACTAATGCAACACAATATTGTAGTTATATATTGCCCTTTTTGGAGGAAAAAAACTTATATTACCATGAGTAATCAAAAACTGTGAAACCCACTGGCAAACTGTAATAACTAAGAAAGAAAAATTGCAAGCACGCAGATTTAGAAATCGAAATTGATAACTTTACTTCCACTGTATCTTGCATCTGCGATGCTCTTATATGAAAAAATATTGAATACTGAAACTCCCAGTGGATAGATATCCATAAAGAAGCATTTTTTTTTACATAATGCCTCGTTGTCAATAGTGGTAGCATTACTTGAAGGCGGTGCAATGTCTTCATTACAGATCTTCAATCACAATGTTAAGTTATGGAAATTTTTCCTCTCATTACTTTTTCTAATCCCGTATTAGCAAATTATTTATTTTTGAAATCCATTGTTTTTTTGTATAGGTGTAAACGTTAAAATAAATACCAGTTTCCTTTTTTAAAATTTTATCGTAGTTAGTTTTTTACCTGCCATTATATGCATTTTTGATGTTTATCGCTACAATTTCTTTTTCAAATACTAAAATAAAAAGAATTTTGAAGCACACACGCATTTCAACACAAATCTAGAAAACAGATTTTAAAAAGTGAATTAACTGACCTGGGATTAGAAAAATACCGAAAGGAAATTTTCCCATAGATTAATCCATTACATTCCCATACCATATTCCCATAAATTGGGATTGAAGAGTTGCAACAGATATATCGTATGGATATATCGTATTAAGACTATTTTCTTAACTGTAATTCCTTTACTCACATTTGCACGAAGATTTGTTAACATTTTCGACGTTTTGGCAGATGAGACAATTTAGCAATTATTGTTTAATTAAAAACCTAATTATTTTACAAACACTTTTGAAGGATTGCCCCCTGCTAAGCGTTGTTTATCAGGGAGATCGAAAATAATCCTTCGTTTAATACTAACGTAAGAACTACTGGATGGCGAGATAAATTTAAATTATATTATTTACTTTAAGATTTCTTGTAAATCCTCTAGTTTTTCTTATATTTTAATTTTTCAGTCTTTAAATGGCATTATCATTAAAGTTTGATTTTTAAGGGCACGAGGTAGTCTTGTGATAACGCGCTGGCTTTCGGTGTTGAGGGGACTCGGATCGAATACTGACGCGCACCATTAAATACCTCGTATACTAGGTTGTATATGAGCACGTTCAGAGCCCGACTTTGACCGAATGGGGCCCTGGGCAAATCAGATTTTGGGGGCCCCACCAAGGACAGATCCAGAGGGGAGTACATGCCCCCCCCCCCCTCCCAGTCCTGATTTCCACATGAACATGTGGGACACTCATCCAGGTTCCCCATAAGTTGGGACCGGAAATTCAAAAAATTTTTGACCAACAAGTCAAAAATTTGAAAAATAATTGTAATAATAATAATAATAAGAGTTAATTTATTAATTTATTTTTAATGTTAATAAATTCATGAAATTTTCTTTTGAAATTCAAAATAAATCAGTCTGAAGTTATTACATCCCCCCCCCAAAAAAAAATTAAATAAATAAACAAGAAACTCTTATGGATGTAAGTATGCTTTTGCTATAGTGGGTGCACTGTGCAACACCCAGGATTTTTTTCTGTATCTCCCACTGCCCCTATTTACTGTATAAACCAAAAAACCACATTTTCAAAAATATGTAAAATTTAATATTAAATTAGGTGGGTCCCATAATTTTGGGGGCCCTGGGCAAGTGCCCCACTTGCCCATGCGGAAATCTGGGTCTGAGCACGTTTAATTCGTAGATCAGAAAGTCCCTCTATGAAATCAGAGAGGGTGGGAGAGGGTACGATCCCCTCAGCTGTCTGCTTTATAAACAGGAGCCGCACACGTCATCCCGATGCCTATATGGACCTAGTCTGGAGCTCCCGGTCATGGAGCATTAGAAACCCTAATTTGGTTTTTAAAGGATGCCTTCGTGGTCTGTATTTCAGTATCGACTTTTCCTACATCAACTATGCATCGAGAAGGAAACATACTCAAAGCTGTCAGGCAAAAGTGCATTAATATAAGCCAATAGTTATTAATCTTACCTCTGAGAGAAGATAATACAAACAGGCGATCCAATGAATGATTATGGCAAGGTTGAGGAACAATCTCAGGACTCGGATGAGATGGGGATTACTCGTAAAACTGTGAGTGATTCAAACAAAAAAAAAACATGAAAACTCTTCCAAAATTTATTTATTCACGACTCATCTTTAGAAGCGAAACGAAACCAAATCTGAACAACAGAATAGAACATCTTACCTTTCTACTAAATCATAGAATTTATACAGGATGTGAAACTTCAAGAGTTTCGTAAGGCGAGCTGAAAACAAAATAAAGATTGTATGAAACGGTTTTGATCAAGAATGCTTGAAATTAAAAATGCACTCACAAACACAAATATACATAAATCTGTTTTTTTTCATTTATTCAAACTCTGATAATAAACTATTTAACAAAGGAAATTTTATTGCTAAAAAAATATCGGATGACGGCGATTTCTCTCCATTTATACACAGTAATAGTTAATCCAATGGAGGAGAAACTCGAAACTTTCAAAAACGGGGATCACATATCCTGAAGCTGATCTAATGATGCAGTCGGGGGATTTACTTTTCAGGTAGCTAACTCGCTAATGAGTTAGCTACCTGAAGCTTGGCGCACGAAAGATGTACGGTACATACATATCCTCTATGTGATGGTGACTGCGGTAGATCTTTATTAATTTTAGTGACTGCCTAGTAACCAAAAGCATTCATCCCTACATTTCTAAAAGATAAAATTTTAACGTTACTACTGGATAATTCTTTCAATTTCTTAAATATTTTCAACGTTTAAAACATTTATTAAAGAAATTTTTAATTGATACGACTATAAAATCCTTGAGTTCAGAAGCTGAAATCTGCAGAAACAGCGTGTGACGAAAGTGCCTTGATTAAGTTAGTAAAATTATGAGGTTAAGGGATATAAGTTTTTTAAAAACATTTTTTTTGCTCAAAACATCCTCCCTATATTCAACTTTCATAATGTTATTTTTAGAATTTTTAATCTAAATTAAGAATTATGAAACTAATATCCCTGAAGCGAAACTCGTCTTTTCTTTCAAAGTTGTGCTTTCCTTTAAAGCGAATATAAGATTTAAAATAATTTTTTTTTCTAAATCCTAGAGAAAAATCATTTCAAAAATTCTTCAATGCACAAGAGGGAAGAAATTATGCATAAAAAGGGATTATTTCGGTAGATATATCGAAAACTAAAGATGCTCTAGATTTTGAATTAAAAAATTTTGAAACAAAATTACAGTTTTTCATGGTATTTTTATGTGTAGAGTTACATCTGTATAGATACACAAATAACGAAAAAAAGCGTAATGAAGTATGTGTAAGTAGGATAGAATTTGTGTCCCAGATGACCCTATAAATCCACTTATTTTGAAAATTGAAGACAATTATCACGACTTGCAGCGGAGTGGCAGCCGAGGAGGAGTCTAGGGCAAAAACCTAAAAAACTCTTTAACAATATATTTTTTGTAGGTTTTTCCCTGAAGAAATCTATTATGCATGCGTTTTTGTAAAGAGATAGGTTTGAATAGTCATTCAAATAACAATGGTGGTTTATTGAAACAAATCGGAACCTCCAGGGTTAACGTACTGAAGTCAAGGCTAATACTTCCTACACACACATTCATTAAGTTTGAAGACGCGACAACTCCCATTCCATAAAAATCGGTAACAGCCTAAGTCAACCAGTATAAACATTTCTCATTTAATTCATTTGCTGGAAAAAAATGTCAGATGTGAATACAGTTTGAATATTTTAGCTTGGAAAATAAAATTAAGTGTATATATACAGGGTGATTTTTATTAAACTGACACTACTCACAGCCATCTGTAGCGCGATCTGTCAACCAGAATTCCACCAAAATTGATACAGGGACTAAGGACGACATGGGAAAGAGTTTCCATGGAAAAAAAATTAGCTACAAAAGTCACCGATAGGGGAAGATATGGCGCTGTTGTTGTAGGCGCACACGAGTATTTTCACGAAACGCAAGTAAAACATCAAAATGCAAATTCATGACTACGTAGTCGACATCAGCGCCAGTATTTCGGGTTATAAAGAGAAGGGGTGAATGCCGAAAAATTTGTTATAAGCAGACAAATGAATAACCAAAAAAAAATTCACTTCAACACCGCTTTATGCAGGAAATTCACTTCTCCCTCCTTCAATGTGACCTCCATCCTGGTGGACGACCCATTACATCCTGAACACTAAGTTCTCAACGGCCGAGCGTATCATGTCACCAGGAATGTTCCTCACAGTCCGGGATATGTTGTCCTTTAGGGCCACCAAGTTAGAGACTTCACCAAGATACACCTTGGACTTTAAATAACGCCACAGAAAGAAGTCACATGGGTTAGATCTGGGGAGTGTGGTGGCCATGCAAGTGGAAAAAGCGACTGATGACCTTTTCTTCTGTAAAGCGATGACGCAACAGATTTCGCACCGATCTTTATAGCCCAAAATACTGGCGCTTCTGTCGACTACGTAGTCATGAATTTGCATTTTGATGTTTTACTTGCGTTTTATGCAAATTCTCGAGTGCGCCGACAACAACAGCGCCATATCTTCCCCTATCGGTGACTTTTGGAACTATCTTTTTTCACGGAAACTGTCGTGTCGTTCTTAGTCCCTTTATCAATTTAAGTGGAATTCCGGCTGATAGATTGCACTACAGGTTACTCTGAGTAGTCTAATAAAAATCACCGGGTATATCTGCTCCAAAAAAGTGCATAATAACTTGGATAGTTATTAGCAAGATCGTTAGTACGATTGTTATAATATTGTTAGAATTAGACTGGGGTCTCAGAAGCGTGAACCCCAGGCACCTTAACAACAAAAACAACATAATTTTAAGAAAAAACTGAAAAATATCCCTCTCTTCGATGTATGTAAAATATTACATAAGTTAAAATTTTGTCAGCGGATACTTGTTTCGTATAATGCATGTATGTACGTGTACGCAAGAGAAATTTTTATTTACGGAGGATTTTCTTACCTGCCCCAGCTGTACAAAGAAAATATTTACACCATCCTACAGCATCTGAAAAATATAATAAGAGTTAATCTCCGAAATTACATGAATTTCGAGAACTTGATACTTCATTGCATATTTATGAAACGGATGTTCGTTGCCTTACTTGTTTAGCAAAGGATACAACGTAGATCCTTATATATATATTTTTTTATCTTTCTCTAACAGTATGTCATAAAAAAGATTTAAAATACAGTACTCAGAAAATAATCAGAATTCAAATAAAGAAGGATATACTGCATTGCGAATTTCCTCTCTACTGGCACGTTTCAGATTCTAACAATAGCATAGTTAATAACACAACAGTGAGTTCCGTTAAGTCCTTTCATAATTTCAAAGTAAAGTGACATCGAATTTGTTTATGCCCTCTTCTGGTGATATTCCGTATGAATGTATCAGGTCCTACTTGTAATAAATGTAGGCGAAAATATGTAAAAAAACATAGAATTACTCTACCAGATTTCTTTAAAATGTGTAACCATTCATTATTTCATCCTTTCTCTCCCTTCTGCAGTGCCCTCAAAATATTCTGATAACTTTTTTTTTTGTTTAGACTAAATTTTGAGTCTCCGCTCAAAGTCCGCAGTAAAATGGTAGAAATATGTTAATGATCGTCTTTATTCATGAGATCGCATAGTATTCATTCAAGTTTGTGTCACTAGAAAAATAAGTTTAATTAAGGACGGCTTGTTTAAGTAAATTCCTTTTTACAATATCTTAAAATCTACAATAAATCTTGAGCATGGAAGCAAGTTTTCCAGCCTTTTCTTAGCGCTTTATTTTCTTTGTTCCGTTTCTGTGTCACGTCTCTTGATATCAGCGGCTTTCAGACCATATATTTTGTGTCCTCTCAATTTTCTCACTGATCAATTACTTTATGTACCCATTTGTAATGATGCGTTGGGAATAAATCTTGAAAATTCTACTGATTCCCTTTATTATTTCAACAAAGAGTTTTATGATCTTCACATTTGTAGTCTTTCAGTAAGGAGAATCGCAACTAATGCTCCGTGGCTTATAGAAGAACTATGAATATCAGTCTGGAACTAGTTGTCATTTTTAAGTTCTATTATAAATTTTAAAGAACCTTTATTCACAAGTTTGTCCTTTTTAAGTTCCATGCAGTTAAGAACTAATTTGAGTTTCTTTTATTTAGCAAGATGGGGATTTTAAAATGTTTCTAAAAAAAGTAAAAATAAATTGGATATTTTGTAAAAGTAGTCCAACTTAAAGGTCTTTGTTTGTAATAGTGTTAGGGTCTCTTAAATTTTAAATGCTTCCTTAATAACTGCATTTAGAAAACGTAAATTTCATGTATTATCGAGATGTAGATATTTCTATTGGTAGCTTTCAGGTGCGTCTTAGGGAGCAAAAAATTAAATTTTCTCTGAACTAAATTTAAAAACATATCAGTGGGCACGAAATGTCAAATTATATAATAGGAGATCCTATGAAACGACATCTAAAAGTAAATATAAACGGATTATTCTCCTTAACTCAACATTGTGTGGGTGATATAGAAATGGGAATAAAAGCAAAAGTATTGCTTATTTTTATTTATTTAATGATCTAAGCTGCTTCATTCAAAAACAACGACCATCTCTCAGGACTGGGATTAGAACACAGATGTCTAAATCTCCAGGCCAGTTATCCAACCGAATTTTATGGCTGATATGAGGAAAAGACATTTCCAATGATTCTTATCATATATTACTCCCTTTCTTTTTTAATTCAATGAGAAGGATGAAGGCCTTAATGAGTTTTTTTATTAGGAAATCCTTCAACGATGCTGATTTTTATGCTAATATTTTACGCGTATGCTTCCGTCCAGTATAATTCTTCCCAACGGTCGAGCAACTCTATGAAGACTATATTCCAGGATCGGATTCTTGATTGGTGTCTAAACATCAAATTCCATATTCTACAAACTAAACAATCACTTGGATTTGTGTAGGGAAGTGTTATTTTAAATCACTCTCTCACATAAGTATGTATTTTAAATTGTATGGGGAAGATTTGAATATGTAGTACCTTTTTCCAAGCATTCTGTTATTCAGTTTGTCATTCATTTATAATACAGTTAGGATATTAAAGTAATGCTCGCCGCTACAATTGCCTCCTTTACTTGCGTTTTATTTGCAAATTTAACTTTATTTCTTTCTTAATGTACATCAGTGTCCTGTTGGGAAGAAATTTCCTCCTGAAAAAGGTTTTCTCACACTGCCCGCAAGTAAAACGTCCCTAGGAAAACTTTTCCGAGAAAAAAGTGCCTAAAACGTAAAAGTAATTTCTATCTTAACTTAAAAAAATGGGAACTGATTCACCAGTCGATGAGGATATAGTCAGAAGGCCACCAATGATTCTGAGAAACATGATATAGGACCCCAAATTTGAACTCCCGCATTTAAGACAGGGGAACTTAATGATTAATACACAGATCAATAAGTCAGTCGTATAATATGCATGCCATGTCAAAAATCCTTACAGTGACTTCCCGCCATTGTAAAAAAATAATGGTCAATAATTGAACAAAAATTCATTGTAGAAAGAAAAAACCCAGCATGTTGATAAACTAACACAGGCCAACATCCTGAAATGTTGGTGTAAAATAGGACTAGCAAAAGCTAAGATAGTTATCCTAGCTTTGCTAGGATAACTTCACTACATAACTTACCCCAGCAGATCAAGGCTCATAGGTTGATTGTAAGACAGTAGTGTTACGAGATCTTGAAATGATAATCGATCCCTTCAATGTTTTAATTTCCCCCCGCACTTATAGGTAATGCTTAAAATGAAAGAGCCTTCTTTCCATTTTCAAGAATAATACAAATTCAAATAAACTGACTCAAGGGAAAACATGAGGACTAACTACCTTACCTGGAAGCAGAGAGAGGATTGACTGACTAGGTATAACTGATATCACATCTTGGACGAAGTATGTCTGACTCATGTATTGTTTCCTGATTTTAGAGGACTCAAACACCTGAAAATCAATCCATCTTCTTTAGGAGCTTTTTCTTATGAATACATCAATAAATTATTTTAATCACAAAGAATTCAACAATCACGTGCAAAACCCAACATAAATTATGATACTCCAAAGATATATTTATTTCGTGTATATAGAGAAGTAGATAATTAATTGTATATGGGTCAATTATACAGATAATCTTTATGTAGGCATTATATAGGGACTGGACAAAACAAAGTACTATGTGTGTACCGCATATTATGTATTCTATATACTTTTGTAGAGCGTAATCTTCCCATCTCCTATTAAAAGCCTACAGAATAGTGGAAATGAGAATAAAGCTCATAGTGTAAGGACTGTTAATCCGATTTCAGAAGAATAGCAATAAAAGAAGATTCGATTATTCTCCACAGCTCATCAAATAATTAAACGCTTGGAATTTACTTTGACGTTCTAATAAAATATATATTTTCTTAGTGATAACTACAAAAGAGATAAAACAATCTGGCATACCCGATTTTCTCGCGAAATTAGGAGAAGAATCAAAGCAATCTAGTGAGCTGTCTCTAAAATAAAAAAAAATGCTGAGAGACATTATTTTAATAGTATTATTTAATTTTATGAGGTGTACTTAATGATAAAAAATATTTTATTTTATATCACTGGCATAGCTCTAATGATGCATATAACTTTCAGCGTTTAAATTTGAACAATAATTAAATATATTTTTGAGTTTTACCATCATATACTCTCTCTATAAATAATGAGAGCTGCAACTGACATATGAATGTTTTCAGAAACACACCATTCTAGCTTTAATGTGAAATAAAATTTTATTTAAGGATTTTCAAATATTATTAACAGTCCTTAGGCCCAGGTAGCGCTGTTACGCCTTACAATCCTGCGAAAGTCCTGTGGAAGATATTAGCAACATGTGTTTACCATACATGTAGTAAGTAGTAAGCACTCCAGAGATAAACACATTTGAATACAAACTTTAATAGCTAATTCAGACAATGGAGAGTGTTATGAACCCCGTAAAATTTTTTTGTGGGACCTCAAATAAAATATAGCCCCATATTAAATTAATGTTACTGCTGTAAATTTCTCATCTTGCATCCTCTGTTACGAGCAATGTCCATTCACGTTTCTTAGGTATGTCACTAAGTGAATTTTATTATGTTTCAATTCAAATTAGAAAAATAAACATTTAAATATGTGATTGGAGGAATGCAAAGAAACTTATTCAAATATATTTTACGATTAAAAAGCGAAGAATAGGATCAACCTTAGATCCTTAGTGACAATACGCGTATTTAAGGAATCGAATATAATAGTAAATTCTATTATTATCGGGACTATTATACTATGTAGTGTTCCCTCTCCAATCTGCGAGAGGCGAACCATGTGACATCATTTCTTTCCACCTTCTTTTGGGAGATGCGCGCCGTCACGTGTCAGTCGAGGAGAAAAATCTCTCGCAGGTCGGACGCGCTATGCCGAGTGGGAACACTACAGAGTAATCACGTCCGGGTCACCAATATAATAGTCCCGATATGGTGAATCGACGATATTGTGATTCGTCGTGCCTCTAGAGAATTAGACACGAAGCAGAGACTCCATCAGAAGGCTTTTTAAATACATTTATTCGGACAACACAATTCAGAAAGCCTGCGAGGGATTTTTCTTCTCGACTGACACGTGACGGCGCGCATGTCCCAAAAGAAGGAGGAAAGAAATGATGTCACGTGGTTCGCCTCTCGCAGATTGGAGCGGGAACACTACAGAATCAAATAGCAACCAAGACTTTCCTGTCTAAAATACTTAAATTGTAATACACTTAAATGGAAATTTCCATGTCAGAATAAATAATTTATTCATATTGTAAACGGAGAGAGTCATTTTGGTTAATAAATTGAATTCAAGTTTCATATAATTCCATAAAATAACAAAATTCAACAAAGGTGTACATTCAAACACTCGTGCAAAATACTACTCTCGAAGCAGAAAGCTATGGCGATTCTTACTAAGGATCCAGCAATGTAGTGTGAGGTAAAAAGTACATAAGTCGAAATGGTAAGCAAGCATGTTGGCTTTAAATAGCACTTTGAAGTTGTTATAGCTTTCGGAGAGCATCATGTAATAACTGTAACCAAAATACCAAGTCCACAACGTGAAGCTTTTTGTAACATCGCGGGGAGAAAATGGGGACTTTTTAAATGTACATTATTAAATACTAAAGGAATTATCATTTATGATTATTGTGTAATATTGTAGAGATATTAATTAGTCATAACAGTGTAACATTACAGAATGAATCTTAAACGGACAATTTTGCTTTGGAGAAACGAGATTGCAACGTGGCAACAACAACATGCAATGCAACGTCACTTCAATTGTCACAGTAATGCTGTAACTTCATATTTCATTTTCGTAATGTTATAATACTGTACGGCTAGTAGTCAAATTAAACCGCCAGACATCGCCAACTGAGAGGATATTTTTACTGGACTGGGTAAAAGTGCATAAGACGGTCAGATTTGGCGAAATTTGGAGCGATTTCTTTTTCGCCAATGGCTTGGCGCTTTTTAGTGCTTGCTGTAAAGAAAAACTCGCTAACGCCTTTTTCGCAGACCTGTTAGGCTTAAAGTGCGAAATGTAAACAAAAACATCAATGGCGACCAAGAAAGAACAAATAAGTTGGAAAACAAACTTGCCGCTGGATTTAAGAAACTCGTTGTCGCACACGGGATCTTCGCTTCGCTCGGATACCCTTTCTTCCATCCGCTACGCTCTGTTACGCATCCGTCTAAAAACATTACAGAAAATCCCCAGCCACTGATTACGCGAACTGCTGGCTGTAGTGCAGTAAAAAAAGCTTCCGCTGGCTGTAGCGGTCAGTAAAAAAAAGCTTACGCTAGCTGTACGAAGTCGTAGGCGTAAACAGCAATTCTCCATACAAAAACCTATTACACACCTATTTCCCATAAAATCGATCTTAATCAACAACCTCAAATCAATCATGTCACTCATTTTGAAACAAACTACACTCTAAAATACATTAAACAACATCACAAATTTGAAGGAGAAACAATATTGACGCCATAATCGCCTCAGCTTGGCAACCAAAAATTTTCGCCAACTTGGCGAAAAATCTGCCTGATCGTCTTAAGCACTCTAGCCGAAATGGTAGTACTATTTGTGCTTAAATGACATGACAACAAAACAACGCGAAACACGCAGCATATTTGACTATGTCACTATTACTGAAAAATTTTCTTTCGTGCTTCTATTCATTGATCCAAATAGACTCGCTGATCTTATAAGAACATTTAACGCAAAAATCTTTACTCGCACAGTTTAATCCTATGTACTGTAAATACTTCTGTATTTTGTAAGAAAAAATAAATGGTTTATTCTGTACTAATATATTTAGGAAGAGGCATTATTTTGGGTTGTCATGCTTATTCCTTGTGCGAGGATTTTCTGATTCTTTTTTCATATTTTCTGTATATCAGAAAATATGAAAAAATATGTACTATGATTGTTGAGCTAAAGGTACTGAAGAAAATATTGACCCAGTCAACATAAATGGAATATGGTGAATAAGATAGAAATAATGAGAAAATATGATGAAGCATATATAGTTACAGAAATTAAAATTTGATGATTCCGATTTGACTCATTCAGTGAATGAAAAATAACCAAACTACAGAATAAGTTATAATTTCAGGACCTGTGAAGTTTGGACCTCAAGGTTATCCTTGAAGACGATGGCTTAAATATGTAGTGAAGGGCCTAAGACAAAAGGTAAATAGAGAGCTAGAGAAACAAACCTCAAATCCTGAAAAATGGTGAGCTTCCCAGAAACAATCTCGAGTTCTATATAAGGATAACATAGCCAAGGAGTAGTAGAAGTATTGTTTTATCAAGAATTTTTTTATCAAAAGGAAACGAAACTGAGACAGGTAATTTCCTTATTGACACCTCTGATCTATTTTAAGGTGACTGCCTACGTTCAGAGCCAAATTTTTTTAATATAATTTTTTAAAGGATTTTTTGGTCTTATATGGTAAAATAGCACATAGAAACTAAAAAATAAACTAAAATTTACCTGTAAATACAATACTTTTTTTATAAATTGGTCAAATTGAAATAATTTTTAATCAAATTTAGCTAAAACGCCTATCACTCTGCACAAAATTGTAATGCTACTATTTTAATTTCCTTCTCACAAATGATACATACGACAGCTATCTTCAAAATGACCCACAATCTAAGAGAAATTTTAAAATGCAAAAATAATACAGAATTTTTTTTCCCCGAATCGTCATTCCTTTCCTTATAAAACAGCCCCAAATGAAAAACCATTTATTATACATCAATTAGTGTGCGTCATTTCATTAACAATAGCATCTAAAACATTTCCTGAAAATTTTATCAAATTATAAGAGTTATCATGTGAAATATAATGATAACGGTAGAGATTTGGGCTAATAAACATAATTCTGAGAAAAACGCATTTAAAGTTTGTCACTTCAGTTTTGTAGCAGAAATGTTTTTTAAAATAGCTACAACTCTGATTCTAATTGTTGTAGAATGAAAATCAAAATGGTTTTGAAAAGAGGAAGGATTTAATTACAAGATTCTTGCAAAAAATCAAATTGACTAAAATAGTAAAAAAAAATTACATTTTCAACGCAGGCAGTCACCTTAAAACCAGCGATTTGATTAATCTTTTCCTTACGGGGTGGGATAGCATGTATCCCAAGAATACTGGCCGAATAATGAATATATATATATATATATATATATATATATACACACTGAAGTGCCACTGAATTAGGGATAGCAAAGCCTATGCAAATTGTGTAGCGCTGCGCATCATGTATGCGCAAGTGCGGGCGCTGTGGTAACTGCATATATAGCGCGTACTGTGGTTGTTCTGAATTAGTTGTTGGAATTGCCAGTATGGGTAAACTGCCTGATTTAGACGCCTTCGATCGCGGACAAATCGTAGGTGCGCGACGCATGGGCCATTCAATTTCCGAAATCGTCAGACAGCAAGGATTTTCAAGGTCGACAGTGTCAAGAGTATACCAAGAATACATGGATGGTGGAAAAAACTAGCGATTGGGCAAACTACAAAGGACAATTAGCCTTGACAGTGCGTAGTGAGAGACGGCTCAGGCGTATTGTACGTAGCCAGCGAAGCCAAACATTAGCTCAAATTACCACCCAGTTTAATGACGGTTCCAGTCGTACAGTCAGTAAACGGACTGTGCAACGCTCGCTTCACCGTAGGGGTTTCGGGAGCCGTCGACCTACGAGAGTACCATTGCTCTATACTAGCCATCGGGCTGCACGTCTTGCCTGGGCAAGAGAGCACAGAGACTGGAGTGTAGAGGACTGGAAACGAATAGCATGGAGTGATGAGTCTCGATTCCGACTACTTAACGCCGACGGGAGGCTGAGAATATGGCGTCAGGCTCATGAAGCCATGGATCCTGCATGTCTGGCTGGAACTGTACAAGGGCATGATGGCTCAATCATGGTCTGGGGTGTTTTTTCGTGGCACAGTTTGGGATCTTTGGTGCGTGTACCAACCTCCCTCAATGCAATTCGGTACGTAGAATTGCTGGGTGATCACCTCCATCCGTTTATGTTGTTCTGTTATCCGCACGGTAATGGAGTTTTCCAGCAAGACAACTGTACCTCTTACAAGTCCCGGCTGGCTACTGGCTGGTTGGATGAGCATTGCTCTGACTACTCTGTCATGAATTGGCCACCTAGAAGCCCAGACTTAAATCCTATTGAGCATCTTTGGGATGTTTTGGAACAAGGCGTGAAAGGCCATCACACAGCACCAAAGAACCTTACTGAATTATGGACAGCTTTAGCCAATATTTGGCAAGCCATTCCCGTGGAACGTTTCCAGAAACTTGTTGAATCTATGCCTCGTCGTGTGGCAGCCGTTATCAAGGCCAGAGGAGGCCCAACTCGTTACTAGGTAGGTATCCCTAATTTAGTGGCACTTCAGTGTATGTATATATATATATATATATATATATATATATATATATATATATATAACACCCCTCTTAATGGCCGCTCTTACAAAGGGGTATGAAATTCCCCGTCTAAAGAGGGAATCTGAAAAATGGGCCCCGTAAGCTAAAGGTTGAGACTACATTTCAACAAATTTTGGATGTAATTTTTTACATTTATATATCATAAAAACCTTCTTCCTTTTTCTTTTATAGTTTAGTTTTTAGTACTTGTTTGAATTCTTGCTTGTCTTATGTAACATCTTGGCTATAGAATTGTGGCCCTTCATCCGCTGCATTGGAAATAAAAAAAATCATAAAAACCGAGTAATAGCTAAATAGCATTCAATTTCATACTAAATCCGAAATCAAACTGTATCAGACTTCAGGAGATACATCGCATGACTTATTCCCATAAAAGCAAAAATACACCTAAAATAAATGCAGATGACACTTATTTGTGTGCCTAAACTGCCTTCGACGAACCAACACGTTTTCTAAGGCGACAGGTGTCTTGACATTTGTTTCGCAACGGCAGATCACTGCATTCTCATGCAATGCGTTCTGTTCGTTTAATGCATAATCAAGAGTTCAACGGATGTCGGAGTACAAATAAACTTCTTATTTTAAACGCATTTACGCCCTTCTGGTTCAAGTATTGCTTTCTAATGAATAATGATGAGATAGACTCCAATTGCTTCGGAGAGTTTCCATTGGTATTCAATAGAATACGCGTAGTGTTAAAAAAAAGTCTTAAAAAGCAAATATTTGCTACTTTGTTTGTTAGAAATACTTACTGGAATCCCATCTTGCAAATAAGCTGTGCGTAGTTGCATGAAGATATCCATCAAGTATATAAAATCACTTAGCATATCGATATAGTACAGATAAAACAACCCCCTCTGAAATAAAAAATAGTTTAAATATTATTAGAGAAATGTCACAGATAAATTTCGTATATATGATAAATAATATTGAACCTTAAATTCTAAAGTAAAAAATCAGATCCACATGCGTGTAAATAGTTTTAAGATCAAAGTTATGGCTTTGTGATCCGCTTACAAAGAATACGAACTCTCTAATTTTGTTTTATTCCAAAAATATTGGAAAATAACATTTTCTATTTACTTTTAAGATTCTGATCCAAATGGTAGTTGAAATCCGAAAAACCATTACATATATCACTTTTCAATATGGTTCTAACATCAAAGATGGATGTTTTCTAATATGAAACTTGTAGAACAGAAGTTCAAGAACTGAAGGGGGAAAAATGTCGGAATACAAAAATATTTGTACTAAACATTTTTTATGGCTATTTTTATTTGTTATTACTAACGGATTTCTATGCTCGAGAATATTTAGTTGTGGGGAGTGATATTGCATAAATTTTGAGCTCGCAACATCTTGATTCTTTTTTCAATCAATGGTTGGATTCAAAAAGCTCAGTTGTATTTTTCGTCGTGAACCGATTCATTTAGAATATTTTTTCCAATATTTGAACGCAATTTGTTGAGAGTATGCAAACTATAATAATTCTGTATATAATTTTCTATATTGTTGTTTAACTGCTCCTTCTCTACACTTGCGTAGTAGCGGTTGATCGATCAAAATTAAAAACTCTTTTCAGACGACTGTTCAGACGGAAAGACATCTACTTTCCTATATCTATATCACAGGATGCGAAAATTGATGCAAGTACCACTTATTTGCTGCACATTTGTCTCTAAGCTCCATTAAAATTACCGACATGCATATGCTGTTAAAATTTACAAAAGTTTAAATTGCCTTAAAAATATTTTTTCTTATTCAGTCTTTTTAAATGATGAACAATGTCTAATCTATAAGCGAAAAAAATAATAAAATTTCTTTAATTTTTGTTTTATTTATAAGTCATAACACAACAGATTCATGGAAAAAATCACAATTTTTTTTGTAAAAAATTTTCAGTTCATGATGATATAGAAAATTTAATTGTAGTTCCTGAAATATCAATCGCATTAAGCAAAGAATTTATCTCTTTTCATTTAAGAAGGAACTATTTAAAAAAATCATTTTGATAGTTTTATAATAAAGATTTGAAAAAATTAAGAACATTGTATTTAAAGTTATATATAGAGGGCCACACCAGAAACCTTTTCTTCCTGATGCGTGTTTAAAACCTCAATCTATCAGCCCAAATGTTTGTCCCAGGTCTTTTCACGGAGTACAAATATCGCAATAAAAATGTTATGTACAAATATCCCTTAATTCATACTTGCATCAAGAAAGTTTTGTCAGGCTATAAAATTAATGATCTTAAAATTAAAGAAAAAATGCTTTTCTATTGTAAATTTAATGAATCTACTTTAAAGCATTTTAAAACTTCACTATCTTTCCCCGTCTCTTCAATATTGGAGTACAATATTAGTCATTTATATTTTCATTATTGTTTTGTTGCAGCATAACATCCAATTCAATTCTAACTTTGGGAACAAATTTAAACATATTCTATATATTTTTAAAGTTCTGAACTAGCTAAGTAATCTACGAACTACAAAATTGCATGTTGCCATACAAGATTTAAAATGGTAATACAAACCTCTTGACGGATTTCTGGGAAGGCAATGCGAAGTGCAATTGTCCAGGCATTGTACAGTGTTGCCAAAGCAACTGCAGCCTGAAATTAAATTTTAAATATAAAATTTTTCCGTGTGGTATTTTGCGTTCTTAGGTGTTTAATCTCTGTTACTAAAAAAAACCCAAACAAACACACAAACACACAAACAAACAAACAAACAAACAAACAAACACACACACAGTATGCCCACTAAAGTCCCTTGCCACCCTCTTAATTTCGGAACGGCTGCCGCTATATTCATAAAGGTGGTGTCTAGGTATAGTAAAGTAGCCATGCGCTACTGAATGATACCGCCTACCGCGCCACTTGTTGCAAAACTGCGGAGTTATCATTCCTATCTCGAAAACGGAACGAGATAGGAAAAAAGAAGAATTTACAAAGTTGTAGCGAATCATCGATTTAGTACAAAAAGATAACTTGTGGACATTAATGAGAAGAATACAACGGTTAAAACGCGCATTTGTTTTTTCGTTATTTACTACACTGTGACATGACAAAACGATCTGAGAAAGAAAAAAAACAACTAGTTATAACAATATATCTTTATTTGAGATGTTCAAAATTCTCACTGTCATCTGCAATGCACATTTGGATACACGTTTGAATGTCACGTTGCAAACGTTGGAGCATAGAGCGTGACACGTTGGCACAAGCGTTCCTGCAATGTTTGTGGAGGAGCGCATACACCTGCTGTTTCAGGTATCCCCACAGGAAAAAGTCCAGTGGAGTCAGATCAGGCGAACGTGGAGGCCACTCTTCGAAACCGCCATACCCAATTATTTGGTTTCCGAATTTCTTGACGAGGTACTGCTTTACTGGAGATGTCTTATGAGCAGGCGCGCCGTCATGTTGAAAGCATACATTCCTAAGATTAAACAACGGCAGGTTCTCCACAAAATCGTGTATTACGTTCCGTAGCAATTGTAAATGTCGTGCACCCGTTAACGTGCCATTGTAAAATATTGGACCGATCAGCTTGTTATTGTAAATTGCCCACCGAACGTTAATAGCGTACCGCATTTGATGTCGAACGTCGGTAAAACATCTAGGATTTTCTAGCGCCCAGTAATGGGTGCTTTCCCTATTGTACATGCCTTTCCGTGAAAAGCATGCATAATCCGTCCACACTATATCTGCTAAGAATGTTGGCTGGACCTGTATCAGATTCATGACGAAGTTGCACCATGCATAGCGTCGCTCGGCATCCCCGTCCACTAAAACCTGTTGAGGTGTTGGTCGGTATGGATGAGCGCCTAATTCGCTTAGGATTTTCCAATCCTGACTTTTGGAGAGGCCACAGTGTTGACTGATATCTCTTCTGCTGCATTTCGGATATGCGAGGGTGTATACTAATACCTCATCCGATTGAACTTGCCGTCCTACCTTAGGTGGTCTGCCAGATCGAGGTCGATTAGTAACGCAGCCTGTCTTCCTTAAACGTTTTACAACAGTTAGGATGGTTTGATGAGAAGGATGCGGGCCTGCAGGGAAACGTTGCCGGTACAACCTTGCTGCTGATCATGCCTTGCGTCCACATTCACCGTACAGTAAAAGCATCTCACAATACTCAGCTTTGGAATACTCAGCTATAACCATGAACATCAACAAACTACAACCCCAAGAAGATGTCTCTTTTATAGCTGTCTCATGTGAAAAGGCATGAAGTTTTTTACGTATTTGCATACTTCAAAAATTTCGAACACCAAACTCAAGTTGCGTTGAGTTGATGCGACACCATTTTACACGATCTACGTATTGTCTACTCTGTTTATAAAGATAATCAGTACAAGGATGCAACCTTCGGGGTTTGAATCGCGGTCCTTTTGATTGGGGATCACAGGCGATATACCACTGTGCACATTGTGGTTTCGTCTTTTGCCCGAAAGATAATCATTTCTCATTCCGTTCAAGTTTCGTGACGTCCCAGTGTAGCAAAGCATGAAAAAACAAATGCGTGTTTTAACCGTTCTATTCTTTGCATTAATGTCCACAAGGTGTCTTTTCTTACTAAATCGATGATGCTCTACAACTTTGTATATCACTTTTTTTACCTATCTCATTCAAGTTTTCGAGATAGGAATGCTAACTCTGCAGTTTTCCACCAGGTGTCGCCGTAGGCGGTTTCATTCTGTAGCGTATGGCTACTTTACTGTACCTAGACTCCACTTTTATGAATTTAGCAGCAGCCGTTCTGAAGTTAAGAGGGTGGTAAGGGACTTTAGTGGGCATACTGTATATGTATATACATAGTGTTTAGGAATCTAAAGTTGAGAATTTCTCTTCCTGTCATATATTTACAAATGTAAAAAAATTGAGTAGAATTTGTCTACAGTTTTCAGTTAATTTATCTGTTAACCTTTGACAGAACAGTATTTCGTGTAATTGTCTTAAAAGGTTTATATACACTCTGTCACAAAAAATATATGCATCCAGAAGGAAACGAGATATTATCACGAAACTTAACATGTATGTAGTGTATAAGGAGATAAGCAAATGATTACAAATTCAGAAGAACAGACCGTTTTATTAAGAAGATGTGGCATGAAAAAGGTTACAAATCAGTAAGCAGTAAATACACCTCTGGCAGCTATACAAGCCGAAACACGGCGTGGCATCGAATCATTGAGGTCACCTATGACCTCCTGCGGAAGATCATGCCATAATCTTTGCAACATTTGGGCAGTTAATTTACCAGTATTCCGGGACGGCTGCAGTTGCCTTACAAGCACGTCCCAGGCGTGCTCTATTGGCGAGAGGTCTGGTGACCTGGCAGGCCACGGGAGTACGTCTTATCCTTGAAGACATTGTTGGGAGAGTCTCGCAGTATGTGGACGAGCGTTGTCTTGCTGATAAATGGCACCTGGGCGACTTGATAGCATGAGCAGTACAACTGGCGTTAAAATCTCGTCCACGTAGCGACGTGCCGTCAAAGTACGTTGAAAGACGTCTAGAGGTGATCGTGTGTCCCAACAAATTGCCCCCTACACTGTCACACCTTGTGTAATCGCAATATAACTCTCGACAACAAATGCCAGATCGGACCGGTGGCCTGGCCGCCTCCACACGCGTATGCGCTGGTCATAAGCATTGAGACTGAATCGGGATTTATTGCTGAAGATCACACGCCTCCAGTCGGTCACACACCAGCTTGCTCGAGGTCGGCAAAAATCCAATCGACACTGTCTATGATGTTGGGTCAGTGGTAGGCGTCTTAATGGACGTCGGCTTCTTATACCTGCGTCGGCCAGTCGCCTCCGAATGGTTTTCCTTAATTCCACCGCATGTCTGGAAGGTGGTAAATAGCGTCGAACCGATTCTAGCGACGTTGTTGGTGCGGACGTGGCCGCTCTTACGATTGCGCGATCCTCGCGCACATTTGTGTTCCTGGGACGCCCTGACCCTCCCTTCCGTAGACTATTCCTTCAGGGAACCATTGTTGCAAACACCGAGCAACTGCCATATCGCTCCAACCGAGGTGGCGGCCGATACGCCCCTCCCCCTCAAAGTCCGACAATTGTTCGTACTGTCACCGGTTACGTCTCAAATGCATCTCTAGTCACAATACCATCCATACAAGTCGACATATTTGTTTGAATAACCCTATGGCACGAGCAATCATGCTTTTAAACTCTCCCAGGTGCACATCTCATATGCGCATAGCGCGCTTACCCTTGTCTCATCGGCGTCGAAATTTTAATCATTTGCATATCTCTTACCAGACTACATTTCTGCCAAGTTTTGTGATAGTAGCTCGATTTTTTCTGGATGCATATATTTTTTGTGACAGAGTGTATATGTTTGCCGTGCAAAGGATGTTAAGTTCAGAATGGGCTAAACTGACTTATCAAACCAGGCATGTTTGAAAAATCAAGGACTACTGTAGGGTACAGAATGCTAAGTCCAAATCCACTCCTAAATATTTTTATTAATCAGGGAAAATTTGGGATATGTGAAACAAAACACAAAAATGTTAGTGTTAAAGGGGTTATGTCCCAATCAAAGACTTAACACTCTTTACTGAACAAAAATAAAATTGGAAAAATTTACTTTTAAAAAATTAAAAATTAAACCTAAAAAACTGACTTTGCAAAAGCTGTATTTTTTCAATCCCGTTTTTTCTCAAAACTGTATATATATAGATATATATATATATATATATATATATATATATATATATATACATATAAACTCTTCAATACAATTGTAATTCGTTTCAATTGGCCATTAAAAAACTAGGCAGGAAAAACACGAAGTCATTGTAAGGAAAATACGAATATATATTATATTTATCAATGGTACATTGATTAAAATTTCTTATTTCACAAACAGATGATCAGGCACAAGATTATTTACACAAATTTAGCATTTTAATATGCACTCATAGGCTGCAAATATATCGTACGGAAAGCACAGTAGAAAAGAGTACACATTTTAATAAATAAGTTTCTACGCACAGTATTTAATTATACGTATTTGCATTTATGTTTACTTTACAAAAACTAATTAACTGGTGGTATTAGTTCTAATATTGAAACATTGTGGATCTAATTAACTGCGAAGTCTCTAATGCATTTTGGTATTTCTTGCAAGAAATCGCAAAAACAATAACCATGTTACTGAAGCAGGGAAAGAAAAGAAAAAAAACTTGTAATTCAATTATTTCATATCTCATGGAGATGTTGCTGGAGTAGGGAAAGGAACGAAAAAAAAATAACCTCTAATTATATTATTTCATTTGTCGAGGAGAATAGATCTGAAAATGAATAGGGAATTTCACTTTGAGATTAGACAGGAGGAAATTTTGGAATACGCCACTAAAGTGTAACGTCGTAATAATTAAGTTAAAGTAATGCCTTCAATACTGCTAAAAACTAATTTAGCCTCTATCTTCAGTTAAAACAAGATTACTGGGTTACTTTTATACGCTCCCTTTTGGCAGCAAAGTTTTTAAAAAATGGAAAAGTTAAAAGATTTAATTTTAAAAAGATATAAACAGGTCATTTATAAATAACAAGAAAATCTGTTTGATCTACGCCCTGCGACGAATTCACATTTCATCAAGATTGTGGTAGTTTAATTCAGTTTTGACTGTATATGCATTCATATTTACATCTCCAAAGACGACGTCATCGTAACATTAACTCACTTGTTTCACGTGATAATATGCACAGAATGTACAATAAATTATCTCCACATATTAAGGGAACTCGGAAATTTTCAAGAATAGAAAATGCTTCTTTTTACTATGCAAGGAAAAAAATGTTTTTTCTTGGCGCGATACATACATACTACAGAGCTTTTAGAGTCAAACAATACGAACAACAAGGGGATACAATTTATTTTATTGCAAAGCACAACCTCTTTATGCTCTACTGTGCGTTCGTACACTCTTATAAACCTCTACTTTAATACTATTCTTCTCGGAATGAAATTTTTTCTGATTTGTCATCTTTAAAAAGAAATACATGATTAAAAGAAATATCTAAAATTCCTTGGAGGGTATTTATGAAATTTTGTGTTGCATTTTTAAACCTTTTTTTTCATTGAACGCCACACAAAATTTTCGGGGAAGGCTAAAATTTTTGAAAAGCTTTATCTAAGGCAAAAATTACCCCGAATTTTTTTTGTTTTCCTTTTCGGGTCTTTAAAGCGAGAAAAGAAAATTGTTTAGCTCACCGATTGTTCACCGTGTACGTTGAGCTGTAAAACCCAGAGCGAGGTAATAAAATACATGTTCCTTGCACGAAAATAATACATGTTAGTTGCATTTAAATGATTCTAATATACTACTTATCTCTGTATATTTTCTCGTATAGGCAAGATAAATCCTATGGATTCAACAACAAAAATAACGGATGGACTTTCAGTAGTTATGAAGTTAATTACATTTCACCCCTAGATGAAGGGTCAATTTGTTTCTCTGGATTGTGTAATATAGAAGGTTCTGGGACTTGAATTTTTTATATATGAGAGGTCAGCCAACCAGTCGGAAATTGGCTGAATTTAGAATATACGAGATTTCTCCCGATTTTCCCACAAATATAAAATGTTACCACATATCTTAAATTCCCTTTTGGTCCCCAGGTTGTGGTAAATTTAAATTTCTCCAGTATTTTTTAAGTGTTTTCTCAGGTTTGTCTGAGGAATGTGACAAAAAATGATCAATATGCATAAAAATCATAATCATTAACAACTTTTAGATTTGCTTTTGTTACTAATCAAGAAAAATAATGTACCGTCCAATAGCAAACAAGAGCACTGTCTGGGTCGAATATGAACTTCGGAATGTGGCGACTGTCCTGTAATAGAAGTGTCAGAAAACGCAATAAGTAATTTAAAAGGTAAAAATTTTAAAGAAACAGTAAACAAAATGTGAGAACACTGAAATAACACTTTATACACTAGCATTAAAATTAAGAAGAAAAAAGTAAACATGCATTGGAGGGAACATTTTCCCAGCAAGCAACATGAAACATCAACAAACAACAACATATTTCAGATAAAACCTTGAAGTTTCCCGTTTCGAAATTGCTTAAGTTACATTAAGAAATAAAACTGAGAACCGTTTTACTTCCGTGTGAGAAATACTTAAAATTATAGACTTTTTGAATAGATTTGGGTCAATATAATAGTGTTGAATTCAGAAAAAAAGCTTAATTTTTCATTTCTGGGAGCAATAGGGTTTAGTCTTGTTGTCTGTCTATATCTGTCTAAATCGATTTGCATCAGTAGCCATCTCAAACGTAGTTGGATCTACCTAAATTCAAAATTCATCTGCAATGTATGATGCTTCTATAAAAGGAACTACGTTTTCAGATTAGAGGGAAAGACAGTAAATAATTTAGAACGAAATTACGTAAGTTTTCTCGTATGCTTCAAAATTGACAAGCAACAATGCCAGGTAATAATAATAATTATGTCGTAATATGTAAAATCATAATTTTTATATTGTCATTTGTTTGAAATCTAAATTATGATGATGTAAATATGCTAACACAAATGAGACAAGATAAAAGATGAAAAAAAGATGTTGAAAATAGATAACTAAACTTTTGAAGACATTCAAAATGTTTTCCGCTGTGGCCTTTTTACTATAAAAGCTACTGGAATTGAAATATCAGAATTCTCATTTTTTTTTGTATATTTTTGAATTTATCAAGTCTTACATCAGTTGTCATAAATGTTAAATTTTTTTTATTTTATATAATTAAACACATCTTAATCATTATAGAATTCTCAGTACTGTCAAAGAAAGAGAGAAAATGATATGTCAGAATAAAACTGGCAGAAAAACTTCACACTGTATTGGGTATTGATAATTTAATCATTCCAATTTTAAAAAAACCAACTTTACGCTTTGTTGATCTTTCTCAAGCAAAAAAGTCTTCAACTTGCTTTATTTTCTTATTTGATATCGAATATCATGTTATCGCAATTTACTGTAAATTTTAAAATATAATCGCGGAAAGGTATGATGCCCATTATGTGGATATAACATTTTGTCCTTGAATAACTTTTCCTTTCTGGGAACAATTTAAAACTTACAAAGGCGTAAATGTTCATGAAAATTTAATGGTTTTTTCCATCTAGTTTTGTATTGAGAGTACTCTATGTTTGAAATAATTCAACAAACCAACAACCTAAAATCAAAATCATTTTCAGCCTTTGCTGTTTATTGCTTTTCAATCCCCTAAAACCTGGGACCTCAGAGCTGAAATTTTTTTGTTTGTTTTAAATCTGAAGTTTTTTCTCTCAGGAATTTGATCCTTTTATACTCCTTAGTGAATACGTATCATCTCTGTTTGTTTCAATTTAAAGAATGAAAATACTATCAGCAATTCGTTTTGAAAAAAAAAAAAATGTATTACTGAAAGGCTTTTTAGCGTAAAGTTCATGAAAAAGTAATCAGCATCAAGGTAAGTCTGTGCTTAGTTACTCCAGTGTAATGTGATTTAAAGTTTTTTTTTCTTCTATTTTGCTCCCTTTCGAAATTATCAAAGCAGTAAAACCTTAAACATGATCTTATAAGAATTAAATCATTCGATTCAGCAATCAAAAGGTGTTGTTAACAAAGCAATAACCATGATTTAGGAGATTGTTGTGTAGACCTTTTTGCTCGTTTTATTGATATTTTTATCCTTAAATGAGGTAAAATCCAAAACTCTGTCTAACTGTTGTCATAAGAATTACTTCCTGTAACGACTAGTTTCAATATCATTAAAATTTTAGTTAACTTCCCCCTATTAACAACTGTAATCTTTTGAAACTGAAGTCCTCTTGTGAACGTAGTGGTTGTGCTAAGGATGGGGACATTTGGAATAAACTTGCCCACTAAAAGAAATTCCAAATTGGACTGGATAGGCATGTTGCACTTGTGTTAACTTTTTCTAACAAGCTCGCTAAAAGACAGACAACATAGCACATTATAGGTTTACATGGTCCTCAAATGGATTCAATTTGCTGAAAGCAGATGCTGAGTTTAACACAAATATCATTGTTTCCCGTACTATTTAATAGTATTTACTGATATACATTAATCCATTGAAAACTTTTTAATAAAAGATATAACAAATTACATTCTTTTTGTTGAAGGAGAAAAATTTAAATGTAAACATACATGTTCTAATATAAACGAAATTATTCATTCCAAAATCGAAAGCGATACCGGTTACAAGGCTAACGATAACAACTGAATGCGCTTTTTTGCTTAAAAACCTCTCTATAATTATATTTTCTTACCTGATCTCCGGTTTGGAGCCCAGGCCATCTAGTTTTCGAAGTGCTGATGGAGTTATTTGCAGAAGAGCTGTTATTGTTTGCATCATTTTCAGTTCCACTGAGAAAATGTCAAGAAAATGACGTTATGTAATGTTCAAAGCTTTCAAACCTAAAGTGCTTTGGAGAGAAACTTAAGATTGCTATGGTAGAGAAACCCCAAAAAAATAAAAAATTAAGGTTTTTCTCATACTTAAAAACCCTTTTTAGACATTAATTGTGTTATTAAGAAAGAATATCGTCTCTTAACAATTGCTCCTCTACGATTTTATAAAAACTACTGGGTTTCTTTAATATTTTCTGTATCAAGCTCTTTTTAGAATTATCTCACACTGGTGTTGATTTATTGTTGTTGTTGTTGCTACAGCCTCCTGGTTTAAGGTTCCATTCACCAGGTCCAAATAGGCTACTGGGCTTAAAGAGGCTGCTTCTGTTTTGAATTAGCCCCACAAAGGTCAGAGTCCGACTTGGCTAAATGACCAGTCCCGTAATTTTGAACCGAGTCAAGTGACGAGACCGGAACACTTAACCCCGCACCTCCAGAGGTAAATTTGAGACTTGAAGGACATTGCAGCCACGACCTATTTTACGTTTCCCGGCCACCACCATTAGTGAACACGGCGGTGGATTTGCAGCGACGTGCAGCGACCCAGGGACGTTAAGATCACTGGCTCGCTGCTCTTCCCCACTGGGTCACCGCGCCCGCTGTGTTGATTTGTATTGCTTTTAATGATAATATTTTGCAATGGTAGATTAATTTTTCATATTTAGATACATATTGAGATTATAATTATTTGTACTTTGAAAATAATTCCCATATACAATTATGATCTTTTGTCACACAAGGGACCTCCCCGAGACGGCCATGAGCTCGGCCAGTCATACCTTCGAGGCCCCTTTCAATGAGGGTTAATATTGAAACACAAATTTAGTTGAAAGAGGATTGAAGTACAAATAAATAATGAAATGCTTATTGAAAAAGGAGCAATCATTAAATCTCAGGTCAAACATTGAAAATCTGTAAAATACACCAAAACATCTTATCTTCCAAAGGAGTACATAAAATTTTAAGGTATGTTCGTAATTTATTTTAAATAGATAAGCGTTTTTTTTTTCAATTCTCTTATGATATCTGAGAATTCCCTTTTCATAAATATCAGATTTATCAGAACTGAGGTATTAGTTTCAAAATTCATTCAGTCCTTCCTTATGTTTGATAGACTACTATTTCTAGGTCTTGATTTATTTCCAAAATCTTAAAATCTTTCCCCACTGACACATCTGAAGTCGGAAAACTTAGAAATACATATATTGCAAAGTGTAAACGAACATGTAAATGTTTCAACTCAGTCTGATTCTGAAATATTGTGAAACAAACTTAATAGAGATGGTTTTATGTCAACGTTTTTTTTTTTTTCGTTAAGTATTTCCACAAAATTGCTTCATTACAAATTTTATAATTATATTTCTAATGCCTTTCTTGATACTTTTTATCTTACTAGTTCATTTGTTTCGTTTCAAGTGCTCTTTAATAAACAAAGATTTTTTTCCATTGTAACAAACATCAGGATCTGAGCTAAATGCATAGATATGCTAGAGTGTAGCCACACGCCCGTTGTTTAACAAATCATCAAACGCCCCCACAGATTTGATAACCTTCAGAAAACCAGGTAGCGACTACAGACAGAAAATTAAATATCTCTGAAATGGCTTGAAGCAAAAAGGAGTCAGTTGTTATCTCAAATAAATTGTTACAGCAATAATTTATATATATATATATATATATATATATATGCTTTATGTTATATCCCAAGAATTGCATGTGAAGTCATACTTTAAAAGAATATCATCATGTATCTGAAGAATCTTTTGATTTTACTTAGATTATTTTTAATGTACGGTACTAGTGTGTAGACCTCTATTAACTTTCTTTCACATTTGTCTTGAATGACATCTGCTATAATGGTGTGTCTTGGACGTAAATATGAATCGAGAGGTTTTTGCTCACCGCCAGGTAGTTATTTTGATTCAATCATTCCCCCTAGAAGATACGAAGATCTAGAATTCAAGTTACCACCCTCGATAGTCCTTATAATGCGAAATATCGTAATTAAAGCAAAAATGAACCATTTTGCACCTGTGTGGTACAGGTTCATACAGAAAAAATGATCATTGTTGAAAAAAATAAGTATGTTAGGCCAACTTTCTCCTTAGCTGGTCTAAAAAGGGAGCGATTGATTGGATAGGAAAGTTATTTAAAATAAGAATTCTTTTCACTGCATGGTCAACTTAATTGGTCAAAACGACCAACTGCAGAATTTATGGTCTAAATCATGCCCCTCGGAGAAAATTGTTATGACCGCTGCATATTGCTTTATTCCACTTTAAAGATATACTCTTGACCATAAATCACAGTTGCTATAGTTTGATAACATCTGACAACTTATTCCCTTTAATATGTTCAGAGTTTAGTTTCTCATATTAAACTAACAATCGGTTTTCTGGGGTTCCTAAATAGACATAGTTATAAAGTTCTCTGCTTAATCACTGAGCTAATCATTTCAATTTTCGATGATCATGAAAGGATAAATTGAAAGGATTCTCAAATCCACAAAATTTTTTTTATAAGTCAAATACTTATTTTTTTTAAATGCATTTCCTTCAAGATTGAATTCATAAACGTTCCTTCGCACTCACACACGCATGGATTGAAAAAAAATCATATTTAGTACGTGTATGCGGTATCTTTTATCATGACTTCTCATGTTGGATATATCATATAAGGGGAAATGCCGCCTGGAAGAACTGTGTGCGAGTATGTTGGCAATATTTTGATGGAATAGCACACAACTTAACATAAGCACCTTTCAAACCCTGTCATGGCCTTTAAGAGCCGAGAATATTAACATGAATACGAACAACCAAATTTCTCGCGTACATTGGTCATCACTCTATTTTCAGTCAACACTGATTGTGCAAACATGATAAAAGACAAAAATTTAAGTTACTTGTCAAAAGTGTGAAGTGAATATCTAGGAATGATGTATGTTGTTACAGCTTTTAATTTCAATTCTCTTAGTATTAATCAGCAAATTTAATACAGGTATGCTTTCAACTTGTCCCACTCTAATTTAAACTGAAGTTTATAAATTCTTTTAAGTTTCCTAATACACTACTAGTTGGTACCCGTCAAAACATGACAGCTAGATAGTAAATAAATGTACTAATACACAAATTATACTCAACATATCATTGCCAAATGTTGAAAATAATAATAATGCGCAGAAACATATTAATGTTTAGGCGGCCTTGTGCTTGGTGAGTGTCTAAAGCCAGATTTAAAAATGTCACTGGACATGCGCAGAAAGCAATTCTTTTTATTGTAAATTATCGCTAATTAAACAGTGCGAAATAAACAATTTCCATCAGGTTTAATCTTATATTTCACAAACATAATTATCATAAAAATAAAAATGGCAGAGAGAGATCTAGAGAGATTCCTCGGAATAAACGTGTTTATCATTAAAACATGTCACTGAGCATGCGCAGAAACAGTGAGTTTCTAAAGCCAGATATAAACATGCCGCTGAGCATGCGCAGAAATAAATTTTTTAATTGTAAATTATCGCAAATTAATAGAAATTGTGGTTACAAAAACCAAATTTGACAAATCTACATATTACAATCTTTCGTTTAAGACCAAAATGAAGTAAATTGATGCAGTAGTTTTCTCTCATGGACTACCCAAAAAGTCGACTTAGAAACTTAAATATATATATACTAAGCACATCCCGACGTGGGCAGCACACTCCTTTGTTAATCAGATTGAGAGTCTTGTTTCTCAACAATCAAGGTCCTCCCTGAATCTTTGATCTTTTTTCAACCTTTCAGCTACAAATTAGGGTATTAGCTCCCTTACTACCATCATCCGATCACTTAAAGTCCCTTGCACTCGACTATCTTCCTCACTTACTCTTCAGACTAGTACAGGGTGGCTAATAAATACTGTGACAAATATCGAATCATTTAATTACACACAGATGAAATAGAAAATGGGAAATACAACAATATTATTAACATTATACATGAAAGTTTACCATGAAATAATTTTACTCGAATCGACCGCCATCTTTATCGATTACTAAAGATAATCTCTTACGCCACTGTCCTATTGCGGCACGAATCATTTTATGAGGTAATTTGTCCCATTCACTCCGTATGGAAGCTTTGAGGGAGTCCAAACTTCTGTGCTGCTTAGCATTTACTTTAGACTCTAAAATCCCCCAAATGCAATAGTCTAAAGGATTTAGATCTGGTGAAGAAGGTGGCCAATCTTCTTGCTTGATAAACTTCGGGCAATTGGCATGGAGCCATTCCTGTGTTGTTTTGGATCGGTGGGACGGTGCAGAATCTTGCTGAAATATCCAATTCTTTTTGGGATACAATCTGTTAGCATGTGGTAATAAATGTGTAGCCAATACTTCCTGTTTGTAATATTCAGCATTGATTTTTATCCCTTTATCGATGAATTTCAGAGGCAGTTTTCCATTGTGTGACACTGCAGCCCAAACTATAACAGAATTCTTGTTCTGAAAGCGTTTAACAGTTCGAAGAATTTCAGGTATATCCTCGAAGGTTGCTGAATATACAACATCATTTTTAGCATTATAACTTTGTTCTGTACAAAACAGCTTCTCATCAGAGAAAATTATTTTTTCAACTCTTTTGCTACCGTGCCGGTTCAGCAATTTCTTACATCTTTGTAACCTTTTTACTATTTGTGCAGTAGTCAACCCTTGAACTTTTCTTTTGCGATAAGGGCGAAAACCCAGGTCTTCATTTATGATAAGTTGCATAGTTCTGCGACTGATGTTCTCTTCTGCAGCCATTTTATTTGCAGAACCTTGTGGATTTCTTCGTATCTTTCCACGAATTCTTTTGATACGTTCTTTTGTACGAACAGTGCGTGGACGACCGGACCTTGGTCGATCTTTACAGCTATTGGTATCCAATAATCGATTTATAGTCCTATATATAAACGTCCTATTAAAACTAAGGCATTTTAATTGCTTAAATATTTTACCTGCAGAAAATCCGCGATCAAAAAGCTGTTTAACCATTAACCTTTTGGCTTCCATCTTTAAAAATATTCTACATGTTTTACTTTAAACAAAAATCGTCTGCGTTTACAAAAAGTTGCCAATCACACAAATAGATAGATAAATTGTTTTTCGAAACTATTAAAATTAACTCTTATTTTTTGGAGTGTTACAGTATTTATTAGCCACCCTGTAGATGCAAATTTAGTTTGCCTGACATACTCCATTTCATAATAACTGATAATGACAAACATCTGAGGACGATTGTCTATCAGTCACACTGGTGACTGGGTGCATGCATCATTTGACCTCGAAAACCTTCAATCCCAATGTAAAGCTATGGGGCAATTTTCTTCTCTATTTTTCTAATTACAGATTAACAAAAATATATTTTTTAACGTTTTTGTGCATTGCAAATAAAGATCTTTAAATGAATTGCACGTTTTTCCTAAAATGTTTATACTTTAATTTTTCAAATAAAATTTTAATTTTTCAGTGACAGACGTCAATTATCTAATGTCCTGTAAAAATTAAGTGAAAATTTTAAAATTAGTAAAAATTTGGCACCCTTTATTTAAATGTCACCCACTGTAATACTAAGGTGCCTTGAAGGTTTTGCCTCGGTATTTCTGGACTAAAGAATGCCTGTTAAGATTAAAATAAATACGATATTTTTATATCGGAGATAGCATAATATTTTGCAAAGGAATTTTCATATTGTTAAAGTATGGGAAAATTTCTTAAGTTAATGTTAAAAATTTTGAACTAAGATATAATCGTAAAACAAACTTATTTGTCACTCACTTGACCCAGATGTTGACATGGTTGAATGCTTAGAAAATATTGTCTCTAATTCTTTCATTCTACGGTATAAAGTACAGCGAAATGAATTTTATTCTATTACGAAAGATCATGTCAACCAACCCCATCACTCAAATGTACACTGAAGTGCCACTGAATTAGGGATAGCAAAGCCTATGCAAATTGTGTAGCGCTGCGCATCATATATGCGCAAGTGAGGGCGCTGTGGTAACTGCATATATAGCGCGTACTGTGGTTGTTCTGAATTAGTTTTTGGAATTGCCAGTATGGGTAAACTGCCTGATTTAGACACCTTCGATCGCGGACAAATCGTAGATGTGCGGCGGATGGGCCATTCAATTTCCGAAATCGTCAGACAGCTAGGATTTTCAAGGTCGACAGTGTCAAGAGTATACCAAGAGTACATGGATGGTGGAAAAAAAACTAGCGATCGGGCAAACTGCAAAGGACAATTAGCCTTGACAGTGCGTGGTGAGAGACGGCTCAGGCGTATTGTACGTAGCCAGCGAAGCCAAACATTAGCTCAAATTACCACCAAGTTTAATGACGGTGCCAGTTGTACAGTCAGTAAACGGACTGTGCAACGCTCGCTTCCCCGTATGGGTTTCGGGAGTCGTCGACCTACGAGAGTACCATTGCTCTATACTCGTCATCGGGCTGCACGTCTTGACTGGGCAAGAGAGCACAGAGACTGGAGTGTAGAGGACTGGAAACGAGTAGCATGGAGTGATGAGTCTCGATTCCGACTACTTAACGCTGACGGGAGGCTGAGAATATGGCGTCAGGCTCATGAAGCCATGGATCCTGCATGTCTGGCTGGAACTGTACAAGGGCATGGTGGCTCAATCATGGTCTGGGGTGTTTTTTCGTGGCCGAGTTTGGGATCTTTGGTGCGTGTACCAACCTCCCTCAATGCAATTCGGTACGTAGAGTTGCTGGGTGATCACCTCCATCCGTTTATGCTGTTCTGTTATCCGCACGGTAATGGAGTTTTCCAGCAAGACAACTGTACCTCTCACAAGTTCCGGTTGGCTACTGGCTGGTTGGATGAGCATTCCTCTGACTTCTCTGTCATGAATTGGCCACCTAGAAGCCCAGACTTAAATCGTATTGAGCATCTTTGGGATGTTTTGGAACAAGGCGTGAAAGGCCATCACACACCACCAAAGAACCTTACTGAATTATGGACAGCTTTAGCCAATATTTGGCAAGCCATTCCCGTGGAACGTTTCCAGAAACTTGTTGAATCTATGCCTCGTCGTGTGGCAGCCGTTATCAAGGCCAGAGAAGGCCCAACTCGTTACTAGGTAGGTATCCCTAATTCAGCGGCACTTCAGTGTATATATGATTTTTTTATCTCTATAAGTGAATTAATGGACATAAATTGTGATTTTTGTTCCATGGTTGTTCCGTAAAAAACCTCAAGATAAAAAAGGAAAAAGTAAACTTACTTTGTTACGTGGGAAGACATTATGGAATTCCTCGGTCATACCTAAAGTAGGAATACGGATCTGTTAAATCATTTTATGCAAATTAACTGCACTTTTTGCCTGCCATATCTATGAAAGCATAAATACTGCAATTCATAGATATGCGGGTATTTTCTATAAAGAGATATGCGATACAAAAACTGATTTTTAAAATTTCACCGTATGTTTCCCGAAAAAAATGTATGCAAAGGATCTTTCTGTTTATTTTTCATGCATGTTCTGAAATTGAATTTCATCAAATTCAAATTAGATGCCTTAAATTAGGCAACATATTAATTTTTTTCAGGAAATATTAACCTATCATGAGTTTGAAATAAATTTTAAACAGTATAAAATGTGTTACCTCTGAAAATTATAGGAATTGTAATCACAACTCACCTGTGGATGACACTGAATATTCGGCACTATCAGTACGAGGTCATACTTTCGAAACATGAATATTATGCAACAAAGTCGTATTTCTCACACAGTGAAATCGCTCGTGACGAAAGCTGCAACACGACTGCAGTGAAGTGGGACACCTAAACGCATCGTAAGTGTTTCCGTTTAAATTATGCGATGCGCATTTATATAAACAGCCTGCGCTAAATGACATGATTCTTTGGGAAACCCATATTCTTTGACTGCTTTTTGCAACACTATCATTTCTCTGTACATTTGACAGCTACTTAGGGCGAAGAATAATTTTATTTGTTCATATTGGGTATCATAAAGTTTTTTTGAAAGATATCCCTTAGTTTTAGGGATAAACTTTGAAAATTCTTGAAAATTCTTGATGTTTTATTTTTTTATTATGGGGATGATTTTTCATACATCATATATATTCCATACATTATCTTTGAACTTTCATGAAAAATTTTCACCCCAATATTTCTTTATCATATCACAATATTTTTAACGTAGGATTATGTTCCTCCATAACGGTCCTCCGGAAAGCAAAAATTCAAACGCTAAAACCGTCCGTCGTCACGAGTTATAATTTTGGCAGCGCGCCAAACCCAGTCTGTATCGCTTGGGCAAGCTGTAAACAGTTAAACAGAAAAGTACCAAAATGCGTCAAAATTTTGACATCTATCTATCTATCTTTCTATCTATCTATCTATCTATATATATATATATATATATATATATATATTGCATACATATATATAGATACATATATATATACAAAAGAGATAAGGAAATATAAGTAATCCTACGTTAATAACCCGCGGTAGTTTCGTTAGAAGACACTATCTGAATTTTTATTTTCCTTTAACAAAGAACATAACTTTTAAAATTATAAGAAAAAATGTTAGATACAGTTATCTTAAATATATGTAAACTAGAAATATAAATTATCATTTTTCCATTTATTTTCCTCACTATGCGTTACATAATGTATCTTATCTCATTGACATATGTCAGTATTTCTAACGAGAGTATCTGATTACAGTTCTAGAGGGTAAAATTTACCTGGAATCCAGTACACGAAGAGCAAAATATAAATTGTCAGCAGTTACGGCTTTTTTACTAAACTTATGAATACGTCAACCCTTCTATCTCTAAAATAAATAAAAGAACTAATCCTTCTGCAAGAAATGACTATCATCTTAAATTAAGAAATTCTAAAAGACTTCTGAGTGTAAAATTCATCGATTCTGATTTAAGGGGACTCACGACCCTTAAGTCGAGGAAATAAGGCATATTTTCATACTTTTTGACTATTTGTAACTATTTCAATTTACTCCCAATTTTTCCAAATTTTATGTACAGTGGAATCTCGATCTATCGTTTTTCAAGGGACCGATTGAAATGAACGATAAATGCGGAAAAACGATAGATACGGAAACATAACACAGCAATATGATCGTAGGGACTGGATAAAATGAACGACACATACGGAAAAACGATGGATCCGAAAACAATCGATCGAGATTCCACTGTATATGATAAATTGATATATTTATTTTAATAAACAAGTTTTCAACTCTCAAAATAATTTTAAATCATTTTTTAAATGCTTTAGATAAACCTTGTTTTTTAAGTATTTTTATTGTATACTGGCTTGCGCGCAGAACTAGGAAATTAATTTTACACTTAAATGTATAATTCCTGTTTTATATTTAAAATAAATAATCCAAAATACAATTGAACATAAAACATTCAACGTTAAAATATTTTTTCAATTTTTTAAAACTGCTCAAAATATACTTAAAATTTCCTTAAATTTTTGCATTAATTTACCCCTGAAAAAATAACAAAATGTGCCGTGATTGCAATAATTCAAGTTCAGACGCAATAAAATAACATGATTATGCAGTGATAAAAATTTCATGGAATTATGTTTCATAGTTTTTGAGATATCAGTTGCGGAATGATGCAAAATTACATTTTGAGAAAAATGAGTTTAAAATTTTTCTTACCATAAACTTGATCAGTAATTAAATATTTAGAATATCAATATCTCCGGAAATAAGCGGAATATTTTCATGCGGTTTGCTTTATTTTGTTCAGAAATGATCAGGCTTTCACATATATTTTTTTTCAAAAAATCGAATGTTTTAAAGATTTAAGGGTAGTGAGTCCCCTAATTTCTTCTAAATTGAGTCAGACGATGGCCAAATAGCTAGAATGACAGGTTCGGTACCAGGATCTAGTTCGGGTTTAAGTACCGTTGGGTGCATGGATATTTGTATCCGTTTTTAATTGGCTTTAAACTGAAGATACCGGTCTAATTTATCCTTGTGTAACAAAAGAGGACCCTAGTTTTCTAAAATCACCTTATCAATTATCTAAATCGAACTGAATATCAGGCGTATCATTCATATAGGTAGTTTTTAACAAACATTTTTATAGATTTATACTAAAGCATAAAAACACGGAAAGAAAAAAATTGAATAATGACTATACACTGTAAAAATCTCTTTTCGTGAGTTTGTCTGTGATGGGGCTGACTTAGCAACTTTTATCGTTTCCTTAAACCATTTATAAAAGAAAATATTTTGAAACTCTTTTTAACTAGGAACAGTATTTTGTTATTTATTATGTTGAACGAGGAATTTCATGTCCCCAGAAACTGAGATAGATAAGGTTTTGATTTTCGCAGCCTCTCATTTTCTCCCTATAAAATGCTCTGACTTTCCGATGAAACTGACGCATGAATTTTAGCACACAGTATTTTTATACATAATGCCAAATTCTATTGCTTTAGATGAAGATAAGTCTGCCTAAGTTACTGTAATGCCAATCACTGGAGTATTAAACATTGTGGTTGAACCTAGTTAACATGGTAAAAATATTATCTTTGTTCCTATCATAATGTACTATTTGTATATGTATGTTTGTACGTAGTTTCGATTACGTTAATGAATGTACCTTCCTCATATCTTTAGATTCACTATGGCAAAAGATATTGACGTTTTATATGTTTGAAATTTTTTAATTGCCCACATTATCTCACCAAATAATTATACATCTCAATAATATTATTTATGTTTAAGCGTCAATCTACCTTAGCCACCCTTTAAATAAAAATTTGACTGATTCCAACTTTGTCACCAAATTTTGAAGCCGGTTTAAAATACAAAGTCGTTGTTTTGCTGTCATTTTATAAAGACATTTTGAATTTTTCTCAGTGAAGATGTTAGTGTCTAAAGCTATCGAGTGAGTACTGACAAATAGCAAGATTTTAAAATCAAACACGGTGCATTTACCGAAACGCAATTTACTACTCGAGAGAAAAAAATTCCTCAGTACTGGAATGGAGGGACTTTTAATCCAAAATCTAGCATCCCTCTGTGAGAGCACGCAGCTGCTTGTGTTAACACCGACGAATCGATACGGAGTAGAGGATTGCTCTTGGGGATCATCGTGCATCATTCATCAGCTACGATCTCCGCTGAATTCCTTCTTTTGTGCAACGAAAGCGCGCTCTTTAGGAGATAAACAATGCTCACAATTAAATCGATTCGTTTTATGACTGAAATTAGAGCTACACCGAAGGCATCAACAACGACGGGGCCAAATACCTCTCGTTAGAAACAAAGGAAGTTCCTCCCAAATGAACTCTTCCTGCTGGTCTGCGGTCCACTCTTGGAGCCACGTATTAGACAGAAACGAAGTGGAAACTGGAAAAGGGATTTAAACTAATGCTTTATCGCCACCGAGAGCAGTAATTGCGAATGTACAGGTAATGAGATAAATATTGGTTTAGCCATTCAAGATCTTCTCTCACTCTCAACGTCCTAAATGTTGAATTGCGTCGTTAGAAAAGCTATTGAACGATGTATATAATTAATATAACCATCTCGATTATAGTATAAGCACCAGTTTTCTTAATTACAGGCATAGTATTTAACTTTCAATATCTTTTAGTTATGAAAACCCATCAAAACTTTTAATCACAGACATGCAATATTATACCATTATGAATTCAACCGTAAAATTTATTTTTTAGTATCATATAGCATATTTTTCAATTAAAATACAGTGGACGCTCGTTAATTCGAACTCAAAGGTTCTCAGAAAAAAGTTTGAATTATCCGAAGTTCGAATTATCCGATGTTAAGAGAAAATATATAACCTTAAAAGTGTATCACTGAAGAAGAAAAATCTCCTGGTATGTATGACCCCAGAAAATATATTATACTATGCTATCTAAAATTAAACATAATAAAAAGCAATACAGACTTACCTTAATCATAAAATGAAGCAGAAGATATGCAGTAGAAAGTAAACTTTAATTAAAAATATTAATTACAGTTTTAAGAAAAACTGTAAAATGGATGTTTTGTTTTGTTTATGATGCTTACATTGTTCAGCCAGCTTCTCGATTTGAAGTAAAAATTTTTGTATTGGATTAACTGGCAGTGTTTTAATTCCTTTAAGACTTCGTGGATTCTTGGACTTTCCAATCGCTAATAATTTAAGCTTTTCGCTCCCATCCATATTAGCACAAACTATAGCTGTAATCCTGTCTTTACTGCTTTTATCTCCTACGCAAGCATCCCCTTTAGAATGTAATGTCTTGTTTGGCAAGAGTTTATTTAAAAAATGCAGTTTCGTCCGCATTAAAATATATCTTTCGGCAGGTAAGTAGAGAAAAGCCCTGGCAGTTTCGTACCGAAATTAGTGCATACGTCTTCGTTTACATTAGAGCTTGGGCCACATACAGTTTGATAAGAAATATTGTGCCTTAATTAAATTGAGAAAGCCCTCCATCACTGCATTTAAAATTTTCAATACCCATTCGACTTGCCAATTCATCAGCCTTCGTCTGCACTAAAGGCCATTTATCGGAAAATTTCGAGATCTAACATCCTGGAACCATAGCAGTAGAGCGTTTTCTAGACATTCTTGGGGCGCATTTCTCATGCGTTTCCTTCCTCTAGCAAATTTTTATTTTTCCCATGAATCTAAAATTGACTCCTTGTTTTTCAAATAAGTTGACAAGGTATTTTTTTTATTTTATTAATCCCATAGTCAGCTGCTAACTTTGTTTTACACTCGCCATTCTCTACTTTCTTTAAAATTTCTACCTTTGTCTCCAAACTTAGGGTTTAGTACTTTCTACGTGTAGATATCCTGAATTTTTACACGTTCACACCACACACTGAGGAAGAAAAACTTTCCAGGTGATGGCCGAATGGCTAGGGCGCCGGCATTCGGTTCAGATCCTGTGGGTTCGAGTCCTACTGTTGGCATGGATGCTTGTAGCCGTTCGGAATCAGCTTTAAACTGTAGGTCCCGGTCTAATTTAGCACTCGTGTAGCAAAAAGTTGACCGTAGCGCTCAAAACCAAACCAAACCAGGATGAAAAATTAGATTACATTAACCTGTCTGCACTGAAAGCATAACTGACGCAGCTCCCTAGAATCTGTAGTAAAGACTGGTTTTTCTGAAATTCTAAGAAAATCGATTCAAATAACGGAAATAAGCACTGATGTCCCTAATGTTTAGCGGAAATGCAATAGTATAGAAATGCAGGCATGTGTCTCTTTACACAGAAAAGAAATACAGATGATTTTGACACACAAAATAATAAATACAGCGTGTATTTTCTCCGTTAAACGAGGAAAAAGAAATTTTTTTGTCAAATTTTTAGTTCGAATTAACCGAAGTGATAAAAATTTAGTTATAATTAAGGAGATATTTTTAACAATAATTCCAATACAAGTTTTTTTGGGGTCTTTGGATTAGTTTGGATTAGTGAATTAACCGAAAGTTCGATTTAACTGAGTTCAAATTAACGAGCGTCCACTGTATCTTGTCCATAAACACCATACCTTTCTACATTTAAGTTTTAAATAATTTTTAATTAAAACTAGTCTACTTGAAATAATAATAAACATTTATTTTTTAAACTGTATTTACAGTTTTAAAAAAAGTTACAATAAGTAAACTGTTTTTACCATGGTAAAGACTACGATTACAGATTAGGGCTTGTGTCTTGGAAGCTCTTGATCACTGCGAGGAATGTTCAAAGCTAAGTATGATTCAGTGACATATTAAATTGCGCAATTTTTCTAAGGCATAATGTAGGCAAAAAGGTATGCATTACTTCTTTCATCAGTGGCTCAACATCCTGGGGTGGGCCTTGGCCTTCTCCAGGAGCCTACTCCAGGATGACCTTTTATTGGCTATGGTCTTCCAATTCTTAGCTTTCAAATCGTCGGTGTTTTTCAAGACAGTGCACCCATCATTTTTAGGGTAATTTGATACGCTTTTGCAAGTGTAATTTTCATGCAATGGATGATCATAGAATGTCAGCCCGAGGATGACATTGGACTCTTACCCTGATAATGTAAGCAGTGACGACAAATGGAAGTTTCATGTTAATCCATTGGACAAGATGGGGCTGTCTAGTTATAGACCAAGTTGGGTAAACATTTTGGCTAGAATTTAAAGGTATTAAGGCTCTCTTTAAACTCTGCCGATAGATTATACAACCGTTATTCAGACTAAACTACGTGGAAAGTTTAGTCCAGGGCAGAATGTTTTATTTTATTTATTTATTTGTTCTTGTTCTCGATAATTTTGAAATTATATATATTTATATATAGGTGGTTATCAAAATAATGGAAACACCTATCAATATACGTGGTGTTTATGAATGTGCTTCGTATTCCTTAAAAAACAAGTCTGGCCACCGGTATTTTTTTTACATAATATAGTGTATGTATTATTCTACTGTCAGCTAGCAGTAATGAATCTAAGGGCATCGTGCTTGGGGGGGGGGGGGCAGCGTAAAATATCAAACCTTGCAGATCTTGCGAAAAGGGCAAATTGTTGGAACGCGTTTAAATTGGTGTATCTGTAACTGCGAACCCCAGACTAATGAGTGTTTTTCGAGCTATGGTATCGAAAGTCATGATAGCATATAGAGTGCACGGAAAAACATTCTTTGCCAAGCAGAATAGTGGACGAAAGGGAGAGCTGAGTGAAAGAGACGGACGAGGTATAGAAGCGGATTGTGACACGAAGAAAGAAAACAACTGCAACCAAAATGACCGAAGACCTCAATCGACATCTACATGTTCTGGTATCAATCATCAGAGGTAGAAGGGAACTTCACAAACAAAGCATTTAAGGAAGAGTAGTTATTCCCAAGCCACTTGTAATAGATGCCAATACAAAATGTCGTCCACAATGGTGCCACGAGTGCAAATCCTGGTCGATTAATAAGTCTAAAAATGGCATTTCTTCCGACAAACTATTGTTGACATTGTTCCTCGCAGCAGGATGTGCGTATGTCTGGAGAACACATGCACAAGCGTAATATTCTGGCTGACTCATCTCAACTGTCAATCATGGAGGTAGATCTATCAGGGTTTGGGATGGCATCTCATGGTTTGTTCAGACCCTAACAGGGAGATTGAATGAGAAGGACTATGTCGAAATTTTAGCTCCACTAGTCCATCCTAAGGTGCAAACATTGTTTGTTTTAGGAGATGGCGTTCTCCAGGATGATAACCCCCCTATACATACAGCTTAATCTATCAAGTATTGGTTTGAAGAGCATAGAAAAGAAGTCAAATATCTTATCTTGCCCTGTACAATCATTCCCGACTATAAATCCTTCAACCACTGTGATCTGTATAAGCGGATAGATAAAGGTATCGATATCCACCACAGCATCTCAACAGGAACTTTCATGATTTTTCTCTGAAGAATGGTATAATATATTCTTAACCACTATTTATGACTTGTATAATCCAATTCCAAGGTGAATCAGGTGGTATTACATAACAAAGGTGATCATGCTCCGTATTAATAAAGGTATTCATGATATTTCTTAGTGTTTCCATTATTTTGATAACCACCTGTGTATAAATATATTTATATATATATATATATATATATATATATATATATATATATATATATATATATATATATATATATATATATATTAATACTAATCGAGTCTTAATAACTATTTTCTATGGTTAGAACGTCGTGCGAATTTTATTACAAGAACCTTGTATATTACATGATTAGCTAAAATATGTATTTTATGCTTTCATTAGCCCTTTAACTACGCATTTATATTTGAGTGCCCATAATTACCTATTTGATACGGAAATTTAAATTAAGCGCTCATTAAGAAATTTCTTTAAAAAAGGTACTGCTCTGGTTTTAAATGCTGACTCTCTTTCTCCATTGACGTTTTAATTGCTGAGGACATTTACAAATTTTATCTCTTTTGCTTTTCCTAATTAATGCATACTCATATGATTTCGAAGTATCACACTAAATCGATATTTTAAACTGATCGTGATATTTTAGGAGTAAGGAATGATATTTTTAGCACTCTAGAAAAAGAAAACTCGAAAATGAAACGTTATTGCATAGGTGAATAAAATTTACTTTACATTTAAAAGTTTAGAAAATAAAAATCCTAGTTCTTTTAAGGGGAGATTTAGTGATCATGCGTAGAAATTTAGTGAGAGTGAACGGAAAAACATAATAATCTTTATGCATATTTAATTCCCTTAGCAAACTGTCGATATTTCATACAGAAAATAAAACACTCGTCCATTTAAGTTTTCTGTTGAAGGTACTGAAACTCAGAATCTTATAAAAGTCGGGATTTGTAGCATTTTAAGACTGGCTACAGTTTTCCAAGGAATTCATTAGTGTGCTATGTAATTTATTATGGATGCTTAGATTAGCACATTGATGACCGGTGATTGTATGAAAAAAAAAAACACTAATGCACGACAACTACCATGACAGAAATTTTACGATAAAATAATGCCGGCGAGGCTAAGTATATTTTCTTTATGTAAGATTTATAAAGTAAAATGATGAACTTTGAAGATTTGTTAGGACGTCACTCTGGTCATTATAGTAAATGTGGTTGTTTCAAGTAAAAGTTCAGTTGACAAGTGTGAATTTTTCATTTGTCGCATCAATATTATTCAACAAAGAAACTTTTTCATATCTCTATTGGTAATTTCCATCCTTTGCAAAATTTTATTCGTTTAAGTGATTACCAATATTTTTGTTTGGTGGGGAAGTAAAGTTGTATGAGAGGCAATCACATAAAATATTTTTCAAACCTCTCATCATTCCTACTTGACTAACACTTTATGGATTGCTAAGTTCAAAAATGCATCTGACACACTTTTATTTCTTCTTCCAAGTTAAGTGTTCCCTTATCTCTGCTGACAGAATCACAATCACTTACTCTTTCCTAAATGCTTTCTGCCATTTTGATGGCATACTATCAGAATCGTAACTATCATCCGACGTAAAATTAGCGACATATCATATTAGAAAATTAAACCATACTAAAATGTGTAAAATCTAGACAAAAAATAACCCATTGCAATCCCTCGCAATATATGCGTCATAACAGTTTCACTTATTTGGCTAGATACCGCATATGTTGAAACAAAAAATAATTTTATAATTTTCATCATTGATATAGTCTCCATTATTTAAAGACTAAAAATCCCAAATCCTTTGGTTTTGTTGCTATTCTGAATTGAATAAATTTGCACTTTGGAATTTTTTTTCTTTACACCAAATATAAAAGTCCTTAGAATATGATTTCCCCTGATGTAAAATGAAAGCTTCGACCCACGGCTGAACAAGCTAAAAAAGATATTTCAGGTAGTCTCTTCTAACGAAACTACCGCTGGTTATTAAAGTAGGATTACTTATCGTTGCTTAATTCTTTTATTTTTTTGACGCATTTCAGTACTTTCCTGTATAACTGTTTATTACTACTGGGTTTGGCGCGCTGCCAAAATTATAACTCGCAACGCCGGACAATTTTTTTCTCTCCGCAGGACCGTTATTGAGGAACGCAATCCTACGTTAAAAGGACTTCACGTCCGCATAGAGCTAATATCAATACTAAATAAATTCTATCCAGTGCAAACAACAATATTATAACTGAAAACTTAACCCCTGCTATAAGAATAGCATTAGTTGATACATATGAAAACACCTGTTAACGTGTTACCGGTTAACAAGATTTGAGCGTGAAAACGAATTTGCTCGGGACCGGTCAATAACAGATTAAATACATATATATAACACTTAGATAATTATGGTGTAATATAAATTTCTTTCCATAGACTAGAAAAATGTTTGAATACCAAGTATCTTATATTATTTTTTAAATTTCTCAGGCAGACAAAAGAGGCCATTATTATCCATATGGCTTCTTTCTTTTATTTTGTTCAAAATTTATCCAGACTTCAAGGGGAAAAATTAATATACAGTCAATTACTGTATTCTTAATGATTCAGTAAAAATAATTTTAATATTTCCTCCTTTAATACTCGTATTTCAAAGGTTTTTAACCACAGACATGAGTCTCCAAGTTGATTGGGATCAGCATGGCATACTGCCAAGTTCGGTTGCTTTCAAATGAGTGAAAGGTAAACACGCGGGAACTTTGATTGAACGACTTTTGATCATATGTAACGTAGCTTTCTTCCCAAATTTTTTAAACAGCATTGTCTATTTCCTCCTGAAACCGGTATTTACTAATCCTTAGTTGAGCGAGAAACGATTAGAATTTTCGCAATGCAGGAAACACTATAATGTATAGTTTTAATGAAGAGAGGAAATTTGAGACTTATTGCCCCACGAGAAAAAAATTTAATGACATGAAAGGCAATTTTTTTTCTGTCGTTCGACAGGGTTTGAGTATGGGAAACCTTTATTTCTATTGAAAGTTGAGTTTTGAATTTTATAGCATTCATTAAGCCGTCGAAAGCACTGTTTCCAGAATTAATTGTTTAGGAAATCCTTGATAATATTGCGTCAGTAAAAAGTGTTATCAAGTTTATAAAAATAATATTAATATCACACAGGACTAGTGGATATGTATAATACTATTATAAATATGTTCTCTTTATTACCCTAGATTATGCAAATGAAAGCTGAAACTAGTTTCGGAGAAATCTTTCTTCTGTCTTCAATCTAAAAAACATTTCATGAGAACTTCGCAGAAGTTGAACCCTGTACGAGTGTACATCAGTTATTTTCTTATCTCTACGATATTTACATAAAATATTTCAGAATAGTAATAGCTTTTAACTACATGTCCATGTATTAATAAGACTTTTGTTTTGCTTTAATTATCATTTACATTTCATTAAAATAGTGTTCAAACAAAGTTCATTTAAATACAGATAGACGATCGAATGTCATTGAAATCAACAAATTACTTTACATTTAACTCGTTCAAAATGTATCCGAAATGACTTGTGTGTGTGTGTGTGTGTGTATATATACAGGGTGTCCATAATTAAAGTCCTACTTTCAAAAGGCTGCAAAAAAAGAACCGCTGGTCAGAATGACTTCAAATTTGAACTGAATATACTGGAAGAAGAGGGAAACGATTTGGCATAATGAAAAATAAGTTCCAAAATGTTACAGCGCCATCTATTGATACATTTTGGAACTTTTTTTATTATGCCAAATCGTTTCCCCTTTCTTTCAGTATATTCAGTTCAAATTTTAAGTCATTCTGACCAGCGGTTCTTTTTTTGTAGCATTTTGAAAGTGGGACTTTAATTATGGACACCCTGTATATATATATATATATATATATATATATATATATATATATAATAAAAATTTCAGCTAAATTTAGCACGAGTATTTTCTATTCACTGTAAACCTGCGGAAAAACAGTAAGGAGACTCACCGTTCGTTGTACTCATTTAAATGTCACTAATTTTCTCATGTCTTAATGCAAATGTCACGAGATTAATCCTTAATAAATTATGTTATATATTTCATTTAAAAAGTTCCCGTTTCGATTACTTTGTATTTATAAAAAAAAAATATGTCAGTGTAAAGTAAATGACAGATGCGTCTAAATTCTAACTAATGTTCTTATCTGAGACTGACTATCCAGAACTTCTTATAATTCAGATATGCCACATTTGGTATCTCAATATTAGCGTTTGAGAGTTACAGAGTATAAAAACAGTGAGACGTTTAACGTATCAACAATCAAAAATGTGTTTTTTTTTAATATTGAACCAAAAAAGTTAACAATTTTCGAAAAATCTTAAAATCGGAATATTTGTGCCTAAATTTTTCGTTTCATTTACTTTAAATAAAATTATCTTTATTTAAAGAATAAAGTCAAAGATCTTTATTACACATCCAAGTAAATGTCTTACGCATATTTTTTCTATAAATATTGCGCTGATAAATATATATATATATATATATATATATATATATATATATATATATATATATATATTCAAAGTACAGCAACAAACGTCAGAAAAAAGTCCTTTCAGTACCTAACGTTTTGCCCACAAAGAAACATAATGATATTCAGACGGTCATTTTCATAGGGAAATGTATATCTATCTTGCAAACAAATTCCTCGAAATACGGCTAATGTTTCTTCAAAGAGGATTATGACTCCATTCTCTTGTCATAACTAGCGCAATAAACATGTTTTTATTTATTCATTTATTTTTTGTCTGTGGAACGATGAATTTGTTTCTTCCGCAGAAATTACATCTTTATTTCGCAATTTTTCACATTTCTTTTACTTATAAAAATTACGAAAAGCTTGATATCGAGTAAATTTTTTGCCAAATTTTTTGTATCCCGTCTGCTTTGGAAGGTATATTGTTTTGTACATGCAGTAATTTACTGCGAAATAATTATGGTAATAATAATAATAATAATTATAATTATTATTATTATTATTATTATTATTATTATTGATGATGAGATTAGAAGAATATAATAACGATAGCAATAATAATAATAATAATCACTATTATTATTATTATTATTATTATTATTATTATTATCATCATCATCATTTTCTTCTAATCGCATCATATAGAGCAGTGGTCCTCTAACTGTGGGTCGCGATCCACTAGGTGAGAGGTCGTGAAAAAAATTGGAGGGGTCGCAGATAGTTTGAAGTAAATTTATGTCATATTGAATCACTTTTTTTAAAAATGCTTTAAATTTTCTAAAATAGCATATTTTTAATTCATATTTCAACGTAGGATTACGTTCCTCCATAACAGTCCTTCGGAAAGCAAAATTTCAGACGCTAAGACCGTCCGTCCGTCCTCGCGAGTTATAATGTTGGCAGCACGCTAAACCCAGATTGTATCGCTTGAGCAAGCAGTAAACAGTTAAACAGAAATGTACCAAAATATGTCAAAATTTTGACAAACATATATATATATATTATATATACATACGTACATATATATAGATACATATATACATAACACATACATACATATATACAAACAAAAGAGGTAAGTAACGATAAGTAATCCCACGATAATAACCCGCGGTAGTTTCGTTAGAAGGGACTACCTGAAATGTTTTCTTATATATTAAAAAATGATGTGACATTGTTACATAAAATGTGAAACAGTTGTACCAAACTCAAGTGCAAATGGTAAGCGAGACTTTTTTTATTGTTATTATGTAAAATAAATACATACCGAAAATGTACTGTTTCCTTTTTTTTTTTTTGCTTTTTGTTAACATTTCCATATTTTTTTAACTGTGTGTTTATACGAAAATAATTTCATTGGGGGTCGAGGGTTTTTTTCATTTAAAGAAAGAAGGTCATGATCGAAAAAAGCTTGTGCACCAGTGATATAGAGAATCAAGACCGTAGGAGTCGAAAAAACCAAAAATTTTAAAAAAAAGTGTGGCAAATAGGTAGTAAAAAATTAATTCATTTTTATATAAAATCCTTAAATACATCTACACCTCAAATATTAAAAAATATAAAATTAAAATCAATATGAATATTCAATGTGGATGTTAAAAATTTGCCTGTTTTTTTTTATTACGTAAGTACAAACATATTTTTGTTTGAATTATCTGACAGTTAATTAAACTTCTAAATTTTGGAAAGCACATTTCCTATTCATTAGGGAGATACCCCATTTCTTAACCGTTTACAATTCGTGCATATGCATGAGCTTTTTTAACTTTAAAAACGAAAGGTACATTCGTCGCAAAACGAGTGAAAATAAAGTAATTCAGAAAGTTAGTGTTTATTATACATTAGTTTAAAACAGTTACTTAATTGCCATGTTATGCAAACAATTTGTTTCTCGGAACATAACTGCTACAGTTCACTAATAAATACTGCTTTCATAATTCTGGATGAAAAAATTAGAATTAATTGGCGTTACAGTACAGCACCTCTAATGTAACAAAAACTTGCAAAAAGTTGAGGAATCAAAAATTTGTAAAGTTTCTGTCTAGTGGCGAATATAAAAATGTTCTATTTTTATCTCATCACTTACTATCGGGAAAATGAATCATGCATACAGACAAACATATAGATATTCAGGCATCCGAATAAAAATAAATACAATCTATTTGCAAATTTTAGGGATTTAAATGCCTGTTTAAAGAAAACACCAAATGGTTTCAAGATTTGTGTGAATTTCCGACATTTTCATCTCATGTGAGAGAATCGAACTTTGGCGCACATGCAAATGCAACGTGCACATGGAACATGCAGACATACAAATCAAACTGCTATCGCTTACCGAAAATTCAAAAATTCCAAACGTGCTCTCACTCACCTTTGAAACCCAGCGATAGCATCTTATCTTAAAATCGTCGAAAATCATTCTGTATTCGAAAATATCACTGCATTTCTTTTTTCTTTGCTACCTTTTTCTGCCTATCTTCCGCAGGATTCCCGGACTCACCAACCACCTGCTTGTTGAGATGCTCGGATTATAAATCCAGCTGTTCACTTACGTACCGCAAAGATACAGATCGCGGAGCCGCAGATATTTCCACCGAGATAGCATCTCCGGTTCGGAAACTGTTTGCATCACGTGACACCTACCGCCAAAAATATCGCCAAAATCGATTTAAATCCCCGCCAAAGATAAATGGGAATTGCTTTGCTTAGCTAAGTAAACACAGTAGGAATGGTTTTCACAAACAATGCCGCACGGATTTCGGACATTCGTGAGGTTGCTGTATTTATTCTCCCTGATGAGTGTATTGTTTTACAAGTATCTTTCTTACATTTCAATTTGTTTTCATTTGATCAGGGATGGTTTGTTGCCTGTTGATTGCTGATGGAGAAATCAGAGAGAGGAGAAAATATCATTAATGATGCATGTGTGTTTGTAGGGTAGGGGGTTGGAAGGATGCCTATAAATATGTTCCAAAAACGTGAAGAAACTATTTTTTTCTCGGATATTGTAATGCCAAAGAATTAATTTTGTTATCTTAGTTTGCAATGAAAATCCCAGAGTGTGCTCCTCTGACAGATATATTTGAATGCATGATGCTGTTCCTTCTCCAAATCTTTCTTTTAAATATTTTTATAGCATTAATGAAACAGTAACATTTAGATTTCTTACAAAATTTTCATATTTCACATTTTCAATTAAGATTACTGCACTTTTCAGAAGTTTTTATTAAAAAGTTTCACCTGCTTATTAGAATATGTACTCGTATAATTTCTGTGCTTAAGATAACTGATTCAATCATAATTGACATACAGCGAGATAAGAAATTAAGTGACTATTGTCAATAACGGTAAATTCTCAAAACACCGCTCTGGCAAATGATTTTTTTTCTAATGTCATTTTCAATTTCTATAAATTCATAATTTAAAGCTTTATTCGATCGACATTAAAACATCAGGCTGATTGCAGTAATAATTCTTCAGCTTATTTCAAAATGAGATCTGCTGGTCAAATACTAAAGCCTGGCATCTCTTCACGACCAGGCAGTTGTAATGAATCGCCACACTATGGGTATTCACTCACTAAACTTTTAAGCATCCAAATTTCACTCTGTTCTCAATCTTAACACAAATATACTTTATTTCTATTGTAAATTTTGCCTGATCGGAACGCTGACATTTTAAGAATTTCTCATTAGAGCACGCGTGCGATATGCTTAATTTACTGACTTCAGCCACATTTTCAGAAGGACAACTGCACGAACATAATAAACGTGTCGGTCCCTGAAACAGTAAGCAAGGTGAGCGTATCACCGCATGTGGTCACTGATATTTATGCATGAAAACTTCTTGAGTATTATTATGTTAATTGTGCATTTTTAATCATGAAACTCATTACTTATTTAACTCTGAATTAAATACAAAAGTAGCACACAACTGATTGCATATTTAACAGCAAATTAGAGATTATGTTTCTAATTAATGTAAGTCCATCAGTTACATAAAGCTTTTGAATGTTGGGGTACAACCCGGAAGGCTTTAGCTGCTATCTCGGGTCCCATCCGGTGCAATGAAAGCCTCTGAATACATCGAGAACACGTATAGGTAAGGTAAATGCATCTATAATGGGCCATGTCCCTATAATGGGCCGCGCTTTAGAAATGTCGAGAAATTAAAGTAGCCAATGACCCCCACCCCTTCTACTGCCTTAGGTAACAATAGACCCTTAATTTCTCGACATTTCTAAAGGGCGGCCAATTATAGGGACATGGCCCATTATAGGTGCATTTACCTTAAGACCTCTTTTAATCCTACATCGTGTGTATATATGCATATGTAGGTTTCAAATGATCATGGAGGTCGTAATTATTTCAGGGTAGTAGTGGTCGGCAAAAAGTGCATTACTTTTTTACTGACTATGCCTCAGACGAGTGTAAAACGCCAAACAGGAGCACACAGCCTCTTAATATCCACACTAAAAAAAAAGGTGGCAACTAGTTTAGTACTATTGGAAAACTCTAATGAACTCTTTCAACAATTCACAAAAATACTCGTGCACTGTCCGCAGAGACATACTAAATGCTCCTAGGCTTGATGATGAACTATTAATTTTCTCGAGACTAGTTGCCACCCATTTATTTCATTTTTTGCGTAGATTAAGAAGCTGTGTCCTCTTGTTATGCCTGAGACAGCCTGTTTTCACATAGAAAAGACGTTAATGGGATGGTGGACATTATAAAGCGATTTTTGAAATTTTTACCTCAGAGATATGAAACTTTGCATACATATTCATTAAAGTATAATTATATCAAACACCTTATAAAATTTTATAAATATTTTTAAAAAATTATATTTTAAAAATTGAAATAATTATTTTTTAAATGCTCCTTTCCATCCAATTTTTAACTCCCCCCCCCCCTTAATTTTGCATTTATATTGCTTATAAATACATTTTGAACATGAGTTATGTATTACTTTGTGCTTTTGTTGAATAGTTAATTTTTACGAAATATTTTTACGCTTGTACTCTGAATTTTCATGAAATTTTTGCACTTTTCTACACTTCAGTTAAACTTTGATAATCTGAATGATGTCGAAACCTGAAATGGATACATAACTTTATTTTAATGTATTAGAGAAGTCTTTATTATAAATTTTATAAAATTTCGTAAAAAATTAAGACCAAAGGAGCATTTCAAAGACTTGCAAATCTGGAATTTACTCATTTTGATAAAAAGCCATTTAAAAGATATTTCTTTACCTACCTTTAGTACTTACTTTTCTAAAGCCACCAATTTTTCATTTTATTTTTCTCTGCATATTGTAAATGCATTTTAACCCAATATTTACATATTTTTAAAATATTAATACACCGAAAATTTTCCAATTTTTGTTCGAATTTTGTTCGATAGTGGCATTTATTTCTAAAGGGCGGCCCATTATAGGGACGCGATAATCGCGATATAGGGCCCATAATCGCGACGTTCGATAGTTGCGATTTTGTTCGATAGTCGCATAATTTAGGGTAATTTGAAAGTTCACCATCCCCTTAAGGCTGCTATGTACTAAGAAAACAATCGCATTTCCCCTTTCCTCTTCTTGCAGACTTCTTGCAGTGGGAGGAGTCCAGTTGAGAGTTCGAGAATTCCACCCCCCTTAGGATTGACTTTTGAGGGATTGTAATGGCTCTCTCTCTATAGGGGGGTTAAGCGCTGCTCCCAAATTTTTTATTTAAAATATATTTTTGTCAACTATTTACAGGTACATAAATGCTGATAATCAAATAAAATTGGTATTGTCAGATAGCCTGAACTTAAAGCGCTGCAGGATTCATTTTATAAATTTCGTCCACCGAAGGAATTTGTGAGCTTTTAAAACACACTATACCAGATTTTTCCCAGAATAATTTAAATTTAAAAATATTAATTGTATTTTTTTTTAAAAATGAAAAATGTACACAAATGTGAAATTTTTTTCTCTATGACGGAGTACAATTTAAAAATAAAAAAATCTTTGAATCCAATTCGGCAATCCATGGACAAATTTTCTCCATAGGTTAACATTGAGGTGAGCGAATCCAATGGAGTTAGTACATAGTAGCCTTAAGAGCTCTCTTTCTCCATGGAGTTGTTACGAATGACGATGAAGATCGCTCGACGTTAAAAACTTTTACCGAGAAGTGACAGCAATTAATGAGCATCTTTTATGTTTCCGCTGACGGTCAAAGCGGCATCGTTTCATTTTGTAGATAACAGAATGCTTTTAGAGCCTCCTGGGTTATTTAGAAGTCTCCAGCCTGCGCTCGACAGCGGTAGGAATTCGAATGAATTAAAATTAAGAAATATTTTGTCTGATTTATAAATTAATGTTTATTTCATGCGCAAAAGGGTATATGCGGTTTCTCCACAGCCTGTTAACTATTATTTACGACGGAAGTTTCTTTTGAATAAGATCAATTTTATTCCGCATTAATATATTCTCCAAATGGTGAATATATTAATGCGGAATTTTTATATTATGATATTTATATTTAAGTAAAGGAGAGTCACAGAATTATGACGAATTCTTTCTCTGTGTCAATTCGTTTTTCAGTTTCCTGTTTAGTCGCATAATTTAGGGAGAGCTACAGTCGTGAAGGTTCTACAAATCTGTCAGCTCAGATGTGTAAACTTTGGCTGTATCTCATATATGCTTCCTGTTGTCAATCTTGTTAAACATTAAGTATTTTATCTTGACGAAAATAACTACCCAAGAACGTGTTTTGTGCAATCTTTATTAATGTTTCATCATGCTCGTACAAATTTCTTACTGTAGGATAATGCCTTTTACTACCTCAAACTACAAATGGAAAAGTTTTATAACTGTGGAGTAATTTGCAGATATATACTTATTTCAACGAAGAGACATTTAAAAAGAGTGTACGCCTTTCAAAATCTGCAAATATTAGGATAATTGCATCATATTCCAGAGGTTGTGATATTCATTTTGTTACATGTATTACACAGACCAGACAAGGGAGAACTTTTTCCGCGTCTTTGGGGAAATTGGTCTTGTTGGAGGCAGGATCCACGCCCAGTTAGAGCAGTGCTACACATACTGCTGGAAGCGAAAAAAATATTGGAGGAGTCGGGGATAGTTTGAATCAAATTTATATTATATTGAATAAATTATTTAATTAAAAGATATGCTTTAAATTTTCTATAATTACATGATTTCAATAGATTTATTAATATATTTTTATATGTCAAAAACCATGTAATATGACATTGTTATATAAGAAATCAAACAGCCTTACACTCCATCAGTAAAAGGCTATGCTAACATTGCTTCCGTTTGATTCTACCTTTCTGTGTGAGACTGGGTTTTCAAAACTATTCTCTGTAAAAACGAAACAACGATTAAGACTTAACCCGGAAGATAATATGAGAGTAGTACTCTCAAATATTCAACAAAATATTTTATGAGGTCCAGGCTCATCCTTCTCATTAATTTTTTTTCCTATTTTGATTTATATAAATAGATGAAATTTATAGTTTTCAATGTTTTAATAAGAAGCTTATAATTTTGAAATCATGTTCTTTTTTAGTTTTAATTTTTGTTAATTTTTACTAAAATGAATTACAAATAAATATGACCTTCGTCGTATGTCATTTGCCAAAAAACAAGTACAGAAAGTAAGCAAGACTTTTTGAATTGTTATTCAAAGTAAATATAAAGCCAAAATTAACCGTTCATTGATTTTTAAAATCGTTTGTAAAATTTTCTTCTTTCTTTATTTTAAACATTTTCCCAATTTTTTTAAAAAAATATTTTGCTATTACTTAAAAGAAAAATTCAGGTAGTCTTTTCTAACGAAACTACCGCGGATTATTAACGTAGGATTACTTATCGTTGCTTACCTCTTTTGTATGTATATACGTATGTATGTGTTATGTATATATGTATCTATATATACAAATATGTGTATATCCAAATTTTGAGGCATTTTCGTACTTTTCTGTTTAACTGTTTACTGCTTGCCCAAGCGATACAGACTGGGTTTGGCACGCTGCCAAAATTATAAATCGCGACGACGGATGGTTTTAGCGTCTGAAATTTTGCTTTCTGGAGGATCGTTATGGAGGCACGTAATCGTACGTTAATATTTTCATTTTGGGTCGAGTGATTTTATGTTTAAAGAAAGTGGATCTTGGTCCAAAATAGTTTGCGCACCATTGAGTTAGAGGCACCCTTCGTTTAAATAATCTTGCAACATTTTACAATATTTTATTGCATTTAACATTACTTCTATTATCAGATTTGGTCATGCCACAGCAAACCAGAATCTTTTTCTCCATCCCAAAAAATTTCAAAAGTTCAATTAAATTTACCATTGTCTTTCATTAGAAATAGTTCCTGATAGTTGTACTGAACTCGTACAGATTTTTTGGCGTGAAAGCATCAAAGTTCGTTATCGATTATAATATATCTAAACTAAAATTAATATCAAATTTCCTTGGTGATAAAAATAATTCAGATGAAGATTGGAGTTCTGACAACAAAACTCCAATTATTTTTGTTGCCAGTTTCACTTTTGTTGCCAAAGCTAAGATTATTTCGTAATGAACTAACTGCTCGTGAATATTGATGACATCGTCAAAATAATTTCACAGATTTTACGCCAATTTTGTTTTAGCATTCCCTTAAAACATTTATCAGGAACGAAAAGACATTTTACAACAGTAAAGTAGACATCACTTTAGTAGCTGTAAAACTGCAGTTTTACTCTATTAAAAGTCGTAAATAGCGTAATATGTGAGCGGATGCTTACAGTTGTGTTATCAGTTTACTTTAATTCGCAGTGCACTGCGATTTAGTATGTCTTTTGGGTGTAGTTATTTTGTATGGATAGGTGTCACACAATAACTATGTGGGTCATGGAAGGGTTACTCTTCAAACGCCTATTATATCATTTAATTATAATCATGTGGGCTATGAGGGTGACACAATGTGGGTTATGAAAATGACAGAGCCCTTGCATACTTAACGAGCGCCCTCATTTGGTTTTAGCGTTAATGTAAATCCAAAACAGAGCTTATATATATATATATATATATATAATACATAAGTCACGTAGGATCAAAACTATAAATCTCCATTATTTTTTTTCCAAAACTGAGTTAAGATACAGTCTTTTATTATTTCAACCAGTTAAAAACGGAAATTTTTGGAAAGTGACCTACTCATAAAAAATAAAACTGAAATTCTTCTAAAGGTTATTTCAAATTGATAGCTTCAAAAATGTGTAAGATATAATTCTTTGTCCTTTACCAGAGAAAAAAAAATGGTCTAATGGAGATTGCTAGTTTTGATCCTACACCACTCAACCACTCACACACACACAAACATATATATATATATATATATATATATATATATATATATATATATATATATATATATATATATATATATATATATATATATATATATATATATTAGTACTACTAAAAACTTATCAATGCAACCTAAAATTTTTAACAAATGTCAGTGGTATAGAAGTAGTGTGCTTCTAAATTTTTTTTTTTACGGGAGGGGGGGAGGGGACACAAATTGAATTCAGTTAGGGCCCTCCTCCCCGCATTGACTGCCTGACAGACCTTATAATATGAAATATTATGATTTTTTTTTAAATTGAATAACAATTGAATTTATGTTTGAGTAGCATTCAAAGGTTATACAATGAGAAAAATAAATATGATATAAATAAAATGAGAAAAAAAATATAGCATCGAATTTTCGTTATGGATTATATAATTGTTAAAAACTATGTTAAGGCTAAAGACGTAATCGGAATCTTCTGTTTCACAGTTTGAAAAAGCGGGAAAAATCCAACTTTCTTAAAAGTTTTCTAAAATTTTCCGATTTTAAATGAACTTCTGTTAACTTTTAAATTTATTTCAAGTTAAGTTGGGGGGCACGTGCCCCTCGTGCCTCCCTTCCGACGCCTATGATCAGTGGAGAAACATTTATATCACATACACACAAAAAAAACAAATTCCTCAAGATAAACATCACGATATGCAAAAATTCTTATACGAAATTATGCACATCTCTATACATTGATTTCATACAGAAAATCTTCTAAAATTGAAATAACACTGCACTTTATAATTTTACATAGGTATAAAATAAAGTTGATTTGCGATTCGGAGCATAGAATGCGTTTTATATAACCGTCATAAAATATATTACTACTATTCAACATTATAATTATTTTTAATACAGGGTATCAACCTGAGGATCTGGATTTATTGTTTTAAACAGGTTTATGTAAACATCTTTTATGAGTTATGTCTTATTTTATTTCTTAACTTCAAACGGATTTTATGTAACTGAACATAAGAAAAGATGATTAGCTGACAAATGTCTTGATGAGTACTTTTCAAACTCTCGGGATCTAAATTGGAAAAACGTCAAAATAGAATTATATATTTTGCTCTAACGCTAAATGTTCTATATTATTCGCGATGGGAAAATACTAATTAAAACTGATAATTCATACCCCGATTTCTATGGCTGCATGTGACAATTTTTTTTAAAAACTTTTTGTTACAGTTATGTGAAGTTACGTAATAAAGCAATATATTTGAACATCTGATATTTAAAATACAGATTTCAAAATGAGAGATTAGGGTGTAATTTTAAATTAAAGATGATGCAGAAACGTAAATACTCGCCAAACTTCTATATATTTGGAACAAATCTTATCAAGTCATTCCATTCTATATCTGAAAGTTATTTCAATTTTAATCCATTTTCTTTTTTATTGCTTGAAAGCAATTTCAATGCATTTCATTAATTCTCTAAAAGATCAAAAGAAATCGCGTTTTAGCCTTCTGGAAAGATTGACATGCATATGGTATCTGAAAGCTTCGAAAACTGTAAGGTTTAGAAAATACTGTAATTAACTCATGAATGAGAATGGGCAGTGTTTGAATATTAGTATAAGTAATTTATCACTTCATGTCATAGTCTTATTCAACTTCATACAAACAGGAATTTTATTTGTTTTCATGCGTTAAAGGAAGATTTATAATAAATGAGATTTCAATAAAAAATCGTTTTTAAGGAGGTTAAGGTATGATGTAAATAGAGAAAAAATATAGTTTTGCGCTAAATGAGTATCGCAGGTACTGAGTTCAGTTGGACTCAGTAAACTCGTCTTCTTTCTCGACATTCTTTAAATTTTATAGCTGTGGATTTTACTCTTTTCTGGGGGCCTGAGGTAACCTAATGGTTACGTGTCGGCTTTCGGCACTGAGGGTGCTCGGATCGAATACCGACAAACGCCGTTAAATACCTTCGTGTCTAGGCCGGATATGGGCTCGTTGAATCCATAGGCCAGAAAGTCCTATAAGGTCAGTGGGTGGGGAAGGTACTATCCCCCAGATGTCACCCTGGGTGTGCTCGGTCAAAATTGTGGTGGTACCTAGCCAAGTCGGACTCATACCCTTGTGGTGCTATAAATGATAGGAACATAAAAAACGGAAAATTACGATACATATTAGAACTACTTATATTAAGAATTTACATCCATTTGTTAAAGTTTGTTATTGAATAAAAATAGCTGACTTTCCTTTAGATGATATCGATCATTTGCAAACTTGACATCTTACAATTCAGAGATCAGAGAACAGATTCACCTGGAGCACATCTTTATTAACATAATGCGAGAACGTCGCACAGTGGAGTATTTGTAGCAAAAACTTGGCCAAAAATAATTTTCATGTGTTTTAAACTTAAAAACATTGCTTTTGACTTTTGACTTACTTTGTAATAGTAAATACTCCTTTTTTTAAAAAAATTTTAGATTAAAAAAAATTTTATTTTAAAATTTTTAATTTTTTTAAATTAAATTTTTTTAAATTATCTCTATAAATCAATCTTTATCATTGATATATATATATTTATATAAGTGTGTGTATATATATATATAATTTTTTTTTTTATTATTATTACATTTAATATTTGCCAAAGTTTAGTCACTATAGGGATCTTAATTTTGTAGTGACTTCAGAAGATTAACTTTTTCAATCTGATTCTCCTGAACTATGATCTTCGTCATCTTCTACAAATTCATCGTCTTCATCACTCTCTTCTTGGGTTTTTTGAGGACCACCATCAGATCCCTCTAGAAGAAGTTGTAGGATCTCACTACTATAAAGCTTCCTCTTTTTCCTTGGCCTTGCTCTAGAATTTCCCTTAGAATTCATTCCCTGCTCTAGAATTTAGGTAATGTCTAAAGCAAAACGTTATTTGCCAACCAATCACCATTCTTCTCCAGGAACCTCTCCTCTTTGTAATTTGCTGAAATCCACTTTTTTCTTAAAATCAGTTTTAAAATACCTGAGGGAACGAGTCAGCAAACTTCTTTTAGCATCTGGGCACCTCGTTATATCAGCCTCTCGGTTTCTCATAAACTGGAGATTTTCATCAATTGATTTTTCGGTAGATTCCTTAACCAATTCGTACAAATCTAGTCTACTAAATTCCCTTTCCATCTTCAGAAATTGAAAAACGAAAAACCTGTAATGTGCCAGTAAATATACAGTTTTTATCTCTACAATTTGGCTAACAAAAAAGGGTATTTAAGAATCACTAAAACCAATATCAGCATTGAAGAAGTCAAATTTTAAATTGTGATATAACAGAATATTTTAATTTACTTACTGATTGTGCACTTTAATCTACAATAGTATAAACTGTTTTAAGGAAATATTTTTTTTAAATTCTTGACTAATAGTAATAAATTTATTAAATGAAATGCGATGTAATCCAGACGTAATTAAGACGGATATGGGCACGTTAAATCCGTAGACCAGAAAGTCCTTCTATGAGGCCAGTGTGTGGGGAAGGTACGATCCCTCCCAGATGTCGCCCCTGTGGGTCCTCGGTCAAAATTGAAGTGGCACCTATCCAAGTCGGACAACGGTCCTTGTGGTGTTATTATAAACCGGAGTAGCACTATTCAGCTCGAAGCCTTTATAGACCTGGTCTGGAACTTCCGGCCAGGGGGCATTAGGAACAACAGTAACATCACCCACCCACTCTCAAACACGTATTCTAGAACATGTCGACACTGAAGGAAATGAATGTGCAGTGGCAAGAAACTCGAAACTAATGAACGTGCAGATCAGCGTGCCAAAGTAGCAAAAAATCAAAACTAGACTTCCATGTCCCATCTCCGAGAAATGCTACATCCCATCCGGAAATTCATAGCAATAGAGAAATCGCATCTAAAATAAGTAGACTTAAATCAAGCCATATTAAAAGAATAATAATCGACAAAGATATCTCAAGAAGCTTTCGCACCTACAGAAACTGCCTTTTGACACGCAAGTATGTATCCCTATAGCACCTGTTTAAATATACATTTTTTATTATTTTACTTCGTTCTTAGAGGGCAATGTTTATACCAATTATTTTACCAGTAATGTTCCAATTCCCTTATTCGCTCATTTTGCACTGAATTTTAAAAGGTCTTATTTTACTCGAAAATACTGGATTTTGTTGCGTCTCATATCGTTTTATATCTCATTTTCTATAAAACATAAATATCTGAAATTTTTACCTCTGTAATAAAGATACATATTTTAAACATACAAATTTTTCCTGATTAATCTAACTTAATTTTTGTTATTTAAAAATTCACGCAAATTTCGTTAAAATTTCAAAAAAAAATCCTGCTTTCTTTAACTGCACGAATGATTATAGCAAAGTTACTGTTTCTAGAATAAAAAATTTAACTTACAGTAGAGTTCAAAAATTGTGATAGACTTAAACTCAAACCTGAATTTTAAACCATTTTAACATTTTTAAAGATTAGATTCTGAAACTGTAGATATGAACTAATTTTTCAAAATAATTAAAACGTCAACACTAATTATCAATTCTTGAAATATTCGTAAATTTTATGTATGTTACTTACCAAAGCCTATTGTTACATTTGCTGAGTTTAATCAAAATGTTTGACAGATTTTTTTTTAATATAGTGCATGCAGTAAATTCAAGTAAGATTTTTGTTTTAGAGTTTAAATTAAATTTATATAATTTCTAAATAAAAAAACAGCTGTATAAAGCTAGAGACACAGCAATGTATGCTAGAGGGAGTATATTTTCTAGGATAAAGTTACATATTTGTAGATGTTAAGGGGAGCGACAAACAATGTTGATATAAACGACAAAATCCAAAATTCTCGACTTCAGTACAAATTTTCAAATCACTGGAAAGTAAGAATGTTCTCCTTTAGCTTTATTTTTTACTCTTATTTATTTACCACTATAAAAAGTTCGAAAGTTACACCGACCTCAGCGAAAAGCTTATACGGCGGTTTATAGATTTACATATTTTATACTGGCTTTACAACACTTAATATTATTTTAAATTACATTATTATACAAGTTTACACATATTGCAGTCGCATAATTATTTTACATAAACATAATTTTGCTCCAATGATAGACACATTTCCAAGATCGGAATAATAAACAAATATGCAATACCATTTTCTTAGCTATAATACGAAATTAAATTCTCAAAAAAATATAATACAATATATATTGATACTAACTTATTTAAGCAAATATGTACAAAGCCGATCAAGGTACATGTTCATAACATTAGCATCGAAACAGACCATTTTACCAATGCATACAATTACCTATGTGATTATTTTCACAGTTAAAATGTGTTCCGCACTTAATGCAGAATCCCCCCTTTCTTTTTTTTTAAATAACTATAACAAATACATGCAGCTAGTTACAACTAAATTTGTTCACAAAATAATATGCAAATAAATATAAAACAAAAGGAAGAAGAAATATAAAATAAACAAATAAAGACAAATCAAAACAGCTCAACAAGAGACTAAGTAACAACGTGCGAAGATGACATATGCTGGTCCATAAGATCCCTCACAATATTCTTAATAGCTTTCTTACAATAATAGTCACAGATGATCTTATACAGATCCCAATTCTCAAATCGTCTTGGTAAATTTCTTCTAATAATGTTATAATTGTCACATTCGAATAAACAGTGCTTGCCCGTTTGAATGGCCCCACATGGGCATTTATCGTCCTTCCTATGGAAGCGCTTTTGGTAAGCGCCAAAGCACCCATGTTCAGTAATGGCTTGATTGATCATAAAATCTCCACAGAGTCTGCTTTCACTAACATATTTAAAGATGTTATATACACTTCTTCCCTTTCTCGAATTATCCCAGTTAGCTTGCCATTCCAATTTCTCTTGGTGTTCTATCTTTCTTTTTACTAATTTCTGATTATACTTCAGCCTCTTCCAACTCCGTACCCTCTTTGGCGGCTTTATCTGCCCCTTCATTTCCCTTTATACCGACGTGCGCTTTGACCCAATGAAAGTATAATTTTTATTTTTCTCTACTGGTGATACTTTTAATTTTTTCCACCTCATCCCCTTTATAATTACAAGTGCCTAATGCCTCCAGGGTGCTTCTAGAATCAGTATACACGTCGCTTTCCCTCAAATCTCTGTCCTTCATAATCTCCAGCACTTTCTGAATAGCCCGCACCTCCACTAAATACGAGTTACCGCCAATAATTCTTTCTCTATAAACTTCTATCCCTTCTCCTTTATACTAGTAAACAACGCCCGAGCCTACTCTGTCATGAATTTTCGACCCGTCTGTGTAAAAAACATGGTCCGAAATCGGCTTAGCATCTAACGTCCATTTTATTTTCATTATGTCTTCTATATTCTTTATCTGTATAATACTGATTTCACAATTGACACTATTAAATACCTCATTCCCAATCATGATATCTTTACTTTCTTCAAATATCTCATTCAGCTGCTTATTTCCTTTAGCCTTAATATCGAGTGGGACACAGCCCGCCTGTACCATTTAAGGCATCGGTTGCAACCGTAGAGTAGCACTTTGTAATAGCTATCAATGAGGGTCTCTGCGCTTGCCTGATTTTAATTTTAAATTTCTCTTGGTCTCTGAACCACACTTCTGAGGCATATAATAATATTTTTTCTATGACTATTCTGTAAATTTCCTTAATGATTTAAGGTTTCAATCCCCACGTCTTTTTCACCAAGTGCACCAGTTTATACAGAATTTTAATTTACTTCTCTTTGACCGCTTCAAGATGTTGAAGAAAATTCAGTTTATAGTCTAAGATGACACCTAGATATTTTATTTCCTTTTTATATTTAATGCTTTCATTCTTTAACCTAATAGGCGGCTTTCTGCTAATATTCCCTTTACATGCTACGATCGTATAGCAGCACTTATCTATGCTGTACTGCAGCTTGTGTTTCCTTTCCCATTCTTCACACTTATCAAGCACTACTTTAGACAATTCAGTGAACTTATACACAACTGTGCTCTTGATCAGTATCATCACATCGTCAGCATAGTCCTGTATATGGTAATGGTTTTGCTCTTTTCGCATTTCTAACAGCTCGTTAATTGTGATCAGCCACAGCACAGGCCCCAGGGACGAACCCTGTGGCACACCAACATTATAGGCATGATCTCCCTTCTTCATAATCACCTTTCTTTCATCTAAAAAACTAATTATGATCTTTCTCAAAGACGTATTTATCTTCAAATTCTTAAGGGCATCCTTTATACTCTTTTTCCTAATGGAGTTAAATGCATTTTTAAAATCCAGCGATATTAAACAAGTTTGTTGACTATTATTTTTATTCTCCTTCACAATCTTCATAATATTGTTCAACGCACTAATTGTGCTCCTCCCTCTCCTAAAACCATACTGTTCATTCGATAGCTTATTTTCCTTTACCAGATAGATCACTAGTTCATTGGTTAGTATCTTGTCAAATAGCTTACCCATTACGGGCAACAAGCAAATCGGCCGATATGAGTTCGGGCGCTTCAGATCTTTCCCTTCCTTCGGGAAGTATAATACTCTGGCCCGTTTCCATTCTCTGGGAAAATAACCAGCGTCGAGGCACCTATTATAAATACTATATAAGACCTCATCATCAGCTCTATGTACCTCCTTTATAATACTATGCGTAATCCCATCATGGCCCGGCACCTTGTTAGTGGCCATATTTTCTATGTTATATTCGATCTCCATTTTAGTTATCTCAGTTATTTCCCCACTTTTTTCAGCTCTCTCCTCAAATTTGATCTGTTCTTCACTAATAAAGCGATACCTTGCCAACTCCTTCTCAATATCTTCTTCATCTTCTCTTAAAACACCATCTGCCCCCATGATCATTTCCAGCGCATTTTGTCTTTTCTCCTTTATAATGCTTTTTCTTGAGCCAGAAGTGCCCTTAACTGTTAGGCTATTCAAGAATTCCTCAAACTTACTCTTTTTAGCATTGCTCATCAGCTTTCTATATTTAGCTCTGATTTCCTTAAATTTCAATCTTAATTTCTTTCTTTCTATAGGATCTACTTCTTTTTGATATCGTCTTCTATATGCTCTGGTTTTCCTCCTTTCTATCGTGAGTTCCTCTGTCCACCAACAGGCCATGCGATCTCTTTTTCCTAATATTCTTTTTACTGTGCGTCTTACATAAATCTATTATAACTGTATTTAGTTTCCCAATGCATTCATCAATATCCCAGTCTGCCATTTTACTTTTAAACTCTTTTAAACTCTCTCTTAACTCCACTCTAAATTGAATCCATATCAAATTTTTAATCTCCCACCTGGGGTTGTCAATTTTCCGCTCTGTAATATCTCTCAATTCTATTTCAAAGATAATTGCGTTATGATCTGTGCAATTATAATCTATATATATAAAACAGTTCCGTAACTGACTCATTCATTCATTCATTCATTCATTCATTCATTCACTGACTGACTGACATACAACGCACAGACCAAACCGCTGGACCTAAAGGGCTGAAATTTTGCATGGCGATTCTTCTTATAGTGTAGGGGTGCACTAAGAGAGATTTTTGAAAAATTCTTCTTAGATTTTTTTAAATTAAATTTTTAAGCTGTTTTTTTTACTTTTTTTAAGTTTGCATTTAAAATAATAATTTGAGGGTTATAAAATTTATATCACGAGAAAGATCATAAAAATTCCTTTAAAATGAAATCTTTTTCGAATCTTTACCTCCATTTCCTGATTTTTGGTGAATTTTTAAAGATTAATTTTTAGAATTTAATTTATTAAATGCTGATCACGTGACTTCTTTTTCTGGTACTTTAAATAAATTTATCGTCGCGTGCATAAAAACTAAATAGACAAAAAATAATTTTTTTTTCTTGCTAATGCGGCAGACGATTGGACATTATCCAAAAAAATATTAAAATACAGTAAAAGAAATGTTCTAGAAACTGTACTATATTAACTGTACTATATTCTTTAGTATTCTTTATATTAGATTTAACTTGAATATCTTCTTCTACATTATTTTGTCTATAAAAATATCCCTTACGATTTTTTTATAAATATATATATATTTTACATCAATTATATACATTGATCGTCGTATTTATTATATATATATTGGCATTAATTGCATACATTCACCGATGTTTTTACTTTGAATGTACTCCGTAACGAAGTGCGGGTTTTCAGCTAGTCTATATATATAAAACAGTTCCGTAACTGACTCATTCATTCACTGACTGACTGACATACAACGCACAGACCAAACCCCTGGACCTAAAGGGCTGAAATTTTGCATGGCGATTCTTCTAATAGTGTATGGGAGCACTAAGAAAGATTTTTCAAAAATTCTTCTTAGATTTTTTTTAATTAAATTTTTAAGTTTTTTTTAAATTTTTTTTACGTTTGCATTTAAAATAATACATTGAGGGTTATAAAATTTATATCACGAGAAAGATCATAAAAATTCCTTCAAAATGAAATTTTTTTCGAATTTTTACCTCCATTTCCTGATTTTTGGTGAATTTTTAAAGATTAATTTTTAGAATTTAATTTATTAAATGCTGATCACGTGATTTCTTTTTCTGGTACTTTCAATAAATTTATCGTCACGTGCGTAACAACTAAATAGACAAAAAAAATATTTTTTTCTCTTTCTAATGCAGCAGACGATTGGATATTATCCAAAAAAATGCATATCCCTTACGATTTTTTTATAAATATATATATATATATATAGATAGATATATATTTTACATCAATTGTATACATTGATCATCGCATTTATTATAAATATATATATTTATTTTTTGGCATAAATTGCATACGTTGACCGTTGTATTTAATTTGAATGTACTCCGTAGCGAAGCGCGGGTTTTCAGCTAGTCATCTATGACTTTCCAATCCTTGACATGCTCTTGTCCCGACAGTTATAGTTCCGACAGTCATGGTTACATCAGGCCAGCCAATACCAAACGGCCCAACATACGTCGGGATACTGTTCGGATCATTTCTAATGATGCCGTTATATTGAATTGCCATCTCTATGACAGCAAGACACTATAAAACCACTATAAAAATATTAACAACACTAAGAATAAAAATTCCTTAAAGAAATTTGGTCTCGTGAACAAAAAGTAAATATAAGAAATGTTTTAAATTTTCGCAACGTTTGACAAAATTAAACGCTACTAACATTAGCGTGGTGAATTCCGTCTAGTAATTATCTCTATGCACTTGTATTTATACAAAAATATTTTTGAAAAAATATTTTTCGATTTCTTCTATTTAAAAAAGTACGCAGTTCAATAAATTCTCTCTCACTGCCATAACAGCGATTTATTGCCACGTTAAATTCTTAAAATGTTCGTTGGTCTCGAAGGACGCTACACGTAATGCTGCTCCACAGACTAAGCACTTCGGACTGGAACAAAGAAATCATCTAAAAGAAAGTTTCATAAATGTCTACGGTAATTGTCTACCCTTCTTTATGACCGCGATGTTTTGACTAATACGGCAGAGAGTGACATTTTAGTACTATCTCGACAGCATTGTTCTTTGCGAAACTGTTTCCAAAATCTTACGATAACCATCCTTAAAAAAGAAACAAAGAAAATGTGCTTTTTAGAAGCGTTTCGTCAGGCAGTAAAGATTAAAAAACGACATTGCGTTATAGGCAATCCAGTTGTCATAGGTGTGGGTAGGAATTTGTCTTCTGTAAAAGGTAAATCAAAAATATTATTTCAATATACACGTGTTTAACGGTTACTACGTTTTTTCCGATAATGACTAGTTATATGTCAGATATGGAAATCAAACCTTTTTGTAGTTTCATTTGATAAAAAACACTAGTAAAACTTTCGTTTATATTTTATTTTTACCATGTTTTATTAACTTTTTTTCTTGTTTGTTTGTGTGTTTGTCCCTTACAAATCTTGCAATCGATTTTTAACTAACTTCCCGACTAGCTAGACATTCGAAACTTTTAGAATAGCTCAGAACACGATTACAATGCATTTTTTAATACTGTTAGCCATCTTTAAGCAGAATTAAATTAATTTTCAGTTATTTTGTTTTGTAGACTGGTGCAGCCATCTATCGACCGGAACGGGAACGAAAAGTTAAACGCAAGTTAACTTCCAATTAACTTCATTTTCTTTCAAGTTGATGGGATAATTCATCAAAAGAATTTTAAAAAAGTATTTATTAATACATATAATTGTCAAGTTTATATGATTCAACAGAAGATTTAAAAACATGGTATATAAAAAGTTCTTTTTATCTTGTAATTATTTAATAATTTTAAACCTTTAATTTCTAATAATAAATTAAAGCTTTGTTGTATTTTAATTTCAGCAAAGAAATTTGAGAACTACTTGTCCAGCTACTTCAGTTTAACTGTGTGTGTGTGTGTGTGTGTGTGTGTTTGTGTTTTTGGAGGAAGGTGGGGAAACGTTCCTACTCTATGTACATTCATTTTGTTTTATTTTAAACTAGCTAAATACCCGTGCTTCGACACGAAATAAATTGGTTTCGTCATTTATGTAATATGATTAATTTAGCTTAAATTAAGTTTAGCAGTATTGCGTTGAAATTATTGAGGAGTTCACAGTACAATTTAACGACTGCAACCCGACATTAAATATGGGTTTTAGATTTTTTTTTATTTGGGGGGGGGGATTCAAACCCCTATTTCGACCTCCTAAAGAGGTGAATTTTTTAAAAGATTTCTTACAGAGCACTTCGAGCCTTAAATGAACCACCATGCAAAATTTCAGCTTCCTGAGACTTATGGTTACAGAGATGAAGTGATCCCTCAATCAGTTTAATTTTGGGGTTGCTTTGTTAGGGTGGGGTTTTTATTTTGTTTTATTGGGGGGGGGGGGTTAAGCCCATTTTAACCCTCTTAAAGTTGAATTAAATTTAAAAAAAAAGATTTCGTAGTAACACCCAGGACCCAAGAGCATAGGCGTAGCGTGCTTCTAAGTTTTCTTTTTTTTTTTGGGGGGGGGGGGGGGGCACAAATTGAATTAAGTTAGGGCACTCCTCAGCGCATTGACTGTCGGACGGTCCTTAAAATATGAAATATTATGATTTTTTTTAAATAGAATAAATATAGAATTGATGCTTGAGTAGTATTCAAAAGTTATACAATGAGAAAATATAATATAAATAAAATGAGAAAAAAAATATAGCATCGATTTTTTGTTATGGATCATATCATTGTTAAAAACTATGTTAAGGCTAAAGACATAATCGGAATCTTCAGTTTCACAGTTTGAAAAAGCAGGAAAAAACCAATTTTCTAAAAGTTTTCTACAATCCCCCCCCCCCTCCCGACGGTACGCCTATGCCCAAGCGGAACCACCATGCAAAATGTCTTCTTCCTATGACTCATGGTCTCAGAGATACAATAATCAGGGAGTGAGTCATATTTAGCTTTTACATATATAGATAGTAATTAAAAGAATTCATAGTGATCCCAAGTTCATACGCCCCTTATAAAATGTATTTTGCTCTCACATTGCGATGATTAATTAGCTCCATCAGTTAGCAAGAAGCCGAGAATGGAGTGAGGGGGGGAAACATTCCTACTCTCTTTAGTTGTGTTTTCTTTTATTTTAAATAGTAATTAACAAATCCATAGGGATTCCGTGTTCATACATCGCTTATAAAATGTATTTTACTCTCATAATGCGACTATTAATTGGTTCAGGATCTTATGTACGAAGTTTTTGTGTGAAATTACATAATATTTTCGACTCAATCGTTATCATAAGCAAAGTTGAAGTGAACCTATGTGTGCAGTTTTAACATGCTTGAATATTCTTTTAATTTACATTGTATCTTAATTATACTAGTCTTATTTAGCTCCAGATGTCAAAGAGTTTTCGTTGAATTCTTAATCTGAAGTAATAATACATGAAACTGATCTATAACACAAAATTAATTTCTACCAAAACATCTTTATTTATGTATTATTCACACAGAGTAAATATTTAGTTTATTATCCAGTTGTTTATTATAGAATAGATAATCTGAAAATAAAACAGCGAGCAGATTCCCGCCATCAATGCAAAGCCATTCTGCTAAACAAGAAATGATCATGTGACTGGCACCGACACGATAACTCCGCAATCCAAGAATGTGTAAATATTATTTCGCAGTATACTAAGGATGTGATAAGAAGGATTCACTTCTAACGCGGGGGGGGGGGGGGTTGCACGTAAAGTTTATTTCATTTCAGTATTTTTCTAACAGAAATGGATAGTAAATGTTTTCAACAACAAATGAACTTTTTTTTCCCAGAGGACATCTCTACCTCACAGTCCGCACCTAAAGGCGTATCGATGGGAAAGCGAGGGAGAGGGGGGGGGGCGGAACTTACTCCACCCCCGGTGTAATCCCAAGGGGGTAGGCACATAAAATCTCTAAAACATTAATAGAAAGGAGTCAACGTATGTTCATGAGGAAATAGGTGGGCGCAAGTGAGAGATTGCCTTTGGACTCACATTACTCTGACTACACCCATATTTCATTAAGTTTTCATCACGAGTAATTATGCTATACAAAAAAGGGATAATTTTCTTGTCTAGACAGAAGCTGTTAAACAAAAGGTCCTCAGATGGTCCGCGCACATTACATGAAACCTTGTTCGCCTCTCTCACAGAATAAAAGTTCCGGATGCTGTTGCCTTTCCTGAATTTTATCTACCACATCTGCAACGGATTCTCGTAAACTGTGGCTCAAAGAACTATCACCAGCAACTTGGGAAGATCTTCCTCTTCACGGATCATCCTGTGAACGAAAACCGCCATTTTTTAACAACGCCAAATATCTCACATTTCCTCACGTTAACCACATTCTGATACACTTCTTTAATGTTGCTTGCTATTGTAAAAAAATGCGTTTCCTTTACGAAATCTGTATAACAAATGCCGTAAATTATAATATTGTTTTACAAATGATACACTTTAATTCCGACAATGGCGGCTCCAGGGAGGGGGGCAGTAGATGCAATCCTCCTCCCCAATAAAAGCCCGAATTTTTTTTCATAGCCTAAAATTATATAAATTATATAATCGTAGACCTAATACTAAATGAGTTTTAATTTAAAATAAGAAGTATTTTATTTCTTATATATATAACCCTAAGAGCCGACGTTGCCCCCCCTCCCCCCCCCAAAAAAAAAAAACTCTGGACTGGAGCCGCCTCTGAATTCCGAGAGGTATCATTTTGTATTGTGATAACCTTTCAAGAAAAAGAAGCGGAGAAGAATGTTATAATTGTCACATTCGAATAAACAGTGCTTGACCGTTTGAATGGCCCCACATGGGCATTTATCGTCCTTCCTATGGAAGCGCTTTTGGTAAGCGCCAAAGCACCCATGTTCAATAATGGCTTGATTGATCATAAAATCTCTACAGAGTCTGCTTTCACTAACATATTTAAAGATGTTATATACACTTCTTCCCTTTCTCGAATTATCCCAGTTAGCTTGCCATTCCAATTTCTCTTGGTGTTCTATCTTTCTTTTTACTAATTTCTGATTATACTTCAGCCTCTTCCAACTCCGTAGCCTCTTTGGCGGCTTTATCTGCCCCTTCATTTCCCTTTATACCGACGTGCGCTTTGACCCAATGAAAGTATAATTTTTATTTTTCTCTACTGGTGATACTTTCAATTTTTTCCACCTCATCCCCTTTATAATTACAAGTGCCTAATGCCTCCAGGGCGCTTCTAGAATCAGTATACACGTCACTTTCCCTCAAACCTCTGTCCTTCATAATCTCCAGCACTTTCTGAATAGCCCGCACCTCCACTAAATACGAGTTACCGCCAATAATTCTTTCTCTATAAACTTCTATCCGTTCTCCTTTATACTAGTAAACAACGCCCGAGCCTACTCTGTCATGAATTTTCGACCCGTCTGTGTAAAAAACATGGTCCGAAATCGGCTTAGCATCTAACGTCCATTTTATTTTCATTATATCTTCTATATTCTTTATCTGTATAATACTGATTTCACAATTGACACTATTAAATACCTCATTTCCAATCATGATCTCTTTACTTTCTTCAAATATCTCATTCAGCTGCTTATTTCCTTTAGCCTTAATATCGAGGACACAGCCCGCCTGTACATTTAAGGCATCGGTTGCAACTGTAGAGTAGCACTTTGTAATAGCTATCAATGAGGGTCACTGCGCTTGCCTGATTTTAATTTTAAATTTCTCTTGGTCTCTGAACCACACTTCTGAGGCATATAATAATATTTTTTCTATGACTATTCTGTAAATTTCCTTAATGATTTCAGGTTTCAATCCCCACGTCTTTTTCACCAAGTGCACCTGTTTATACGGAATTTTAATTGACTTCTCTTTGACCGCTTCAAGATGTTGAAGAAAATTCAGTTTATAGTCTAAGATGACACCTAGATATTTTATTTATTTTTTATATTTAATGCTTTCATTCTTTAACCTAATAGGCGGCTTTCTGCTAATATTCCCTTTACATGCTACGATCGTATAGCAGCACTTATCTATGCTGTACTGCAGCTTGTGTTTCCTTTCCCATTCTTCACACTTATCAAGCACTACTTTAGACAATTCAGTGAACTTATACACAACTGTGCTCTTGATCAGTATCATCACATCGTCTGCATAGGTCTGTTTATGGTAATGGTTTTGCTCTTTTCGCATTTCTAACAGCTCGTTAATAGTGATCAGCCACAGCACAGGGCCCAGGGACGAACCCTGTGGCACACCATCATTATAGGCATGATCTCCCTTCTTCATAATCACCTTTCTTTCATCTAAAAAACTAATTATGATCTTTCTCAAAGACGTATTTATCTTCAAATTCTTAAGGGCATCCTTTATACTCTTTTTCCTAATGGAGTTTAATGCATTTTTAAAATCCAGCGATATTAAACAAGTTTGTTGACCATTATTTTTATTCTCCTTCACAATCTTCATAATACTGTTCAACGCACTAATTGTGCTCCTCCCTCTCCTAAAACCATACTGTTCATTCGATAGCTTATTTTCCTTTTCCAGATAGATCACTAGTTTATTCGTTAGTATCTTGTCAAATAGCTTACCCATTACGGGCAACAAGCTAATCGGCCGATATGAGTTCGGGCGCTTCAGATCTTTCCCTTCCTTCGGGAAGTATAATACTCTGGAAGAATTTCCATTCTCTAGGAAAATAACCAGCGTCGAGGCACCTATTATAAATACTATATAAGACCTCATCATCAGCTCTATGTACCTCCTTTATAATACTATGCGTAATCCCATCATGGCCCGGCGCCTTGTTAGTGGCCATATTTTCTATGTTATATTCGATCTCCATTTTAGTTATCTCAGTTATTTCCCCACTTTTTTCAGCTCTCTCCTCAAATTCGATCTGTTCTTCACTAGTAAAGCGATACCTTGCCAACTCCTTCTCAATATCTTCTTCATCTTCTCTTAAAACACCATCTGCCCCCATGATCATTTCCAGCGCATTTTGCCTTTTTTCCTTTATAATGTTTTTTCTTGAGCCAGAAGTGCCCTTAACTGTTAGGCTATTCAAGAATTCCTCAAACTTACTCTTTTTAGCATTGCTCATCAGCTTTCTATATTTAGCTCTGATTTCCTTAAATTTCAATCTTAATTTCTTTCTTTCTATAGGATCTACTTCTATAGGATTCTTTTTATACTTCGTTCACAGGATCTTCCTCTTCACGGATCATCCTGTGAACGAAAACCGCCATTTTTTAACAACGCCAAATATCTGACATTTCCTCACGTTAACCACATTCTGATACACTTCTTTAATGTTGCTTGCTATTGTAAAAAAATGCAGTTTCCTTTACGAAATCTGTATAACAAATGCCGTAAATTGTAATATTGTTTTACAAATGATACACTTTAATTCCGACAATGGCGGCTCCAGGGGGGGGGGGAGGGCAGTAGATGCAATCCTCCTCCCCAATAAAAGCCCGAATTTTTTTTCATAGCCTAAAATTATATAGATTATATAATCATAGACCTAATACTAAATGAGTTTCAATTTAAAATAAGACGATGTTTATTTCTTAAGTTCGATTTCCATTCGTATTCTATATTAACCTTTAACCGAGGGAAAAACTTTTATTCCCGATCGACCGTTCACAGTTTTGTCTTCCTCTATCACTTAATGCCACAATCTAAAATGATGTTTCTTCTTTATTAGAAAAATACTCTATCGGAGGGTTAAAATATATAGTAGATATATGCGTTAATAGTTTTTTTTTAATCCCTTAGTCTAACCCTTTTAATTGGTCTTTGTGGTGTTTTTCCGAAAATTTTACTAAAAAAATAATTAGGAACTTTCTGTAAATTGTGGTAGTTAGCGTTCACCAGACTTGTCATTTTTTCAGACGGATAACTTATTGTTATGAATGTATTGCAGGTGTGGGAGAAAGATGATCCAAGAGTCACAGAGAACTTAAAATTTCTATATTTCAGAAAATTCCAGTAAAACGCACAGAATTTCCGAGATGTCTTGGCCTCGCGTTGAAACTATTTATGCATGTTCGATTTCCGTCCGCATCCCTTTATACCATCAGCCAACAGATCAATTTACCAGAATATCTATTTTAGTTACATTCTGTTGATCTTGTTGACTAAAAGATTAAAATAATAGTTACATTTCTGACTGTAGGGCGATATAATTAGTCTATTAGATATATCAAGTTTTATTGCAGAGAAAAAGAAGGGATACTACAGCCTCAATTAAAACCCTAGAAAAATTTATTTACCTCAAACGTATTTTTAGCCGAAATTTTTTTATATTTATGGCTAATTAAACCATCTCTGAATACCTATTTACCAGAATAAGAGACATTTCGGGAATTATGTGCGCTTTACAGCAATAATTGGCATAAACGTTCAGGAAATACAAGGTGCGGCCATTAATTTCCATGACTGATCTAATAACTCCAGAAAATATTACATGAAATACATACCCACTTAATATGTTTCGAAATAACTCCCACCTGCCGTAATGCACTTCTGTGCTCGGCTGTATAAGTTTCGGAAACAACTTTTAAAGTCGTCTTTCGAAATGCTCTTTAATGTGGACGTCACCGTTTTCTTGATGACTTCGACATCTTCAAATCTCGGTCCACTTCAGCATATTGGCCCAGCATGAGGTCGTGGAGATGCGGCATCCTCCATACTCTCCGAACTTAGCACCGGCAGACTTTTTATTGTTTCCAAAACTGAAAGATTTACATCAAGAAAACGGTGACGTCCACATTAAAGAGCATTCCGGAAGAGGACTTTAAAAGTTGTTTCTGAAACTTAAACAGCCGAGCACAGAAGTGCATTACGGCAGGTGGGAGTTACTGCGAAACATATTACATGAAATACATACCCATTTAATATTTTCTGGAGTTATAAGATCAGTGTTGGAAATTAATGGCCGCACCTTGTATAAGAATTCGAAGTTCTCTGGGACTTCTGGACTCCATGGCGAGGCAACCATTATGGCAAATATAATTTTCGGTACAGGAAGAAAGCGAAAAGAAAGGTAAAGAAAGAAATTTTGATAATTAAAGAAAAATTAAGCGTTTTTGACAGCAAAACTCCTTCCCCTAGGCGTAGGCGGAAATGCTCCAGCACGATCGAGATCGGAGCGGAGACCCCACGAAGAGCCCCCGCTGTCAAAGAAACCCCCCGACCGTACTTTCACAGTTCCGCCTACACCCACAACGCGCGCTCTACACTCATTACCCGCACGCGCACTCTCTAACTTATCTTTATCAGTAAGCGCACAACTACACTTACGCGCAAATCCACCTACACAGTGACACACACACACACACACACACAGAGAAAGCAGGAAGAAGGTCTCAGCCCTGTCCTCGGACAGGCGGGAATCGAACCCACAACCAGATAGATCGGAGCGTTATTTCAACGCTCGTGGGCCACCACCCGGTCGACATCGTCTAACTCTAATAACTGTTATTTTAATTTTCAGGCATCTAACAAAATAACTTAGCAAAGAGCACTGCAGTCTGAAGAACCGAACCGACTGGATATCACAAAACAGGTAATTTCGGAAATAAAAATTGGAATTTAAAATTTTCTTGATGACAAACAGTAACATTTGATCCTGCTGACTAGAACATTTAACTGTGAGGCGTTAGACCTGCGGTCTATCATCTACAGTCATTCATTCATCAATTGAAGGAAATACCTCTCTGCCCCAATAAGAACATCTGCAAAGTGCAATACGTGATGGAATAGAGGCAAATCTCAAACCCAAAATTTTTCGCTAAAGTTATGATTATTCAGTGCTCAGGCTTCTATACTCGGGTCTCCCAGTAGTCTGAACCCGAATTCAACATGATAAAATCAAACCGTTCAAAGTCATATTGTAGATTATAATTGAGGACAAGAATTTGAGGAACAGATGTGCCAGACGCACCTCCCTTGGCGACAAACTTGTCGCCAAAACAGGTCTACGCGGACATTTTACGCTTAAAATAACAGATACACACTCATTGACAAAAATTTAGCGCACCAAGAAGGTGTCGTCAAAATGAAACGAAATTTTACATACGTAATGACTACTTTGATATAAGTAAATGATAAGAAAATCAAAGAAAAAGGATAATTTATTTCAGAGAAAAAGGCAAAAGAACGGAGGAGTTAATACTTCGTTGGACCCCCTCTAGCGCGAATGCACGATGCGATACGATCGGGCATTGAGTCACACAAGTTCTGTATGATGTCTTGAGACATTTGGTTCCATATTTGCTGTAACCTTGCCTCTAGTTAGTTCAAACTCGTGGGATGCCCAACTCGTCGTCCCAAATGATCCCAGATATGCTCGATTGGAGACAAATCTGGGGATCGGGCAGGCCAAGGAAGGGTAGTAACAGTGCGGAGACAGTCTTGTGACACCCTTGCCGTATGAGGCCGAGCATTGTCTTGTTGAAAAATGGCTCCTGGGAGCCGTTGCATGAGTGGCAACACATGTGGTTGCAGGATTTCATGAACATACCGCTGGGCTGTCATGGTGCCACGGAACAATACTAGGGGTGACCGTGTATTGTAGGCAATGGCACCCCATACCATCACACCAGCTGTGGGAGCGATGTGTCGCTGTACAGCAAAGGCAGGATTGAAGCGTTCACCACGGGCTCTCCACACACGAACACGATTGTCATCACTGCCGAGATTGAATCTGGATTCGTCGCTAAAGACGACCTGGTTCCATTCCGCTGCAGTCCAGTTTCCTCGTGCGCGGCAAAACTCCAAACGGAGGCGTTGATGGGTGGGCGTCAAGGGCAGCACACGTAATGGGCGCCGCGATACCAACTGTCCTTCAGCCAGGCGCCTTCGTATGGTTCCAGAAGACACAGAGGCCCCTAGTGAAGGTGCTACCTGTGCCTGGATGGCGGCCGATGCAGCAGTTGGCTGTGGGCGTGCATTTCTTACGATGTGGCGGTCTTCTTGACGACTGGTCTGTCGAGGGCGTCCTGAGCCTGGTCTTCGTGTACATGACATCTCTCGGGTCCACTGGTCCCAACACCTCCTCACAACACAATCAGAGCGGCCTAATTGACGAGCTACTTTCCTAGCTGACCACCCAGCTTCCATCATCCCGACGATTCTCCCCCTCTCAAACTGCGACAACTGTTTATATTGTCTTCGAACATGGCGAAATGGCATGTCTATCTCAGCTTTTCCTTTGTAAATGATTCAACACACTCAAACAAGCTTTGGTTACCTGTTTTATACTCCACAGAGTACGATGTTCAACGCCCTCTACCGGCTATACGTAATGCGCAATCACGCTGCATTTCTAATCATTTGCATATCTCCCCGACATGTACCTTCATTGCAAGTTTCGTTACGATCCCGCAATTATTTCTTGGTGCGCTAATTTTTTTGTCCATGAGTGTACATAAAATATCAATAACAACCCAAAAATAAAAATAAATTCAAAACAAACTTACCAATGGCAATAATAAACTTCCGAAAACATGACACAAATCCACAACAGCTACTTTAAAACATACACGAATATATCTAAAAACGGCTGTATTAAACTTCAAAACCTTAACAGAAATGCTCAACCGCTACTTTAAAGCATACGCAAATATATCTAAAAACAGCTGTATTAAACTTCAAAACCTAAACAGAAATGCTCAACCACCTCTTTAAAACATACGCAAATATATCTAAAAACGGCTGTACTAAAATTCAAAACCTAAACAGAAATGCTCAACCGCTACTTTAAAACATACGGAAAAATATCTAAAAACGGCTGTATTAAAACTGTATATCTAAAAACGGGTGCATAAATACAAAAACTAAAACCTTAAAATTAAGGAGAAATTTTTTGGGGGGGGGGGATGCCCCCCCCCCCCCCCCCCCGCTAAAAAAGTCAGTATAATACAACCAGTCAGTCCAACTAATAATAACTAATTTAAATAAACATAAAAAACACCTTGGTTAAATATATATTTCTTTATTAAACATATATTACAGCACAAATTCAAACGATCTATTTCCATTATATCGCCTCTATTTTAGACACTAAAATCCCCTGATATTTCTAAATTACACTAAATACTGCACAGATAATAAATAAATGAACAAAAATAAATTGAAATATACAACCAGATTATTGTATCCAAGCTGCATCCTAGCTGAAACTTAAAAGCCGAATTCAAACATAGAACGAAAAATTCAAAAACCGTTGCCACAACATATTACTACACTAAAGAACGTAAAAAAAAACACCATTCACGTCGCCTAAAATGACGCAAAACACAAGACACACCCGAATCTGGCAACAACAAAATCCTAAAAGCAACAAAAACATAAATTGGCAACACCAAAGTAAAATCTACATCTAATACTATCCAATACGTCATTAATATTTCGCAACAACATGGCCGCCATATTATATCACGTAAACAAACACCATGAAGCTACAGACTAACAGGAAAAGGCCTCGAGCCATCCTGAGTCTTCCGTCTTAATTTTTTGTTTCTCCTCGTCATTTAAATAAAAATATAAAAAATATAAAAACAATACTTGGCTTGCCAAGGCAAAAAGCAACTATAAAATTTTATAAAATAAAATAAATATCTATTTCCTATCCTTAAACTTTCTATTAACTTAAGTTTTCTGTCTCTGAGTAAATCCTTTTGGCTTTACTCATTTTTGTAGTTATTGAACTCATGGAACCCAGACCTTATCTTTCTATCCAATCTCTTTTCTCGCTACACTAGCCAATTGATTTCCAGCTTACAGACAGCCGTTAACTCCACCCACACCAGCGAATTACTTGAAGATCCAGGAGACATCCAATCAGAACTGTTCTTTTCACCATCCAAAGTTCTGACCAGAAGATCCACTGCTTCACTTCTTGTGTTGCAGTTTCCTGAACTTTTAATGATTCTCATCGAACTTTCTCTTCATTTTCTGCGATATTTCTGCTCTCCGATGGCATAATCAAGAAACATCTGTGTTAGAAGGCACTGGCCTAGGAAACACAGTTAAACACTTGTTCCGATGGTCCGATGAAGCTACAGAAGGAGCGTAAGCTTCAATGGGGCAAAACACAAGACAACAGACGTTCCTCGAAAAACACAGACGTTCCTCGAAAAATGGACCGATTATGGTCGCTCACCGGCAGATGGCGCGACATGTTCTACTGGTTAGCATTTTTCATTGAGTTATATGGACACGTGTTTTAGAAAATTGTTTTACAAATTTTTTAATTTATTCTGAGCACAGATATGCCAACATGATTTTCACCTGGTTGTTCCAGTGGCCCGATTTCATTATAAATTATGTTGCTGGTTATGTTGTTAGGAGGATCAGTAGATTTTCTAAATGTGACCAATGCATTCAAAACTTACCATTATAAACAGCAATACTGATCAAAATAAATAATTGTTTTTAAAAAGTAAAGGTTCTTTATTATACCTTTCAGAATTGTTTTTAAAAGTAATTAATATTCTAAAAATTGCAATAATCAAAACTGTAAATTTAAATAAACTAAATAATAAATTAATTTTTTAAGTGATAAAAGAAATTTATACTGGTCCTCTTATGCCAGAAATAGGTTGCAATGAGCAACATAACATTAATTTAATTCAAAATGTTGTCAACTTTTTTCTAATTCCGTGCATGCATTTGGGGATACTCTAGATTTGTGTGCACGGCCGCCATCTTGGATTTTTCCGCCAGGGTTTGGCGCATTTCTCATGGCGATAATTATTGCGTTCTGGTAAAAATAACCCAATGTCAAATTCTCTAATTTTAAGATCAAACAGTCATTTCTGGTTTGATCTTTATAATTAGAGTATAATAATTTTAGTTCAGATCTCAGCCTTGATCTGGAAATATTTTAAGCAGTGTTTTCAAAACGCTGGACTTTGAATTTTTTTTAGCTTTTTTAATAAAAATCAACTGGTTAAATTATGAAACTTAGAAAAATTTTTGAAAAATCCTTTAAACGTTGGACTTAGATTTATTTTTGGGTTTTTAATAAAAACCCCTTTTTTAAATTATGAAACTTATTTTTTTGAAAAAATCATTCTCAAATATTGGAAATTTTGGGTTTTTCTTTTAGCTTTTTTAATAAAACCCAATAAAATCAGGACAAGGATTATTTGACCATTTATCCTGCTGTGTTGGAAATAAGGAAATAAAAACCCTTTTCCTAAACCAATAGCTTAACCTTAACTAACTTCTTAACTTAGGTTCCTGGGGAGAGAGAAGTTGAACTTTAGTTATTTAAATTTATTTAAATAAAAATTTTAAAATAGATTGTATTTAAAATGTATACTGTATTTTACATTTTACGAAAAAATGATGGCAGATAATTTTTACTTCAAATAAATGAAATGGTGTATCATAACAGTATACTAATTGACAAATCCATTATCAGTTTTTTGTTAACTTAATAAATTTAAGTTGCTTTTAATTTTGTTTATCGATTGTCAATTAGTATACTGTTATGATACACCATTTCATTTATTTGAAGTAAAATTTATCTGCCATCATTTTTTCGTAAAATGTAAAATACAGTATACATTTTAAATACAATCTATTTAAAAAATTTTTATAATTCCAAGTTGTAGTGGATTACAAATAAATTTAAATAACTGAAGTTCAACTTCTCTCTCCCCAGGAACCTAAGTTTAGAAGTTAGTTAAGGTTAAGCTATTGGTTTAGGAAAAGGTTTTTTTTTTTTCTTATTTCCAACACAGCAGGATAAATGGTCAAATAATCCTTGTCCCGATTTTATTGTATGCACAAAATATTTGGTTAAGGTCAAATCTGAAGTAAAATTTCATTACCACAATGCCCTTAACCCCCCCCCCCCCCCAAAAAAAAAAAAATAATAATAATAAAGGAGAATCTGGTTACTCACCATAAATTTATGGGTTCATAATTTTTTTACATTTTTCAAAGCTGAATTTTAGATAATTTTTAAATTGCAAGATATTTAGGTGGTACGAAAATGCTGTATATTTTTTCTAATTAGCAATATATTAGCATAATATTTTGATGATTCATTGCTATTTGTCAAAGAGTTAGGGTAAATTGAATACATGGCATTGAAATTTTATCTGTAAGTAAAATCCATTTGACCAAATTTTTTATATGAATCATAATTTGAAAAGGTAGTTTTTAATTAAAAATGCAAAAAAAAAAAAAAATCTAAGTCCAACGATTAAATGATTTTTCAAAAATATTTCTAAGTTTCATAATTTAAAAAAGTGGGTTTTATTAAAAAAGCTAAAAGAAAAACCCAAAATTTCCAATATTTGAGAATGATTTGTTCAAAAAAATTTCCAAGTTTCATAATTAAAAAAAGGGGGTTTTATTAAAAACCCAAAATCTAAGTCCAACATTTAAAGGATTTTTCAAAATTTTTTCTAAGTTTCATAATTTAAACAGGTGGTTTTTATTAAAAAAGCTAAAAAAAATTCAAAGTCCAGCGTTTTGAAAACACCGCTTAAAACATATTGGCGAGAATTTTTCCACTCCTCAAAACACGGTAAAATCGCCAAGTTGGCGCAAAAAAAATCCAAGATGGCGGCCGTGCACACAAATCTAGAGTAGTCCCATGCATTTTATATGCAAACAAGAAAATAAAAATTCTCAACTCTGTGCTAAAGTTAAAAAATTAAGAAAACAGTCAAAATTATAAATCACATTTATTATTAAATTTAAGCTTTTATTTTATATTACTTTTGAATTGAATATCAATAAATAATGTTATAAATATCTGTAAAACCTGTCATGTATAATTTTTTGTTCAAATTTGTCTATAGTAAATTGTATATCAAGCATTAATTTATTATTTTATAATAATGTATTAATAGTATATGTTGTTAGTTTCAATTCTTTATAATTATGAAATACTTTTCATATATTCAACATATTTTGTGGTTATGGCAAATTAAGATACACGTCTGAACTAAAGCCATCATTATTTTTTAAATTGTTCAGAAATAAAATATTTCCACTATGAAAACTTCATAAAACTGGTGAATATGCTGAAACCTTAATATAGAATTTAATTACTGTTAAGTTAGTTTTGATAAGTAAATAAGTTTTCATTGTATGATAAAAAATGTCACTATAAATGCTTAAGCAAAATCTGTTGTGTATAATTAAAAAAAAATTAATATTTTCTGATCTTTTTACTGTGAGTACAATAAAACCCATACTTTGTGTAACTAGCTTGCTCTAGAAAATAATTGATCATTATTTACTCATTTCCCTTAAGGGGAGTGGTCACTTTTACGTACCTTTAAAAGTATCATTTTTAGACCTATGGTCGATTGTATGTACTACTCATGATTTTTGCTTGCTTTACATGAAATTTTTTGAGTAACTGCCTATAATACTGTTTATTATAGATGCAATTTTTCAAGGTAATTAATAAAAATGACTTTTTATGCATAAAAAGTGAATAATTTTTTTAAAAATCAAGCATTTTGCAGTCAACTACTGTGAGCATTCTGTCAAAATAAATTATTAAGGTACATTAATAATTTTTTACTATATGTGATTACTATATGTGATTATAATACTTCAGGCAACAATATCCAGCAACATTATTCTAAAATATATTCATAAAACATTTTTTTCTTAAAATAATTTCTAATAATCTCTCAACAATTCTGTTTTTTTTTTCTAATAGATAAAACTTTGTACAATTCTCTTTTAAAAATTGGTTTAAATTAATTACAAATTAACTGTTTAACAACACATTAAGCTTGATAGTGAAATCAGTGTATTTTTATGCATGCAAAGGTGATCTCCCCCTTACGAATTTTAATGAAGTTTAGCAATAAAGGCAGTTCAAATAAACATTTTGAATGAAGATAAACAATTGTTAAGTTGAATAAATAAATTCATATTAAAAATGCACTTAAAAAAAAAACTTATTTCTTTTGAAAAATACGAAAAATCCATATTAAAGCATATGGTTTCCGTGTTATAGCGGCAACAGTACAAGTGCGCGTGCCATCTAGTGGTGGCGACCAAATCGGAGACGCATTTTTAACACTGAGCTTCCCCTCCTTCCGTAGCTTCATGACAAACACACACAAATAGCCGTTCAAACTGGGTTGCCACAAAATAACAAAATCTCGCCAAAATCGCATGGCTGCCACACCAAACACAAAATTGCCAAACTTAAAAAAATCGACAACTTGGCAACGAGGTGCGTCTAACACATCTGTACCGAATTGGCCAAAATTTAAAATATTAAATAAATACATTAACTCTATACTAACCCTTTGTGTTTTTATTTCATTTATCATAAATTTTAAATTATAGATCAATGTCTATAGTAAAGTAACTGACTAAACTTTTTTATTCCACCCCCACCCCCCCTCTGAAGGTAGTTTGAATTTAAGGAATTTTAATATAGGAAATCAATGTCCCACTTTAGGCACTGACATGAATTTCCCACCGCAAAGTGATGTTGCAGATTAAACGAAAGGTAATATTTACAGTGTAAATTTTCAAATCTCACAGTTTGATTAAAATGATTGCTATCCTACAGCTGTAACTAAATGTCACACATTCCACAAGTTTCAACGTGGCCTCTTAGACGATTTTCTTTCACATGATCTACTACAACATTGCAGTAAGCAATAACTGATAGCTTTAAATAATTGTAATGCTGTTTAACATTTCCATAGATTTCTCTAGCTTCATATGCATGAGAAGTGCACCTAAAAAATCCATTGAACTAAGGTTCTCACTGAAAGTTAGTATGAACTTACACTACTGACTGCAGTGTAAAGACAGAAAGATAAGAAAAGGCTAAGCTGATGGAGACATGTATGTTATGGAAAGTATCAAGAATTTTAATCAAACATGTTACATTTTGATTTGATTGGAAAACTAAACATATCTTCTAGAAATTTGGAAAACTATACAAAAAGTCTGATGAATTTTACTTCTTTGCTTGTTAATTTTTAAGAGCTCAAGTACAGTTTTCTCTTTGGATTTAATAATTTGAGTTCTGATACTTCATAGTCCCTCACAATTTCATTTCCTCATATCTCTTAGTTATTTATGATGTTAGGAAAAATTATAATACTCACTAAAAATGCAGAGTAGCATTGGCATTATGTATCAACTGCACTCATTAAATCATGTATTTCTTCCCCGCATGAAATCAATATACTATAATAGCAATAGTTGTTTTTCTGCCAATCTAATGATTCTTTTTTCCAGGTATATTTCTTGGGTATGTCAAAGAGAATACCCAAGATTCAGTTATTGCCTATACATACACCAACGAGAAAATCTGTTGAAGAATACCTGCTCTATTTTAAGGTACAAGCTTCAAAATAGAATGACTTAGTTTCTTTTAGTCTATCTTTATTGAAAGCCCTTGTACTTTGCAGCAATAAATACTATGAAAAACAGTGGGCAGAAAATGTTGTAAATTGCATATGCTTTTATTTTACTTCATTGTTACCATTAAATAATACATGCATCAAAAGTTTCTGCTTTCAGTCATAAATACAAATATCTTTTACATAAATTATCTATATCATTTCTTTTTTCCAGGTATATTTTCTAATCCTTGTATATATTTCCTAGGTACTTTAAGAATATCTGAAAAAAAAAAATGAAATTATTAGTATTTTCTCTCAAGTGCTACTCACTTTAAGATAAATTAAATAATAGATAATAAAATGAATTTTACATATGCTATAAGTTAAAAAAAAAATGTAGCAGTATTCAAGTTTTCATTCCAGATGCTAAGAGAAAAGAAAAAAAAAAATAGTTTGTGTAAATTTTGGCACTTAAGAGTTACATAAAGTATGCCTGATGTCATTCATATATCTGTTTTGCTCATCTACTTACAAATGATGAAGCATTAATGCTGCCCCCCCCCCATAAAGAAATTGGAATAGATTACATACGGTTGGTTGATTTTTGTATCATGAAGGTTAAACTAGACCTATAAACTAAAGCCTATTACAAACAGCCACAACATCTATGCAACATCTAGTAATAAACATTAATAACAGCACAGTTCTATCTCAATGTCTGGAACACTTTTTCTATTTGTTGCCATATTCAAATGTACTTTGATTATTACGTTTTAAAAATAAAATAAATTGAAACTAAGCTTTAATTGTTGAAATATTTTAATATTATACTTTCCTCTTGATCAAAATATATAAAAATATTTTTCAACATGTAACATCTTTAAATGAAAAATACTGAACACCTCAATGGTTTATATTTGGCACGTGTTCATTTATGAATTAAAATTATGAAACAACTAAGTTAAACTTTTCCACTGCAGTTAACGTATTAATTATTTAGCATTACTGGAAAATTTACTTACAGTGCAATGTATTACATTTAAAATTGATGTTGACGAAAGTCCCATTGCTAGAAAGCGTCGTAAGGCAACAGAAATCTAGATGGCTTTCAAGACAAAGTGAGGAATCGCTAAACCGAATATGTGCAGCAGATACTGCAGCTCATCGCCTTCGTAACAGACAGAATTTAATATTTCATAATTAATACATGTGTTGTGAAGGATCCACAATTTGGACATTTTGAACTCCTTCCAACGTTATAGCCATTTTGTTCTTCCAACACGATTACGGGGCATAAAACGGCCATCCTGGTCACGGCACCAATATATGTTATGAGGGGTACCAGAGATACCCCTTTGCGTTGTGTAAATATAGGGAGGTGAACTCCAAAGGGAACTATGCGTTTATAAATAAAAATAACAACATTTATTATACAATATTTTACAAGAAAAGGCCGGGTTTACATATTATATTTAAGATCTTGGCTATACATATTTTTAACCGAATTAGGGCATACTTCATCCGCTTCCTGCGGCATAACCATTACGGGTCGAGTGAAATAAAAGTCTCGTAATCTCTCAAAAGGCATGAGCACTATTTAAAGGGGGAATTTATGACCAACCTGGGGAGTTTTGATGAAACAGCAGAGCATGGCTTCGTTGAGGCACTTCTACAGGAGGAGGCTTTAGGGATCGGGCTGAAATTCAAGTGGCTCTTCACTGGCGGAGGCAACAGGATTCGGCGCTGGCGGTTGAAGACGGACATCTCGCCATTTTTACGGGGGCGACTTTCCTTCCCAGGCTCACTTCGCAGCTCGCTACCTCAAAACCGCTCTCTCGCTCTCCCTCCGAACGTCGTCTTCTCCCACACTCGGGGCTCCTACATTCTTCATTATAACCCCTCCCCAGGTTAGTTATTCACGTAAATTTATTGCCTCTTCGAGTTTTTTATTCGAGGGCAGGATGCTCTGACATTCCCATGGTTGACCCACGTGGTACGCTTATTTCCAAGAAAATTGGAAGTCCGTTGAATTTCCTGGAATTTCTTTCCCGCGTCCTGAGGAATTCAGGAGGGGTGATGTTTCTTGGAAAATTGGTGCAGTTCCAATATGGCCGTTTTATGCCCCGTAATCGTGTTGGAAGAACAAAATGGCTATAACGTTGGAAGGAGTTCAAAATGTCCAAATTGTGGATCCTTCACAACAACATGTAATAGAATTAAGTAAAGTGATGCTATTATGTGGAGTTCAGATTTTATTTAAATTTTAAAAATTGCATCTTAAATGGCACATAATAGTGCTGATATTGCATAATTTTAAATAATTAAAAATATGTATAATTTAAATAAAAGAAAGTAGAGAAGCTGTTAAGTACAAAAATAATATTGACTTTCCCGATGTAAATTGATAAAAATTAAAATTAACACGTTATTTTTGACGGGCTAACCACTAGGTCTAAATATTAACCTTGACAAGGAATATTAGATAAGCAATCACATATTCCTTTTATCTGGAGGTACATGGAAGAAACATGTAGAACAGGATTTATTGTAAACAAAAAGATGAGACACCTAATCATGAACATCAAAGACTTGCTCACCAAGGTTACATATTATCTGTGACTAAAGTATCTTTTTCAATTACAGCATTATTAGAACAAATACACTGGCAGAAAATAAATAGGTCACAGAAAAATATATTTTCATAAAAAACTTTGTTTCTACAGAGATGGCAATTCAAAATCTCAATCAAGCATGCACTGGGCCAGCACTGACATAAAATGGGTCATGTTTTTCATAAGTTAGCACAAGCTCTACCTTATGATGTGATATGAAGATAGCAGTCAAAATTCCCAACTCTCCAGAAGAGGCTTTTACTGCTAATGCGATGGTAGCAGGGAAAATGATCGTAAAAATCAACCAGAAAATATATCTTGAGCACTTTTAGAAGGGTTAAAAGAAAGTGATTTGTGGTATAGAATAAACTATTATAACTTCATAAATATTCAAGAGACAAGATGAAGTGCCCTTATTAAAAATAAACATTCCCAAGCAGGCTCATAAAAATATGATATTGAATAAAAACAAAATGACAAGAAAAAAATTTTAAGACCAAAGAAGTGAGAGACAAGATCAAACTAAGATGGTTCAAAGCAATCAACCAAAATGTCCAATGATTCATGTCCTATTCTTAAGACAGATAACAAGGCAGCTATTGCTAATATAGCAATGCTAAGGAAGGTCAAATGAAAAAGAACGTGTCTCATTCAGGGCTGTTATGCCCTGGAAGATATTCTTTTTTATATAATTAATATATCCTTATAGATACCGATAACAAAAGTAATTTAATGATAATTTGCTTATCACTTTTACAAGAATTCTCTGTACAAAATAGTAAAAAGTTTACTGCTAACAACAATAAATTTTTATCCAAATATACATATTCCTGCTGTTACCAAAGTTGAAATATCAGAATAATATTAACCTAATCATTTTCACCAATGTATAATTATTTCATAAATTTATGTTAAAGAATTTAAGAAAGATCATTAGTTGTTAAAAAAAAAAAAAAAAAACTCTTTTCTCACCAAGTTTTGATGAGTTATATAGAAAAGAGCAATTTCTGTCAGCTGGTGCTGCATGGAAAATGTTAATTAGCTATTTTCCCACAGGAAGGGGTAATCCCCAAATCTACTTACTATTAAAAATAGATCCCCCCCGCCACTTTTTAAAATTTATCCTCAAATTTTACATAAGATAGAAGAATGAAAAGCTTCGAAATCTGAAGCAAAAAAAACTGGATCTTTTGTGATTTTTCAAAATATCAGACAGAAAATTTTCAAAAAACTATTAAGAGAAAATTAATCGGATTTAAAATATTCAGCTAAAAGTTATGTAAAGACACTGGATAATATAAGGGAAAAATCAGAGAATACTTTAACAGCATAATCTGACCAAAACTGAGTGCCCCTTGCAAATCATAAACACATTTGATTTCTAAGGATTTCTATAAAACTGTTAAGACTAAACTTTTCAAACAAACTAAATAACTTTCCAAAGCATAAACAAAATACAGTGATTTCCACTTATAAGAATCAAGTTTGTTATTGCTGCTTTTGATTCTTATAGCCGAAATTTAGGTTTTTAGACAGGCACATACACAAACACGTATATTTACATATATGAGATAATTTACCATAAAATACTCTTTAATTTACGTTAATTATCTTGTATTAAAACTATTTTTTATAATTTTAAAAATACAACTTAATTTCTAGACCTATAAGTAGATACACATGATTATAGTAAGAGAAGAAAAAAATCCAATATTTGTAACAACATACCTACTAAAATTTCTAACATTTCAACTACAGGAAGGGTGCAAGAAAAAGTTTTCTATGGAAGTTTGACGTAGGGGAGTTTTCAGGAGGCTGTTTATACCTCTTTCAATATCAATAGTCTCAGACGAAGATTCACCTTCTAGCTTATGTTTCACGGTTTGATAACGTGTTGAATCTACTACTGTGATGTTTGCCTAAGTGATAGTGGACACTTCACCGAATATTTATGTGTTTCAGGGTCCAGGAAGCCACAACCAGGAAATAGGAGGTGGGAAAATAAAGAGTCCTTGTCTTTGTTTGTCAGTGGAAAAAAGTGAAATCGAACCCAAACGGGTAAGATGCTCCTGGGTCAAGCTAATAGGACAGTGTTTAGCTAAAGCATTTAAGGGGAAACTATTATATTATGTCTAACAAAGAAAGGGGTGCATTTTACGACAGTATTCCATCCCATCTTATCAGTCTTTCTTTTAAAAAAAAATAAAGAACTTCATACCTTTTGAGGGTTTAAGTGGCTTTTTTGGAAAAATGAAAGGAAAGCGAAGAGTGTAAGCTGATTCTTAAAACCGGTGGATTGATTCTTTAAAGTGAAAATTTTAACATGCAAATAATACATTTGCTTTTGTGATATTGATTCTTATAAACGGTTAATTCTTATAACCACTGATCACTATAAGCGGCAGTTACTGTATATCAAACATAATTAAACAAACACTGAACATCATACAAGATTATATAAAATGATTTTCAAAAACAAACTTTAAAAAAAATGCAATAAAAAGTATAACTGAATCTTAAAAGATGAACATGGTTCAGCAAATATTTTAAACTGAATTTAGCTGCAAATTGAACCATATTTAAATAAATATGTATCCAATGAAATGTTGAAAATGCTTCAACAAAGGACACATACCACATAACAAGCAACAGGTAACTAATACAATATTGTATATAGACAAATTTTCTAATTTGATAGCTAAAAATACCAATTGTATGAAATCTTCTAAATAAAAGATCTGCTTAAAATATATGTCTGAAGAATGCTCAGTTAAGAGTTGCAGGTTTTATTTTAAAAAATAATAATAATAATAAAAAAAAACTTGAATATAAATTAGGGGGCATTTCAAAATCTGGTACAGGCTAGTTTGAATATCACATACACCTTCACTATCTAACTTCAAATTTTCATATTTAGTTTTTTATACTAAATTCATAGATGTGTCCACAAAAGTTTACTGTGTTCTTACATAATGATTGCATTTAAGTGCTTAATTCCCTAAGCATTAAAGCAAGATATGAATGCGGTTTTAATCAAAATAACTAGACATTCAAATGAAACAGCTACAAAATGAGACAACTTTTCTAGGAACGGAAAGATAAGAACTTTACTAAATATATGAGAGTACAAAAAAGAGAAAAAAAAATGCCTAGACTGAAAATATCCCCCCCCCCCCAAAAAAAAAAAAATATAAATAAATAAATAAAATAAAGAATATGACATTAAAAATAATCATAAACAGGAAGTGAAATTTAATAATTATAACAGAGTATGTGTTTAATTTACTGATTATCTAAAGAAATTTAATGATTCAGAATCAAGATTTTACTTTATACAAAATTAACAATTTGTGTGAGTATATAACCATTCACAAATATTAAAAACATAGAAATGCCTTTTAAATAAAAATTTTTGAATAAAAGGAATAACTACATCTAATAATAATAATAATAATAAAAGTTAACTTTCTTCCACTGCCTACCCCATCTACAAAAAAGAAATATGTTGCTGAATAATTAAATCAGGTGAAAATTGAGCTTATTTACAAAGTGAGCAAATAATTATTGAGAAGATTAAAGTAGATTAGAAAGTAGGAGCATATTCTGCCAATTCATAAAGCTCAGTTTTTTTATTCCATAAAACTTCTCTTTTACTTGACCTGTTCATTTACATAACCAGATATACTATTTAAAATGACCACTGGACAAATTTTAAAAAAATTCTAATTTAGTTTTACTTCAGTTAGTAACAGCTGACACTAAAGCTAATTTAAATACAAAAGTTTTTGTTGCATTGAAAGGTTTTTTTTTTTTTTTTGCTTTTGTTTTTTAATATTTGAATGAAAATTATTTTTAGTTTAGATTAAAATGGGATTTATAGTTATTTAAGTCATGATGCTTCACTCTCTGCTTATATATAACATAGGACAGTTATTAGACACTTGAAAAAAAAGTAGAATAAAAGAACTTTACCAAGAAATAGTTTTTGAAGATAAAGAACTTGATTTCCTTGGATAAGAACTATTGTTCCTTTGCCATTCTGAGTAGAATTGATTGAAGTACTGGCTGCAACAGCAACTTGTGCATGATGAGCTACTTTTTCAGGGTTTATGCCATATATTTCCAAATTCTGTATTAAAGTGACCTGAAAAATTTTAACATACATTAGGAAATGAAGATTTCTTTATTTCTATTAATTCTACATAAGAAACTCATAAGGAAGAGAAATCTAGATATAAATTTCTAATTTCATGATATTCGCGTGCTAGAGGAAAGGAAATATACTTAGTAGATACTCTTTAAATAACATGAAAAGGAACTACAGTTTTTCTAGAAATATACTGCCGGTACAGATAGAAGTGATTAATAGGCTAACCTCTCTCTGTAGAAGCAGACAAATGAGAAAAGGCTTGCTTATCTTCTTTATTGAAACAAAAATACAGTCAATTCCAGTTAATTGGAGCACATTGGGACGTGATCATTTTGGTCCTAATAACCGGCTAGTCCAATTAAACAAAGAAGCCTTATGTTACAAGATGGGATTTGGTAAGAATAAGTGGCTGGTCCAATTAACCTATGGTTTGATTAACCGGAATCAACTGTACATCCAGTTTTGATGGAAGGATAATGTATAAAAATATACCAGGTAGATATTTTACTTATTATCTCTCTTATTCATTTACATAGGCCTATTTCTGAGTAGGGGTACAAAATGATGTCTATCAGTTTTAGACAAAATGGACTGTAGATAAATATAAACATTCACATGCACATACACATATGTAGAGAGAGAGACACACAAAATACACATTATTTTGCAAACTTTTATCATAATAACAATAAATTTTTTCTAGACAATTAATTTCAATGTTTGAAAATGAAGGATAGAAGAACAAAACAGCTATCAAAGGGTTATCTGTTTGAGAAGTTAACAAAATCTTAAATGTTACATCATGTAAATGAAAATTGCCTTTAAGATTGTATGGCAATAAAGATGAATTCAATTTGATCATACAAAGTTAATATAAAGTTCATTTATCAGCATAATAAATATGTGCAAGAGAACTGAAGGGATATCAAACAGGATAATTTCAACACATATCATATTATTTCAGAAATGTTCATTTTAATAAATATATAAAACCTGTTTCAATATTACTAAACATAAAATTATATAAATGTACTACAGTTCCAAATGGATCTACAGAATAAGAGTTTAAGGTATTTATAAGTAATATACCACATCAAGAATTTATTAACTTAGGATATAAAAACTGTAGTTCACAGAATTAACAACAACAAATATATGTGACAATTTATGACAGATGTAATTATGGTCATAGCTTTTGCTTTACAGTGACATTAAAGTTTTTTTTTTCAGATATATTAAGAATATATTCATTTCTGAAGCACCACTTGAAATATATTTTCCCTTTTATATATATAGTTTCCTTCTATAACTGAATCATTACTACTTTTAATCTGTAACACATTTATTAAATACAACAATTATCTAATAAAAATATTGTTAAAATAAATAAAAAATAAAGCAAAAAATTGTTTTAAATAGCAACAAAATAATAATTTTTTAAATAAAAATGAGGTATAATAATTTTAGTTTTGTCAAGAAGTTATAAATAAGATGATGACTATAGTTATTAGAAATCTAATAGTTAATAAAAATTTGTAAAAATTTGAAATGCCATTGTATTTAATCATGTCATAAATTAAATCAAGATACATAATATGAATTTAAAAAAAAATGAAAAGTGAAAAATATGGCCCATAAAATAAAATATGATCAAAGGAACAAATGTTAGGATAAATATAATTATGCTCATAAATATATAACTAAATTTTGACAAAAGCTATTTCCAAAAACAGATTAAAATTTTTAATTGTACATTAAAGTGGTACAGTAAAATATATTTTAAATTTCTATTTTTCTAAAAGGATGTTTTGTTTACTGAAATCAAACTAATATAATTTTTTTTTGGAAATACATGCATATATATTCAAAACAATACATGTGTTATGATAATAATTACATCAGGGGATGATTTCAAAATTCTGTTATATATCATTGTTTGTAAATAAGATGTAGAAAAATACATCGTTATAGCAAAACCAATTAAATTATCTTCTAAATACATTCCTTTATTGATTTAGTGCCATAAACTGTTTTTCTCCTTATGTTGTGTTTCCAAGTACAGTTTAAGTACATAAAATAATTTTTTACAAAAAAACAGATCAACCATAAACTATTGCAGAAAGGAACTAGGCTGGCAAAGTTGCACAGTTATATATGCATACAAATTGAATAAAAAATGCATCACAGAATCCTTAATTCTTGCTATGGCTGTTTAAAAAATATATTTACTGAGTATATTTTGATGATTTAACTTCATTGAAGTTTGGAAATCCAAGCAGGATCCCAAGCACTGAATATTCTTCAGCATTTAAGAGCAATGACAGCACAAGCCAAAACCAAACATTGGCTAAACAGTTAAATTTTCAAATATCTTTCCATTAGAGTAAACGATAAATTATGAGGAAGTAAGATACATAAACAGCTTAGTATTTAACAGTTTTATCCTGTATTGTCTGCTTTTAACTGTTCGGACATCAACACTTTAGCAACTATTACATAACAATACCTAGGACTTAAATGTCATAATTATGTTATAATTGCATTGTGAACATTAAGCGTACTGTCATAATGCTAGTATGTATAATTTATCATAATATACCACATACTATTAAACTAACAAACATGAAAACTATGCAATAATAAAGCTTTATATTATAATACTAGCACCCAATTCCTCCCTCACTTTCTGTCATGTATACACATGAAAAAAAAGCATAAATATCGATAATTTAGTTTTTGTGGATAAAAAGCTACTTTATGGATATATGGTTTATATACTTCTCAATTTCCTAAAGAGAATGATGCACTCGCAGGAAATAGAAATTTATAGAATAGGGAATGTTAAGAAAAATAACTGGTTTATAAGCTATATTAAAGTAAACATTTTGGAACAAATTTATTTGAAGAGAGTGTAAACTTCACACTTTTATAAGAAAATTAACAATACTGAAAAAGAGGAAAATAAATTACTATTATTATAAAATTCAAAACATAATGGTTGAATACAACACAAACATAGGAATTTTAAACTTTTACAGCTGAAATTCATATAAATAAGAGAATCTCTAAAATATAAAACTTGGAAATTTTATAAGAAGATACAACTTAAAATAAGAGTATGAATGAACTATATAATGAAAATTTTAAACTTTAAATCTTACTGCAGCAAAGTACTTTTAGTTAGTGAAATGAAAGTTTTCTTGAATAACTTTAAACATCCTGGAGCCACAAAATGTGATTTTGATGTATAAAAGATGAATAATTTAGTACTCAAATTTTAAAATAATTTTATTTGTATAATACTGATTCATTAAAGGTGCATAGTAAATTATACTGATTAAGTAATTTGTCAAATCCTGTCTCAAGTACATTTTTACTGATCAGTTCACATTAAATGCCTTAAACACTTCTTATATGAACAAACTGATATCATACAAGTACACTATCTACCAATAAGTATTTGGACACTTGTGATGGAAAAGGTAAACAAAATTTATTCATATTCAATAGTTGGTAGAGCCTCAACGAGAGGCAATTACAGTCTCAACTTTCCGGAACATGCTTTCCCCAAGTCCATGTATAACGGTTAATGGTATTTTCTTCCATTCGTCTTGGAGAAGACATATAAGTTCCTTCACCAATTTTGAATGGTTGTTACACTCCTTAATTCGACGATCCAACTCATCCCAGAAGTTCTCGATAGGGTTCAGGTCTGGGCTCTGGGCAGGCCAGTCTATTTATTCGATTAACCCTATTGTCATCATACCAATCCATGGTGGACCTCGCAATATGACAGCTGGTATTGTTGTCTTGGAAGTAACATAGGTCCAGTCCATCAACTACCACAGCATAGGAAGCACACTGTCATCCAAAATAGTACAGTAGGCGGCGGCGTTGGGCTTACCATGCATTGGGACCAACCTATACAACTGCTACAACATAGGAAGCACACTGTCATCCAAAACAGTGCAATAGGCGGCGGCATTGAACTTACCATGCATTGGGACCAAGGGTCATCTGAACGGTAGAGGGTGAACCTTGATTCGCTGGTCCAGAGAACCCGTTTTCACTGATCTATGGTTCACTTTTGACATGCTTTGCACCACATTAACCAAGCAGCACAGTTTGATTTTGGTAATCAAAGACTTTTGGATGGCAGCACAACCATGAAAACCAAGCAGATGTGCTTCCTTATGGATTGTATTCATCAAAACTGCTCGGAATCATTGAAAAGATTCCATAATAAAAATTTAAAAATGAGTAAAATAATGCAGGAGCACTATATAGGTTAAGCCTAAAAATTGTAAAAAAAATCTACCTGAAGTACATGCGTAGAGTTAAGGAAAAAACATTAGAAACCCATTATAAAACATGAATGTTTAATTAAATTGTTCTTTTACATTTTTAACAAAAAAATATATTTAAAGCATTTTACGTCCATCCATGGTCATATTAATAATAGCATTGTAGATTGATGCTGAGTTGATCGGCCCACAGCGGTCATTGATAAGTAGCTGACGATTCCTCCCTTGAAAACGGCATGTCAAGAAACATAGACGTCCTTTACTTGCCCACCACATGGCAAAATCTTTTGCAATAACTCATACTATGGCTGGAAGGGAATTTGATAAGTTGAACAGGAGAAGCAGACTGACTGAAAGTTCGGAAATGTCTTCCTTATATACTGGGCTGTGGACTTTACTGTCCAATCATGAGCCAGGTATGTCTTTGGCGATATATTTGTATAAACAGTATTTTCATAATAAAACTGCTTTAAAAACACTGAAATGGGTGAACGAATAATGAGAACAACTCACATACACTGTAACCAAGAAAGTTTATGTTATATCACAACATTTTGAGAATTTTGATTATGGGGATGAAATGATAAGGAATGAAAGTAAGTAAAAAAAATTTTTTTAAATTATATTCCTAACAGAAACAACACTCCCAGATGCCTGTTGAAACTCCTGGAGTATGTGGGCCACCGGTTGGGTGCAGGTCTTCCAAATTTCTCTGGACAGCACCCATCAGTGTCTGTCTCCCAGTTTCGTGGGTCTGTCGACTCAGGGCAGATTCCAACAATCCTCGCTCACCTTCCACTTCTGAATCACATAGGTCACTGTCGATTTTGGGTAATTTAGCTCGCTAGATATGTCCCTTAAGGATTGGCCATTTCTGTGGTATCCAAAGATTATACCTTTCTCAAAATCAGATGACTCTGCACTTTGTGACACCTTGCATGCAACTAATGCCAATGTTGTTTCCTACATAATATAACAGCAGAGGGGTGACTATATCAGGACCACAGATATCGTCATTTGCATGGGTGTCCAAATACTTATTGGTAGATAGTGTTTTTTTTTTTTTAAAAAAAGAATGGATAGAAAATTAGATTTTTTATCCGTTTTATAACAAGTTACAGCCAAAATCCTCCATGCAAAATATAAACTATACAGATAAATTTCATAGCTGAGAATAAATATATACCTTTTTATTTCCCGTTCTTGTGTCAACAGTAATTTTCACAGGTTCTAATTTTCCTTTCTTTAATACAGGATCCTTGCCATCAAAGGTAATTTGATATGCATGAGGCATATTATGAACTATTCTAATAGAGAAATTAGATTAAAACTATGCTGTAATCTGATCATATAGAATAATAAAAATATTTCAGTAGGGAAAGGAAACTTAAATACTACAATTACTTGTTAAAGTATTTAACATTTAATGTCCATTCTAGAAACAAAATTTCAAAATTCCTTTGCATATTATACAAAGTTGATGAGCAGACATATTCTTCAACAAGCATTTTTTTAAATGACTCAAGTAACTTTGTTTATACGTGATTCTTTAAGTTATCGAGATCCCAGTTTATAAAGAAAAAATAAAAAAATCATAAAAATGTAATAAAGAAATTTTAAAAAGAATAAATAAATAAAACATAAAAAGTTTAATTGAAGTACTTGAAAAAGTAAATGAATATACAAAGAAAAGATAGCTTAATTTACTATAAAGAGTTGTAGCAGCACAGTAAAATCCAAAAAAGTTTCATGCAACTTTGTAATTTTATGTTTGGTTTATAAAGACTAAATAATTCCCTAAAAGAAATTGAAAAGAAATTCATTCCTAAAATAATGACTTGTACACCATAAATAATATACATCAAAATAATTGAAAATTTGATATTTTTCCCATATATATGTATAAATATCAAACTTATTACAAATTAATACATCAAGTTCAAGTATAATTGTATCTTTCTCAGAAGAAATAAAAACATATGTGTTCATGAAAAATACAAAGTAACTGAAATTAAGAATACAGAAGTACTGATGAATTAAACAAAATTTAAGATGACAATAAAACTCCCATTTATGGTATCATTTTATGCCAAATTTCGACATTCATAAATCATTAAATATTCACAAATACTTTAGGATACACATAAGTTTGATTCATTAAATAAAGGTAATAAACTAATTTCAAACTTAAGAATGCTAATTATTTAAAAAATTTTTATTTGCAATTTAAAAAGAATTATGATTTAAACATGCACTTATACTCTATCCAATAGACCAGGGGTTGGCAACGTGGTGCCCGCGAAACAATTTTAAGGTGCCTACTGATCAAATTTCTAAAATTTTTAGATACTTGAGCAATAATTTTAGTAAAAAATATTAAAAATCGCAATACCGTAAAAATCGAAGACTGAGCAGCCTGATCTCTCAACAGCGTCGTTCTCCCCTTGTTTATATGATAAGTGCGATAAATGCATTAAAAGATAAATTGTCACTCTCGAAATCACATATTGAGAAAGATAATTTATCACATTTCTCAAATTTAAAATTAGAAAATTATTGTGATGGAAATGCTACCACCTATTAGTTTGTCAAACATTTTGATTTCTTACTGGAGGAATTTAATACCAAGAATTTATGCTTGTGAATCTTTGTTTTCTAATATGAAATACTTAAAATGAAAGTACTGATCAAGCCCCATTGACACTTAACTTGGACCAATGCCTGAGGACTGGGAATTCAACTTATGTGCCACATTATGAGTTGGCTGCAGATTTGTAATGTCGTATTTTGCATTATCAATTTTAAGATTATTTTGTTTAAATTAAAATTTGAATTTATGTATTAACAATTTATGTCTCATTAATATTTTCATGTTGAAATATTAACCCTCCCACTTCCTCCTCTTCACCCAGTAGTGCCCCATTTCTGAAATATGCCCTTCTAGTTAAAAATGTTGCCGACCCCTGCAATAGACATATAGGAAATTCTAATTTTTGTTTTGAAGATAATATAATATCAATAATAAAAAGATATATTTATGAAAGCTAAATATATATTAATAATAAAATAACTAGGGAACATAAAATTATCAACTCACGCATCATGGGCTTCTTCCCACGTCATAATAGTTCTATTATCTCCTCTCTTCAGTACACAATCTGATATAAGGGGATCCAAAACTATTTCCCTAAAGATATTAAGACATTATTAAATTACTTAGAACATATATCTTAGTTCTTTCATTGATTTACATACATTTTTACAAACAAAAGCCAAATTTATTGAATTCATTATAACTCAGTTTTTTTAATAAATTCAAAATACAAATACATATCATAACATTTTAAGAATACAAAGTTTTATAAAAAGCCTTTTTGACTATATTAACAGGATTTGATTAAATTAAAGGAATAAGATTCAAGACTTAACAGAATCAACGAATATTTTAAAATGATATATCAGAAAGAGGGAAAAAAAATATTGTTTAAAATTTATCATACAAAGGAAATTTTTTACAAGAAATTAAAATTCCCATTAATAAAAATGTTTGACCTGCAAAAGCCCTTTTTATTTAAACCAAAAGGAATTTATCTTTAAGTTTAAATATGAAAGCAATTCAAAATAGCATCTTGATGAGTTACACCTGCATTTACATTCAATGTCATCATATTTTCTATCTTAACAATATGTATCTAATATAATCAAACACACACAAATATGTTTTTTTAGAGGCTGAGATGGGTAACATTTTGGTGATCTGGGATAATAAGTTTTGTTCCTATAAAACAACCTTTATCTACAACAAATTATCATATCTATTAGCATTAACCTTAATAAGGTCATTCCTGTGAAAACTTAGCTAATCATATGAAATAAAATGTTCCTGTGAATAAGGATTCAACAATCAATCATAACAGGTTGAAAAAATGTGCAAGTATGCTTTCAGAACAAAACTATGAAAATACCCTGAAATTGTAACTAAATATGCTGATCTCCATACAATATCAATTTTTTTTTATATTTTTAAGTGGCAGGCACTTGTCTCTTTGACTTTGGCCAATCAACAACACAAAGTCTTACTGGCTACTTTATTATAGGAGCACCATTTAGGTGAGCCAGCATTGCTTACTATGAAAGGACAACACAATAATGTCCAAGCCTTACTTGGGATTTGAACCCAAGCCCACAGCACTAAACACTATAACATGTGGGCAACCAATATCTAAATATAAACATTATCTTACTTGTAAATTAAAAATGTATATATATATCTAATGTATATAAAAGTCTTTTGCAAAAATTCTTTTCAACATGGCTATTTAACATGGGATTACTACTTAAAGGAACATAAATGTCTAAAATAGAACTAAGAAGTAAATAAGTTTTACTGAAAACTTATTGGGATTCCTTCAGTTAAATTTTAAAATGTACAGCTCATATTCAAAATATTAGAATAATTACATTTTTATTGTTTGGTAATTTAATGTCTTTTAATGCAAATATGCAAATGATATTTTTATTAAGAACTTATTGTTGATTAAACTTATTTATTATCTTAAAATAAATATCATTTTTGAAAAGATTAATTGAAAAAAAAAATTATTTTGAAAAGTCAAAATATTAGAATATTTATTCAAGTGGTTCAAAATATTAGAATATTTCACATTAATTCTCCTTTAATTATCACCAATTCATAACTGGTGGCAACATAGATTAAATTGAGATGATTTTATTTAAAATCAGTATTATTTTTGCAGTTTGTTTGCTTTTTCGTCTTAAAATGGGTCGTGTGAGTGATATTCCTGAATCTATTAAACTTCGTCTGGTGGATTTGTATTGGCACGGTAAAAATCAATGTTATATAGCGAATTATTTACATTGTTCGCAATCAAGCATTAGTAAAATACTAACACAATATTAAAAAAATGGAAAATTTCAAAATAATCGCCGAAATGGCGGCCAAAAACCAAAAACGTCCACTAGAGATGACAGAAAACTGAAGCGTATAGTTAAGAAAAACCGTTTTAAAAGTGTGCGATTCTAGCACCGAAAATGGAAAGAAGAAGCGTTCAAGTTTCTAAATTGACAACATTAAGACGTCTCCATAAATTTAAGTTTGAATCTCGTGTACCGAAAAGAAAACCTCTCATGACTGCAAAACAAAAGCGTATAAGATTGAATTGGTGTAAATCAAGACGTTTATGGAGCGAAGAAGATTGGAAAAAAATATTATTTAGTGATGAAAGTATGTTTTGTGTTTCATATGGTAATCAAGGTATTCGAGTTTGGAGAATGAAGCAAGAAGCATTTGATAAAGAATGCCTTAAACGTTCGGTAAAATTTGCTGGTAGTGTCATGGTTTGGGGTTGCATGAGTGCAGAAGGACCTGGAAAGTTATGCATTGTCTACAAAAAGGTTAACTCTCAGATATATCAATTTTAGAATACTACATGATTCCATCATCAGAAGATTTATTTGAAGATGATTTCATCTTTCAACAAGATTTAGTGTCACCGCATATCTCTGTGTCAACTAAGAATTGGTTCCGCCAACGTAAAATTAAGGTACTTCCTTGGCCACGAAACTCACCAGACATTAATCCCATCGAAAACTTATGGGGTATAATGAAGAAAAAACTCCAAGAAAATCCTCCTTCAAGTTAAACTGAATTAGTGGCACGTATAAATTCTATTTGGGCTAATATTGATAGAAACGTTTGTAAAAACCTTGTATATAGTATGCAAGATCGATTGTATGCTGTTATTAAAGCTAAAGGGGATGCTACAAAATATTAACTACCATTTACTTCATATTCATAAGGTAATATTTTTGCGTAAAATAAAATATTCTAATATTTTGAACCAATCTAAATTTTATTCTAATATTTTGATTTGTTTCAGAAAGCTGCTGTATACCTAATTTATTGTATTTTATATTTTGTAAATGTTAAAATCTTATCTAAACATTCCAGATTTAATTTATAAGAAATTTAATTGCATTTACTTAGCATCAAAAATAAATAAATGGAAAATAATTTCTTTCTTATTACTTTTTCTCAATTATTCTAATATTTTGAATCTGAGCTGTAAGACATACTTTGTAGTATTTTTACTTCCTCAAATTGATGCTGACTTGTTTTTTATGCTATTTTACTAGGTAATACATGATGAGAATTCAAATACATTTACTGTTGTACCTCAGCTTTAAAAGCAGTTTTGTGATTTGTATTTTTTTTCATTTCATTTTAAAAGATTAATTTTACTATATGTGAACAATATATATATTTTGGCATAAGTACTTAAGTTTCAAAACAATATTTATCAAAATTACTTAACTGTTTAAGATACAAAAAATGAATGGGAAAAATAACTATTCAAGACAAATTTCTTTTCACAAAAAAACTTAAATCTAATATATGAACTGGCATACAAATCTTAATTTGGTATAAAGTATCTGATAGCTAGATAATGGACTCTGAAATTACACAAAACTAATGGTTTAAAAAATACTGCAGAACTTGTGTTATAAGAGTGGAAAAATGTTATCATAGAACCTAAATTAAGAGAGAATATATGACTAAAAATAAGCTTAATTAACACACTGTTGAAAGGCAATTTTATTTAAATATATACACAAGTCACTGGCAAAGACTGAAATTTTAGAATAAAGTATGCCATTTTTATTTTCTGAAATCTGTTTTCTTTATATCGGGGTCTGAGATTCACAGTTTAAATAATAAAATGTGAGGATTTACCTGAAACCCATTCAGGTCATAAGAGTAAAGGTATATTTCAAGTAAAGCAATGTTCAGCAAAAAATTCTCAAATATGACTTTCTATTATCCTCAATTGTCTTGATCATTTGCATGTAAAAGCAGAAGTTTACTCCGTACCGGTCAATAACGTGTTGAAAATATTTTGTTTTTGTCCAAAAATGCCATTAAGTTATTGACAAAATATTATAGAGAGATAATCAAAATAATCACAAAATAATAATAGGAAATAAAAATAAAACCTTGGATTATTTTCATTTTGCAAAGAATTTGCTTTCACATACGATTTGAGGACCTCTCTTACTGTAGCAGAAGTTATTGAATCTCCTTTCCTGAAAGTAAATGCTAACATTATAGATGATATACAACAAATATATTATAAATATACAATAAATATATTACATATATGCAAACAGATTATAAATATATGCAAACAGATTATAATTATATGCAATACAAGATTTAAATAATTACAACTCATGAATATCATACAATAGTGCTAACACTTTGGATAGATAGTATGACATTTAAGAGCATCAGATATGCCACCTCCGAAAACACACTTAAGGAATTCACTATACCTGTGTACTTCTCTAACGTTTATTTTTATATAATAGGGTTTTTAAAAACAGAAAATTGGGTAGAAACTGATGATTTAGACTCAGATTTTAGCAACCATTTAATTTCAGAAGGAAGCAAACTTTCAACGAAGCAGTGTTTTCAACCGACTATTAAAATATTTTACGATTAAGAATTCTAGTTTTTAATAATAAATATTTAAACTCTTTTTAGGTATCTTATATTTTTTTAAGGAATAATACATTGATATAAAAAGAAAAAGTGCTTTTTTTTTTTTTTTTTTTTCATAGCTAATTAATTACTATTTTACCTTTCCTCCCCAAAACATTTCTAACTAGATAAATTCTTTCCATGAACTTGAAAATTTAGTATTGTACAGATTTTCTCAACTCTAAGTTAGTTTGTTAATAGACTCTTTAAAAGCTATTAAAGGTCTTTGAGCTTATACAGAAAATGTTATTGAATTTTGCTAAGTAATACTTTAGTTGATTTAACAATGTAACATTATGTGATTAATTCCAGTATTCAATAAGCTTCATCCAGTTTTTTAAAATTCTCATCAAATAAATTAATCTACTTAGCATAAGCACTTGTGTTGCTATGATTTAAGTGCTCCTTTTAAATAGATATAGTTTAATTCATCAATAGTTAAAATAAGTCTCCATTAAAGTAAGTTCAAACATGCATTTAAATCAGAAGGAAAAAGTAATGAAAATCTTCTATAAGGAGCATAGATCTGATAAAAATATAAATAGGTGGGCTATGAACATGACTGATTTCAAAGTGAGACAAAAATCATATGGTGAATTCTATTGACGAAAACATTTTCCATAAATGGCAGATCAATCTGTCATTCATACCTGATACATAGAAATTACTGCTATGAATAAAAGAATGAATTTAGTGAAAAGGTCACAGGAGTTAATTATTTTTTATGTATATAAAAGGTTTTTGATAACAAGTACACCTAATTCTGTTTTTAGACGATAGATATGTTCCTGAAGAATACGTCTAAAAAAATTTGAGTAAAAAAAGACATTGTATCTATGGAAGAAAAGATTGGTTCCAGATCTAAGAAATCAGTGAAAATAATTTTTAAAAACCATATGAAAATATTCGTTTTAAACTTATTATTTTATTCTAGCATATACACATGCAATAACATGTAATAAAAATGAAAAAAATTCTTCATGAACAAAAAAAAATTGTTGTACACATAAAATTTTTTTATTCATTTTCACTTTCTGACAAATGGCACATACATTTGTGCACGACTAGAATAACATTTCACAGTTGTAAATATATGTAAATAAGTTATATGTGATAGAATAAGAGAAAAAAATATTTTTGCGGGTTGAATTCTTAAATCAAAACAGAACTGGATACATTATCGCCAAAAATAATACACCACAAATAAAATTTTGTTTTCTTAGAATTTGGCCAAATAAAAGAAAAAATTGAGAAATTGGATTGGACCGCTTATGTTAAATCAAATTAACTTGTGTAAAAAGAGAATGAAAATTTATTTTGAATTAGTGTTAAATCAAATTTATGTAAAAAAAGTTGATGCAAAAACAGAATTAGGTGTATGTATTCATGATCTAAATATTAGATGCAAAGATATTGATAAATAAGAAAAGCTGCGAGTGATAGTTTCTGTTCAAGTTGCATATTTCAATTGGTGGATTTAATGGTTTTGAGCACTCGAGTTATCTTTTGCAATATGAGAGCAAAGCAGACCACCATTTACAGATTTAAAGGTCAACTTCTTTAAATTTCAAACACAAAATACACACTTTTATTGAGTTTAAAAATCATATTCTGACATCTGCAGCATGTATGACAGAGCAGCATAAGTGAAAATCTCTCCAGTTATGTTCACTCAGTAAACAATGTTATCTCAGTATTTGAAGCAGTTATAATAAATACTGGATGTCTGATTGTAATCACTTTTCCTCTATTCCCAAACAAACAAAAAAAAATTTAAATGTTTTTAATTATGACGACAACCAGTTCAAGATTTATGATGGTGAAGATCTGTCACATGAGTGGAATGAAGAAATATAAGGTCTGGTATAGCTTGAGTATTTCTTTCATCACATACTCTTGTGTTAATTTTTTTTTCATTGCAAATATTATAGCTTCCCAGAGGAATAATAGTAAGAATGAAGCTAAAATAAATTCAATATGTAAAATATACGATAATAATATATTTGGTGAGGCATATATGATGATACAGCATTTCAGTAGAATTATAATTTTTTTTTCAGAATTTTATTTCCATCATGCCATATATCCTGGAGTGGCTTTCAAAATTATGACAATTCAGGAAAGGGGAAACTATATCAAGAAGTAGGTATCTGATATTATCATATGATATTAGTGTCAATTTGATGTCAAATCAATCTAATTATTATAGCACTGAGAAGAAAGATAAATAGTTCAAAAAGTAATAAAAACATATAATATAAAGAAATTTATACTTGATAAAGCTATCACCTATAGCAGAAAAGATAAAAGAACACCAGAAGAGTGAAAAAAAATAAACCAAATATCCATAAAGACCATCCTTCTCAACCTGATCCAAAAAGTAAAATTGAACTTCCTTTAATTAATGGGTTAAAACATTAGTAAATTAACCATAACTAATCCCACTCTGATTAAATACCTTAAACTATTCTGATCAGCTTTAGCAATAAATAAAAACTGATCACTTAACAGTTTTAATCTCAGACCAAAAGAAAATCAAGTCAGAAAATCCCTACAAGTGTAATTAATTGAAGTCTGCTAACATCTGCAATCAATTAATCCTAATCTGCTTAAATCAGGGTGGGCAGACTTTTCCAGGGTACGGGCTACTTCTAATTTTTTCAAGGTGTTGCGATCCACCCAGTGATGTAGGTGTGGTGAGCTAAAAAAAAGGTCTACAATATTTATTATAACTTAATAATAAATATGGAATATGTACTTACCTACATAACTACAAGAAAAAAAACTTACTTTTTTAAAACCGCATTTAAAGCAAATCGTGTCGGTGTTCCATAAATATGTTTCTTTTAGTATGCGCGTCTTAGGTCTTAGTAAAGGCGGTCACCCCAAAATGTCTTAGTGGTCCACCAGTCGATCACGATCGTCTTAATGCCCACCCCTGGCTTAAATGGTCAGAAATACAGGATAGAAAAATCTGTGTTTTGAATTTTGTGTTATACCAAACAGCTCACTTGTTTTTGCAACAACCCTTGTGGATGCATCTTGTCCTGGGTGGCTCTCCCACTCAGAGCAAAACAAGCTGTGCCATAAGGATTGGTGTGAAACAATCTTGATGATTAACTTGTCATATGAGGAATCTTAGACTAAATTTCATTTAAAATATATCATTATGATGATTATTTCTATTCAAATACTAAGTTAACACATTCATAGCTGCTGACATGAATTTATGTCATTTCTAATTCTGTTTCTGGTTGCCACTGACGTGAATTTATGTTATTTTGTGAACTTTTTTAGGTTACTATGATGTTCTCCTATTAAACAGTTTTGAGCATATTGTATCTTGAAAATAAACTGTCAGGCAAAGGAGAAAATTGAAATAATTTTATGCTATTGAGTATGTAATTCAGTTAATGTACTGAATAACTGATTCAAGATTAAAAGTTGAAAGTCTGCAGCAAACAGCTTTAGAATTTCTATATTTTAACAGGGTTTCAGTATCACAGAGAAGAAATAACCGGCTCCAAATGTGTTTACAGGTTTATGAATGAAAAACATATTAAATTTAATATTTTGCATGACTATTTTCATAACACCCCAAGGCTAAAAGGTCTAAAATTTAAGTCCAACTGATTAAACTGTTCTCTAAATCCCTCAAATTATTCTACCATAACCAAAACTGTACATCAAACTGTAAAACAAAGATATACATAGAGATATCATTCACCTAATACATCTACTTGGCAAAGCACATTACTGTACACCAAACTGTAAAACTGTAAAACTATATCTTTGTTTTACACCAAACTGTAAAACAAAGATATACATAGAGATATCATTCACCTAATACATCTACTTGGCAAAGCACATTATGAACACAGCATATTCTCTGACAAAACCAATTTCCACCTTAATATAAACCCTTAGAATATACCTCAGTCTTTAGTATTTTCCCTATATTGTACCCAATATTAAAAAATATATATTAATTAGACCCTTGTTACATAAATCTGAAGAAAAATTTTGTGACATACTGTATATAGTAATAAACTTTTTAAATAGCAATTTGGCACAAAGTTGATTACCCTCTTATACTGGAGTACCAAACAAGCCATTCAATAGTTCAATTAAAAAAATAAATAAAAAATAAAGAATGATTGACTAAGCTTCCACCCTGGTTGCTTGCCGAGATGATTTTGTGCCAATCCTTGTGGCACGGTTCATTCTCTCGGCTCAGAAAACCTGCCTCGACGAGCTATGTCACAAGGGTTGCTGTAATAGTAAGCTAGCCAGTTCAGAAGGTCAAAAGTCAGTGCACATATTTTTTTTCTGCTGTATTTGCCACTTGACCACACTTGGATTATCTTTATCTATTCCATATCTAACCCATGTTTGGTAACTGTAAAATTTTCTGATCTCATTTTTTAGAGTTTATATACTTTATTTAAGCTAAATATATTTATATATAACATATTTATCTATACTAGATTAATATACAATATATGTACATTAAATTGAAATAGATTGCAAAAAATTTTTTGCATTTGAGTAATTTGTATGCTTTTTTAATCTGCTTTTCTTTAGCTTATATATTTTATTTTTGCTTAATATATTTATACATAGCATACTTATACATATATATAGCATAATACATTAATCTATAATATATTTATATTAAATTGAAATAGATTGAATTAGACTGTTAAATTTGAATTTATTTTTACTTTAATTATAGTGATTATGTTTGTCAATTGAATATTATTTTAGAAAATAATTTTTACTTAGTAAAAAATTCTAAATTTTTTTTACTTTATTAAATTAAACTAAATACTTATATTGCCCATTAGCAGTATTGTTTCTAAATATCTGTCTGCATTAGTTAGACTGTGCAAGTCGGATTCCAAAATCAGCAGTAAGTATACTTTTTTTTAGGAACAATGTTTTTTTAATAATAAACTTCAATATTATTTTTTAAAAATCCTCACGGGAAATTTAGAAGTAATTTTTAATTAATTAATAAATTTCTTTATTCTCTAGTTATATTGAAAAAGTTTAATAAATAAGCTTTGTTGCATGAGTAGTGCGAAGGGGCGGGGTTTAAGAGCCAGTCCTACACACCTGCCGTTTGGAGGGCTGGGATAAATAACAATGGCACAAAGGTTGGTACAAAAAAATTGGCTTGGTAAGCAGCCGGGGCAATTAGGAAGCTGTTCCAAACCATTATTTAAAACTATACTACAGATAATTATTTCAACTTAAATATAATTAATACACATATATAAAAGTTCAAAGATTTCAAATCTCAGATGGTAATAAATATTAATTTTATATTATAGAAAGATATGATCAAAATGATCCAAATCATTATTTAAAACTATACTACAGATAATTATTTCAACTTAAATATAATTAATACACATATAAAAGTTCAAAGATTTCAAATCTCAGATGGTAATAAATATTAATTTTATATTATAGAAAGATATAATCAAAATGTGCTTGTTAAAAGAGGAAGTTGGATTTTTCCCCATACACTTTAAGAGCATCTATGAAAGACTGGTATAATATTTCGTCCATAGTATAAGTAAGAGTTATATCATTCTGAACCATATACCACAACAGAAGAATGGAAAAGAAATCTTACTATTAAATTCATCAAATTATGAATGCCTGTGACTTGTCTACAAGCACGATAGAACAAGATATACATAAAGATTAAACTAGAGATTACATTTCATTGGGTTTGGGTAAGGCTTAGAAATTTCTGTTAAACATTTAGTTTTGGCTTTTAAACTCAAATTCAGATACTTTACTATAAATAATATTTATATGGCTGAATATGCAAATTTATATTATCAATACATAATTAATGCAATATGTTATTAATTATAATTAAAACATACTTCATTTTAGCTGTTTCAAACAGTTTTTTAACTTGTGCTGATATGACAAATAATTCTTCAACTACTGGAAATTTGTAATTTTCTTGAATGTTAACTGAAGGTTCCTCTTCTTTTGATTTGTCTGCTTTTAGTGCACCTATGTGATTTTTAAATATAGCATCTAATCTGAATGATTTAATAGCTTCATTCTCTAAGTTAATTGTCACAATACTTTCAACACCTTTTGTAAGCTCTTTGATTTGAAGAATTCCTTCTTTCACCATTTTCTTCAAGAAAACTGAAAGCTTCTTATGTGTTGTTTTCTTAATATCTAAATTTAACTCAGACGGACAAGATTTTAAAACGTAAGAGCTATAAAATGTGCTTGTTAAAAGAGGAAGTTGGATTTTTTTCCCATGCACTTTAAGAGCAACCATGAAAGACTGGTATAATATTTCGTCCATAGTATAAGTAGGAGTTATATCATTTTTATTATCTCCTCCTACATCATCAGTAGCTTCCTCTATGACAGTTTTTTCTATATCCTCAGCCTCATAGCCTTCCTCCTTATTTGTATCTTCCCCTTTTGGGGTTATATCACAAGAAATACCTAAATTTTCTATTTCTTCACAAATATCAAACTGCTGTTCAACTATTGTAGGTAGTTCCTCAGTACTTCCAGAAGCCCAAAGGGTATCCTTATAATTGTGTATGACAGTAACAGCTTTGCCTTTGATTCCTTCCATGCATAGATCATTTACAGACATAATAGCAATACCTATTGCTATTGGAGCTTTATTACCCACTATTCTAATAGCACAAATATCATTCGCTTTTAAATTTTTCATTTCTTGAATAGTTGCTTCATTTATAACAACACCTGGTGCCATAAGATCAGCGCCATTACATATTTTTTCCAATACTGGTGGAACAGTAGTTATAGTCGGAAGAATATTAATATATCTCCATAATGTATAAATAGTCGGATAAAGTAGACTTTCTGCTAGGAAGAACATTGGTTCTAGATTTGAATAATAAATCAAGAGAGTACGGCCTCCGTGAGTCATTGCTTTAACTTGATTCATTTCACTTTTATTAGGAATAAGGGAATTTATATCTTCTTGAGAAAAACACGGATAACGAGTTTCTACAAGATTTCGAAGTGTTCTCCTGAAAAACAAAAATTTATGAGCTTAAATGGTACATAAATAACTACAAAACAAATAATAACAATTTAAATACTAAGGGCACCATCCTCAAAACAAAAATATTCAAACCTGTCTGATCCTTTCATTGTTGTGCTCGTTTTAACTTTATAAGGCTTTCGAAACATTTTTTAAATCTTTCAATTAATTATATGAAAGAAGTACGCAGCTGTTGTTGTTGTGGTATGGTCAGGTCAAATTGCAAAATCTTGTTGTCAGCCGTAATCACAGTGGCAGTCACAGTCATATCCTATGTAAAATTAAATTAATATTATGATAAAAAGATTTTGGGTTTAATTTGATCTACAAACAAAGAAAAACAATTTTTGTTAGCTGCCTAACCATGAACTATGTAATTATGTGGACAAAAGTTTAGATTTTTTTAATTATTTCCTATTAATATGTCCCAAAATTCAGAAAAAAGAATATGAGCATTCTTTATTATAATTTAGCTTTAAATTTAACACGATCAAGTTTTATTTGAAGTGCAGTGGCAAATATTCACAAATTAATACAACTTCTAATGTTGTTTATTGATGGACTTGTCCGAGGATAACCTTTGCTCGCGCCATGACAGTTTTGAAGATCGGTTCGTGGAAGTGATTGTTGTGATTTATAGCGGTCTGGAGTGTTACCTATTGTGTTTCATAGAGTGCATTTTATATGAAATGCGCATAAATTGTGAAACAGAAACTGTTAGCGTTATATTTACTAAAGAAGCTCATCATTCAGTTCTTAAAGAATGTATTTACTATCTGTGACGCTAACCGATAAGGTAAAGTTGCCGTAGCAACGCCAGCCAATCGATGTTAGTAGACTTCTTGTGCTATACTTTAGATAATTTTGAATTTGTAATTTATCTTATAACTGTGTAATGATTTGGAAATTTAAAGTTTTCGTGAAAGAGGCTGAGCTTATATGTTATCTAAATTGACTAAACATTTCCTCCCGGTAATTGATCCAATATAGCCAAACAAAAGATGTCGATTACCAAGGATAATTGCTTTTAGTTTGAAACTAATCGCATAGCATTTATGATCGAATTAATGGATTTAGGAATGACTGCTTAAGTGATTTAAGTATACAGTTTACTACATTTTTAACAATCTTAATGTCGCTTCGAAGCTGCTTAAATGTTTATTTACACATTTAAATAAATGTCCTCTCATTTATGTAATATTCGTGCATATACTTAATATTAAATTTTATAGTTATATCTACTTTTAAACTCATTAAATGCGTGTTTGTAATTTGCTATAGTAACTTTTTTTTAAAAATCGATTGTTGAAAACCCGTATAAAGGTTCATTATAATGCTTATTTTCTTTAAATAGCCGTGATTTATTTAACTCTGTAAAATGCATTTGACCTTAAAAATGTAAACTGATTAATTTATTCTTAGCGTGTAGTAGAAACCATAGCTTGAATACAGTCATAATCTAATGTTTATATATTTCTAAAATTACTGTTATTGTGTTACAGTTTTAATCAAGACAAAATGCTCTGTTGTTCTGGTCTTGTTCCTGGGAAATACTATTATGGATGGATATTCTGTGAAGTGTTTGTAGAGAAGAGTATGCAATGTACATTTGCATAAGACATTCAGTAAGTATCTTAAATATGATATTAAGTTCTTTCCCAGTAACATAATACTGTAGTTTTCATCTACATTTAAGATATTAAGTCTCTTTTATATTTACTTATAAATAATTATTTTTACAGGTTTTGGATTATGGGTGATTGACAAATTGATTTCTTTATTTACTTGCTATGTCTCTGTGGACTGGAGATATCCATGTTGGCACGGGGATAAATCTGCCACGCAAGCCAAACATGGAAACAGAGTCTGTGAGATCATGTTACAGTGAGCAGTCATCACGTTCACGTCGGAGCCGAGCACATAGTACTCATGGAGGGACAAACCACCATAGTTACCGAAGCCGATCTTCAAAGCATGGTCATCGAACTCCTAAAGGAGACCGTTCACACAATTCTACCCTTGGTAGTAAATGTGGTAATGGTAATGATAATCGCCCAGAGGAGTTTATTGAAGTTCAGATCCTTTCACAAGATGACAACTGGGGTGATAATACCACAGCAATAACAGGAAATACAAGTGACCATTCTGGTTCTTTAGATGACTTATCCAAACTTAATGGAGATTATGAAACAAGTATTGGATTTTATTGTCACATGTGGGTTGGTACAGTGTTTACAATGCTTCTGTCATTTTGTGCCTTTGCTTCTCCTATAGTGATGGTGATCCTGCCTAAAGTTGAAGCATTAGATTGGAAAGTGCAGAAGTGTGGACCAGAATGTGATGGACTTTTGATTAGCTTGTCATTTAAACTTTTAATCCTTCTCTTTGGATCTTGGGCTTTATTTTTTCGAAGACCAAAAGTCACTCTCCCAAGAATATTTATTTATCGTGCAATTGTGTTAGCATTAATGATAGTTTTTACCTTTGCATACTGGTTATTTTATGGAGTTCGAATTGTTGAAAAGCGCCACGAAGATTATCATAGCATTGTTTTATTTGCAGTATCTTTGGTTGATACATTGTTATTTATTCACTACTTAGCTGTAATTTTAGTTGAAATACGACAGTTAAATGCACAATATTTTGTCAAGGTTGTCCGTTCCCCTGATGGAGAAAGCCATTGTTATACTATTGGCCAATTAAGCATTCAGAGAGCTGCTGCTTTAATACTGGAATTTTACTACAGAGATTTTAGCATTTATAATCCTTATCTTGAAACAATACCTACAAAATCTCGAAAATCAGCTCCTGGATTCAAAATGTATGATGTTGATAATGTGCCTAATAGCCCAATAAATTGTTCAAATCGGAGTGCAATGGGTAGCGACATTCATCGACGAGACTCTAGTCATAATGAGCGATTTTATGAAGAGCATGAATATGAAAGAAGAGTGAAAAAGAGAAAAGCAAGACTTGTGTCAGCAGCAGAGGAATCCTTCACACATATTAAAAGATTACAAGATGAGCAAGGTAACTATATTAAAGTTATTATATTGTTCTTTTCATTAAATGACTTTAAAACAAAATGTAGAGGTTTCAGAAATGAATATTAGACATAAATTTTAAAAGATATTAAATAGAGCCTGGACACATCTTGCACCAAAAATAATTTTAAATGTGATCTTTATAGCTATAGGTTTTAAAAAATTATACTTTTACCAAGTTGTTTTTGTTAGAGTAGCTTTTAACAATTATCTAAGTGATGACATCTTAATTTAACAGATGATGAATTGTATTAGATTTTGTTGAGTGTATGTGTTCTTAGTGAGAAATGTTGTATTATGATTATATGCATAGTATGGCTGTATTGAGGACTGTTTAAGGAATGGTACATAATATTCATATGATATAGTAGCATAACTTTGAATTACTAGCAAGATTTTGGGTACTTGACATTAAAGTTGAATTATGAATGAATGCTTTATATCCTTATTTACATTCACTTACAAAATGTAGATCAAACTAATCTAAATAATTTTAAAATTTTTCTTTTATATTCAAACAAGATCTTTATTTTATGGCACTTACAAATTTTTTTGTATTTTAAGATAATTTTTTTACATTATTTTCTTGTTGTAAAGTGATTTTGATAAACGAATTAATTTGATATTAGTTAGTTATTAGGTCTTTGCATATAGTAAGGTAAAATGTGTATGAGTTTATTATCTTTCAAACAAACCATAGTTTAAAGGCAAAATGCTAAGTTCATTTACAAAATCAAACATGTACTTAATTAGCTAATTACTTCTTTGTTCAATCACATGAATGTTTGCTTTCTTCTTCTAGAAATTTCAGAAAAATGTCATTTAAAACACCTTTAAATGTAATGAATGCAGTTTTGTGTGGGGTAATTGGTACATTACAGTCATTTAATTAGAGGAAATAAGGCTTAATTTTTATAAAAAATACTCTAAACTGCCTGAAAAGCATGTCTTTTTAGATATCTTGTTTCACTGGAAGAAAGGTATTTTGGTAAACAACTGTTCTGGCTATTTAGAATCAGTAAATGAATTTTCTCTCATTAATAAATATAAAGACCATAGATCAATAAATGCATGATTTTTTTTTTTTTTTGGGGGGGGGGGGGCAAAATTCCGAGTTCTTTAATAATATCCTAGAAGAAAGTTCATAATCTAGAATGAATACTAGGGGATTAATATCTGGTTATAAGAGTGTTTGTATGTGTCTAATATTGTTAGTATGATTTATTATGAGAAGTTGGGTATTCTTTGTCATTATTATTTGTATTTATAAATTTACACAAGTACTTTATTTTTATTTTGTTTTATTGAGACAGGAGTGCAAATCCTATTCATTATATTAAATACTTTATATTTTTCTGAAATCTAATAAATTTTGGTTTTTGTAAAAAAACTTGAATCATTAATTTAATTGTTGTAGATTTGAATTAAAGTTATAGTCCAAGCAAACCTAAAAGTATTATGATGATGACGATACTAAATAAATTTTTCATTTTCTTACTTCGTATGCCAAAGAATATTTCTTAGTAATATCTTGGTTAATTTATAAAAATATATATTGGTTATTACCGTTTTAGATTCATTCATCTGAATGAAACATAATTTGTATTTATCCGTAGGTCCTGCTATACCAATGGATCCATCTGAAGCAGCCCAAGCCATATTTCCCTCTATGGCTAAAGCTTTACAAAAGTACTTACGCATCACACGGCAGCAACCTCGACATACTATGCAGTCTATTCTTGACCATCTTGCACTGTGTTTGACTCATGATCTTAGTCCCAAAGCTTTTTTAGAAAAATATCTTGTGTCTTTACCTGTGCTTCAAAATGATAGAGAGCATAAACCTAGCCAAACTTGGGCCTTGGTTTGTGACACTTTACTATCCAGACCTTTAGAACCTGGTTGTATTTTTACATTGAGACAAAATGATATATCTTTGCTTGTCACAGTTGCTCGTTTGCCTCATTTAAGCATTACTGAGGAAGTAATTGATCCAAAGAGCAATAAATTTGTGCTGAGGTTAAATTCAGAGACATCTGTGTAAAAAAAAACAAAATTCTTTTCTAGAGGGGGTTCCATTACTCTATCATATCAATCATTTAAAATATCTGTGGTGCTGTTTTATACACTTTATAAAGACTATTTGCTTTAGGTGCTTTTTGATACAAATTCAAGATTTTTCCTAAATTTTTTTCTCTGACTGTAGCATGAAGTGCTAATGTAGTATATCTAATCTAGAAAATTTAAATTAATTTATTAATATATACATTTTTATGTATATTTCATTATTTCAGCTCAGTTGGTATATATGTCTTAATGGTTGTGCATTAATGTTCTCTTTGTTTCCTATGATATATTTTATATAAATTTTTATGTAGTTGTGCTTCCATTGGAAATTGTTCTATTAGTATACATTTACTTTAATATGTGAAAGAAATCTTAAATTTATAATTGAGTACATTCTCACAGTTTTAGAACATATTTTCAATTTATTGTAGACAGTTTAAATTAAGCACTTTATTGTAAAAACATAGTTTATACTTGTAGTTAAGTACTTTATGATTCCTTTGTTCTCATTTGTATTTTTACTATATTTCCTCTCTAGTTAGAATGTATATTATATGTATTTACTAGCAGTATTCTTTTTAAAAATACTGCTTTTTAGATGCAATTTGTATGTTGATTAAACTTTATAGAAATTGAAAATCTGATTAATATGTCTTTTTTATAACTATTGAATAAAATTGAGTATACAAGATACATAATTTTTATCATGTACTAAATTTGTCTGAAAATTCTGCATGAAGTGAATCGAAAACATAAGAGTTTAAAAATGTGTAGTTATCTTTCCAATTTTTATGTTTATGCTTAAGATTTCAAGAAATTTATTTAATTTTTTTCTTTATTTGATACTAACATATCATTGATATTTAAAATATTTAATTATTTGTTTAATCAGTCTGATTAAAGTCTTTTGCCCTTTTGTTTTCTGGTACATTGAAAATTTAAAAAGCTATGTTTTTAAAAATTTCTTTAATTAGTTTTAATTGGCTAATTATATTTTAAAGTTTTGACATAGTGTGTAACTTTTAAATTTTTATTTAAGTTACTTATTTAATTATTTTTGACTAGTCTTGACATGCAGATAAATTTTTTTCATATACATTGATGTTCTACATTTAATCAAATTTCTGAACTGAAGCACAATGATATATATATATATATATATATATATATATATATATATGCTATCCATCAGTAAATTGGGCTGCTTTATTTAATTCTCAATCTGAGTAAAATATCCTTTGATATATTACTTATACTTTTTTTATTATGAGTTGTAATCTTATAATACCTGAAGCTCAAAATAAAGGAATTCTGTGAGAATTATTCTGATAATCCAAAGTATAGGTTTTGAATTAAGAGATAACATGACTACAAGGCTCATTGCTTTATTGTGGGTAACTTATAAGAAAGATTAAGTAGTAATTATTGCAAAAATTCTTGGGTATGAAAACGTGTGTGTGGAATTATGAATATTCATTTTCAGTTGTGGATTCCCAGATAGAAAACTTGAAATTAATTTTCATAATATCTAAGTTAATATTTAAAGTATTTGTCTATATAGAAAGGAAAATTTCATAATATCTAAGTTAATATTTAAAATATTTGTCTATATAAAGAAGTCTATATAGAAATGATTAACTTGTGTTTCACTGTCTAGTGATGTACTTCAAATGCATGCAGCACACATTATTAAACTGGTTTTTTATTTTTGTAATTAAGCATGTGTATGTTTATATTTTTTTTGTTGGAAATTAATCATTTCCCTAAAAATCCAAGACCTCAGTCTTGCTCATGTACAGTTTACATGAAAAAATTGCAGCATCTCTAGCTCATGTTTGCCTTAAAGTTGTTTACTGGACAATGTTCAGATTGTGATTGAAAACTGACAAGCTAGACAGATATCCGGGAAAAACCTTAAAAGGGATGGGTTAATTTGGTAAAAATATTAGGACCGGTTTTTGTTTAATAGAATGTTATAATAATATGATGGTTTTATTTTGGGAGAGGTATTTTGCCTCCCTCTTAGCTATACCTGCTAAAGATCGACTGCTTAGGTTGTAGCACACATGCATTTAAAAATTAAAAGTATAACTGAAACAAGCTATGCATTAATGAAAAACCTAGTTATACACAAGAACTAGCCTAGATATTAAACTTATCTGGATATGAAATGACATGAAGTTGTGTGTGGGGGTGAGGGGTTTCTAATGATTCAAAAATAATTAATTTTTAAAAAGTCAATTTTTTAAAGCCTTGTGTATAAATTTATAAAAGTTATCAGTGTAGAAAATAATCAAAATAAAACATTTCCCCCTCTAAAAGAATTTCAAATAATTCAGAAAATCAACATTTGTGATTGTGAATAACTTTATTAAATAATATGAATAGCAAGTAAAAGCTTTTTGTAAAAAAGTGAATAATTATTAATTTGAAATAATGAAAAGTAATTGATTAAAATATAATCCAGGGGAAAAATATAAGTATTTGCTACTAAACAAAGAAACTTATTTAAAAAATAATAATTAAGCTTTACATCTTTTATATTTGCATAGTTATGTATCTGTTTGTATCTTGTGACTGCTTTTATCTAAATTAGTGGGAATGAACATTTTAGTGCTCAAACTAGATAAAGCTGAAACTAACCAACCTTGAATCAACTGAAAATTAATATCATAATCACATTATTATTTAATGATCTCTTACATAGCTTAGGAAATGGGAAAGAGAGATTAAAAAATATATATTGCTTAAAAGTTAGAATTTTATAAGTTGAAATGAATCAAAATATATGAAAATACTTAAATTTCTAAGTATAACTGAATATTCATATGTATTTAATTTTTTTGGTCACAAGTGTAGGCATTTAACCAAACAATATATATTGATGAATCTTATTTGACTTGTCTGTCCATTTATAATCACAAAGAATAAATTTTTACATATAAGAACTCTAATAAAAGCTCTTGTATACAGTTGGTATGTTACTGAAATTTTACATAGTATCATACAATTGTAATTTTATTCTTTAATGCAAATTTCACTAATATTAGTTTGTTATGCCTTAATATAAATCAATTTATCTGAAAATTTAGAATTGCATTGCGTAATTTATGGCTAGAAATAAATATAAATATCTCTTTTGCTTTCATTACATTAGACCTGACATGTAATTTAAAAAAATACTTTGGGATTCTGAAATATTTCATTCAATGAATGATAGGAGAATGTGAAATATAAGCAATTTCATTAGTATCTGTGTTCTTACATTTTTAATTTAGAATGTCACATATATATATATATATGTATATATACATACATATATATTTATACTCCTTGTAGAATATTGTGGTAAATAAACATATATATTGTGTATACTTTGTCCGTATAAAATATATGCTTTTAAGGTGCACTGAGTAGCATGAAACTGAAGTACATGTATATATTTCTTTACTTTTGTAAGTCTATTTTTATGCTCTGCTGTAATATAGAAAACTTTATTTTTCATAATGAACATAAAATGTTTGTCATGACATCCATTAAAATGAAAATTTCATCCTTAAGTTAATTTTCTATGATTTTCATACTTTTTTTTTTTTTTTTTTTTTACATTCCTTGCATTTACTCAAGCTTCTATCTTTTGTGGCAGCTTTTATTCAGGTTGTTTTGTTAAAATTTGTATTTTTAGTTTTTGTAAGTAAATGCCTTCATTTTATTACCTTTTTTTACAACTTTTTTTACCTCCATTTTCATTCTGTAAAATATTTTTGTAATTTTTTACATTTGAATTTTTTTAATAAACTATGAGATAAATTTCAATCCTGTAAAATATTTATAATGAATTTTAAAATTTTCTACTAAATTTTATTTTTATGTATAATATATTTACTACACAGTCAATACTACAGAAATTAATTTTAGTTATTGTAATAAAATTAAAAAAAAAATTTTTTTAGATCTGTAATTTAAATGTTGTTTTTTTAGAAAAATAAGCAAGCTTAAAAATTTAGGATTTTACTGCATACAGCTACAACATGGGAATCGGAGTTTTCAACTCTTGTATGAAATGTGTAAAATTCTTAAATTTTAAGCATACATCAGCATTATTATCCCCATGTTGCTGATTAAATTTTAATTATTATTGTCATAAGAACAGTAGTTAAATGATAACTTAGTATGGAATGAATTGGGCATAAATGAAACCTACATTTCATTTAAATTTGATTGTGATTTTCAACTGTCTATAATTACATATTAATTTTTTTAATGGCTAATTAATTGTATGGAAAATTTTTACAGTATTGGAAAAATGTTTAAGAAATGCAATAACTCTTTTTTAAATTAATATTTATTTACTATGATTTTATCAAGTATTAGTGTTAAAATTCTTGGTAAATTTATGAAGTTAATTCCTCAATTACTCATATTTCTCACCAAATTTTTAGGTGTATATTTTTCTTGAACAATAAGTATTTATTGCTTTCATGTACAAAAATATTTTCAGGGATGAGAATAATTATTTTTTTGCAACATTTGTGATGGATTTTAATCAAAGTTTTTGTCTGTATGCTCTCATTTCCTCTAACGAGTCTCAGACTTTTATGTGCCATTTTTAAAAAAATTTTCTTTTGTTTTACTGGACCATTTGTTTGTTAGGACATTTTTATAATTGTTGTGTTGGTATCTTTTTTTACTGAACAAATAATATAATGCACAATTAAGCCAGAACCACCAACTTTAAACCTCTTATTTGTCAGTTTTTAACTGAAATTTATACTCTCACTTGAAACTCCTGGCATGTTGAAGTGAACTGAACAAAACATCGCAAAATACCCTATTTTGAGTTTATTGTTAAGGTATTACTCAATGGTGCAGCAAGAACTGTAATTAATTTATTAATTTATATATATATATATATATATATATATATATATATATATACATATATATATAGAAAAATTATAGCTCTCTCTATATATGTTTATAGTTGCCAGTAAATATGAAAGTTATGGTGGATTTATTCATTTGTAAGTGTAGGTAAAGTGGACCCTTACATTTTTCAAATAACTGTTTAATATTTTTTTTTTACTTAAATCTTATTTAATCTGGAAAAAACCTTGCTAATTATGAAATTTTCTAAACATTTTAGTTTTATTATCTATTTCACGAGTTTATCATCTATTAAACCCTTCATCTGTACCAAAAAGATAGGCTTGAAATAAAACTGAATGTTTCTTTATTCAGTACTTTTGGGGATTCAATATTTACTATAAAAATTAATTTTCATGAAAAATTTAAATATTTTTCTGCCATGTTCAGTAAGGTAAAAGTATGTAGCCTTAATAGCAGGGCAACAGAAATTATGGTTGTAGATGTCAGGAATTATGTTTGGAAAGTTTTTAAGTTCACAATTTTATTTTTTTATTTTATATTTTTTTTTTAAAGATTCCATTTAATACCTCATTCAAAACTGGCTAACTCTGTACCTTATAAAATGAAAGAATATCTGTTAAGTTCATCTAATATGAGAATAAATCTGGAGTATCGGTGCTCGCTACAATTGCTCTCACTGTGTTGCTAGTGAAGAAATTTCTAAAAATGTTATTTTTCATATATTATTATGCTGACAGAACTGTAGCTGTCATATTCTACATATCAAGAGTTTATTAAATTTAAGGAGGTATCTTCTCAAAAGGAAGGGGAGTCCCTTCCATACTTCCTTCATGAATAGTTGGGGGAGAAAAAGTTTGTATGACTGTAATTTTGGTCCAATTTATATTTTGCATTTTTAAAAATTCATTGGTATCTTTTTACAATTTTATTTTGTTACTATTTGCCACTTGTTATTTAATACACTTGTTTGTCTTTTTTATTAGTCCTATTTTTAATGTCACTTTTTTCTATTTACTTACTTATCATTATAACCTTTCATACTCTTTTATTCTAACATTGCTCTGACCCGTTTTAAAGTGTTAAAAAATACATGATTCTGCAATTGTTTTATTTTCAATAGTTTACATATTAACACAATTTTCTATAAAGGGCTCAAATTCTCTTAGCAACTTGTTGATGCCAACCTTGAAGGATGTTTATTTAATTTTTACTTTTCTTTTAGTTGATTTTTTTTTTTTTTTTTGGGGGGGGGGGGGTGACACCTTAGGTACTAATAAAATCAAAATTGTATGCTTGGAATTTTGGTATTCCATTTGTATTAGAAAAAAAAAATAATTCCATGGGATATATCAAGTGTTCCTCCTCATTTTTTAAAACTGCTGTTTTACATTCACAGTTTTTGTAATCTAGGTATGATTAAAATAGGTGTCAGCCTTGAAAATGAACCAAATTATATGACTTCTATGTTGGGGGATTAAAAATTATTTAAATTGAAAATAGGCTCATGACTCTTCTCTATTGCTCAATTTTGCTTTTCAATGCTGAATCTTGTTGCATTTCTCTTTTTAATACTTGTTAAATGCTTTTTTGTTGCGGAATTTGCCATATTTTTTATTTATTTCTCATTGTTTTCACCACAAATGTATCCTTTTGTTCAATTGTACATTTTTAAAAAATGTATATATATTTCTTTTTTTGTAGTTTTTTAGTGACATAAATTGAAAGACCTATCAAATCTTGATGCAAAAGATAATTTTATACTCAAGATATTTACTTAAATGCAGAACTAAAATTAAAAAAATATATATATAGACAATCACATTTTCAAGTAAAATCTCATATGCATTTCATCTTTGTCCTGTACCATTTGCCTGTGTCATCTCTCATTGCATGTAATTTGTATCTTAACTTTGGTACCAAGGTGATTTAATAAAATTTATGAAATAAGAACCCTGTAGTTATTTCTTATCAACTGTCCTGATTATTTGAAAATTTATTAGGTATAGAATTATGATTTTACTATTTTCTTTTAACGTTGTTTCTGTAGTAAAGTTCCAAGTGCAGAGTACTGGAGTTTTATATTTACTTGGCTAATCTTTTCGCATGAATTGGTGCATATCAGTTATGTGAGTTGTAATGTAAACTATCTGATAGAGAAGTTTTCGGTGTTTTGAAAACAGTTCTTGCACAAGTGTGCCTTACCACTTTAAAATTTTGATACTTTCATCTGTTTTACAGTGTGAATGACTGAGATATTACCATTATTTATTTTTCTGATGATGTATAAAATATTTTTGAAAAAACTAATAGCTGGACTAAATCCAAAAGAAATTCTACGCACTTATGGATTGTTATGCCTCTAATTGTTATTTCTAGAATAACGTAGTATTTTGTACATTCTCTTTAGATATTGTTCAGTTATGTGTGCCCCCAAGAAACTGCTGTTTCGGAGGTACACAGTACACGCAATTAAATATAGCAGCTGGATACAACCTCGTGAAAAACGCTGGACAGGAAGTCGACACCATCTGTTTTTTTTATGTGGAGCTCCGGTATGAATTTTAGCAATCTATGCGTTTTGACTACAAACGGTTTGTGCTAGTTGAGGTGTAGTATACAACTTGCAACTGCCTTGCACCCTGGGGAGAGTTAGTCTCTTGTATGAACTAACATACGGATCTTGTTCGCAGTTTCTACAAAAACGTCTGGGCAATTTTGTTGGTCGAGTATACCAAACTGTACATCCCAAGTCAACTTCAGCCTCGTTTGGTCTTCAAGATATGTTCATCTGCATGCAACAGGAAGGAAACGAATATCTCCCGCTGAAAACATTCCCTTATGTGGATCACTTTTGACAGATCAGTAGGCGGATCTCGTTTCCCTCTTCTGTACCATCCTCATAATCCGGTCATTAATAAGAACCATTAATACCGATAACGCTGACAACCCCGATGCCTGATGAATGCCGTCTGCTGTGGCTGCCACGGCTTTTGCGTGCGTGTCACTCTGGCGAGCTGAGGGAATTACCATTTTACACTGTCGGTCGGGCAAACAAACTGTTTTGCGTCTTCTGTTGCGGCCACTGAATATTAAGCGGCGAGGGGCGCGGCCCAAAGGGCACTTTGTCACCGTAATGGGTGTGTTTAGTGTACGTCTGGAGTCAAATGGTGGCCTTTCCCTCGATCGCATCGTCGAAGATTCATAATGGACGCTTATTGTTATTTAAATATACTAAATAGTTGTCCATTAGATGTATGTAGTAGCCAGTGAAATTGGATTTTTTAAGCTCCCTCCTCAATCTACAGCAACTGTCGAGGTTTAAATAATAAGCCAGTTGATTCAGCCATATGTAAGCTTTAGGGCCTGTTCACATAGGAGTCCGTTGCGTAGCGTTAAGGGAAAGATGACGTTGAGACGAAAATAAACCAATCATAGGCGTTAAAAATTTCATTGCTAATCGTTTGGAGGTCTATGATTGGTTTATTTTCGTCTCAACATCATCCTTTCCTTAAAGCAACGCAACGCAACGGACTCTTATGTGAACAGGCCCTTAGTCCTATCGTATTTCGATTATCGAACAAATCGATGTTTTTCATGACCATAGAGCTAAGTGCTCCCATCAGTATACATTGAATTCCCCTTGCTCTTTTTCTTCCCAACATTATACTTTTTCAGTATGTAAATTCTGTGAAGGTGTTGAACGTACTATAAAAAGACGTCATTTTTAAAATAAAGATCTTGGGCAAAAATATTTAAAAACTTGGTTTCACATCCTAGTTTAACTCGTTTATTATATATATATATATATATATATATATATGTGTGTGTGTGTGTGTGTTAGTGTTAAGCACTCTTCTTATTGCTGTTTAAAAACACCAAGGAATGCTAACGAGATTAGATAGGTACAAAATAATTCTCAAAGAATCGCAATATATTTTTAGCAGTGTGACAATGGCAGTGTTTGAAAGTAAATTTTCCTTAACTTTAATCCCCATGCATCTGACTGACATTGTAAAAATTCATTAAATGACACAGAACAAAACAAATAAAAAAATTTTCAAAACCCCGCTACGGATCAACAAAGCAATCGTTCTTATTGCCTTGTCACAATCATTAACCCTTACAGAGAGCCTTTACATGTTGGCCACTGAACCAAATTAAACCTTTTACATCACGATATCTAAAGATGAGGACAGAAATATATATAGTATACGTATATGTGAAACGTCTCGACGAGTAGTCATTTTTTTTAGGTTCAGATCTGTTGAAGATCAGAAATTAAACCTTTAGCAACAGATGAAATGGACATATGTTCAATACTTACGATGAAGCCAACTAAGAAAAATGTGGACACAAGGCGTTACATTTTGGCAGCAGAGGGGAAACAAATGTCTTGATGACATCGCTGATCCTCTTTTAATTGAGAGAGATTGCTGATCATGTGCTTTTGGTTTTGCGAGCGTCATGACTTAGATTCACTCTAATGATGTACATAGCGGATCTGAGGGGATGATTTATTAGATGCGGAGCCAACAAAGCGAAGGTCCTTGCGGCATAACACTGAACTGTTGATTGCCCAATAAACTGTACGAAATTGGAATAATGCTTTTCCACAAGTCAATAAATAATTTTTTTTTTTTTTTTTGGATTGAATCATTGAAATTTATTGATTCATGGTTTAAAGCCATTTTATAGCTGAATCCTTTCCACTCCAATATATTAAAAAATAATTGAGTCCCGACAAGTTTAACAAATTATGAATGAAATAAAAAGGTCAAAATACTGAAAATTACTACTAATAAAATACAAATAGAGATTATAATTATAAAAAAGCAAATATTAATTCAAAAATCGTCACGGAGTTTTTATTTTTTATTTTAATATTCATTCAAAATTAGATTTAATCGAGGATCACTGGTGTTCTAATACCACAACTGGTGTTTAAATAAATTCTATGCTTCGTTTCGTTCCTTTGTAGAGCGAAAATGAGCAGCACTGAAACGGCAACACAGAATTTCAATTTTGAATTTATTGGGATATTGTGAGTCGCTCCCTAAGTTATTAATGAAACTTAACATTTAATTAAACTTTTACTTCACTGTTTGATAATAGGTCGAATCGATTTTTATGTTTTGAAATAGAGGGTTCTTAATATTGAAAGGAAGTAGCCGTTGTTTTCTCTCAGTAACAGAAGATATTCATTTAATTTCACAACCGTTGGTTTTATAGGAGAAATAGTTTCTTTTAAAATTTCCTTATCAATTTCAGGTTTCAATTCTTATAAAGATTCATATAAAGTTGGAAATCAATAATTTGTTTAGTCGGATAAGTTAGATGACTGCACTACGAAGTGCTTCTAAAGCAACCTGCTTTAAAAAAAGAAAAAAAATTTCACCGGCCTGCTCTATCCCCTTTCTTCCTATTGATAATTGAAGCTTTCTTACATAAAAGTTTTCATACGTTATTTGAACTGGTTATTCTGACTCAAACTAATTTTATTCTGGAACCCCAAATATTACAGGCCGAACACAAGCTGGTAGTTATTTTGTCACAAGGGGCAAAAATATAGTATGTGTTGATAAACTAATGTCATATGTTTCGAATTTAAGGTTTGAATAGTAACCTCTAAGTACGAGACGGAAATAAGGCCAATGATATCAAATGTTTAATCGTAAAATAAATCACATATTTAGCCGAAGGTTATTAGTTTCATTAACACATTCTTTTGAGCAGCCTTACTGTAATGTGTTTGTAAGCGTAGAAGAAACCACTTAGACTTACCTTCAGTAGCTATTTAAAAGTGTTGCACAGACAGTAATTGTACCGTTTCCATTGCCAGATGAAGTATTTGGAGGCCCTCTTGTTCTAAATACTATTAATAAATATTATTTACCACTTAAAATATTTTCTCATGTCGAAAAGGATATTTTGTTGGTCAGTTGTTAAGTAGTAAAAACTTGGAACTACGCCGTTCGTCGTAGCCAATCGTAGACAATTTGCAGTTCGACGAACGTCATATTGTCTACGATTGTCCAGTTGGAGATGATACCTTTGCCTGGGGTTCTCAGAATGTGCCATTTTAAAAAGCTGCTAACTTTCGGAGGCCCTTAGCGCGTGCTTCTTGCGCCTGTGCGATGATCCGCCACTGATCGTTTCAAGTAGATTTAGGAATGTTTAGGGAACATTTTAAGAGTCTTTATTTATTTATTACTTTTCATGAAAAATATTTCCATTCTAAACTTCCGAAATTAAACGCTCAGATACGGGAACAGGCATGAGAGATTTATTCGTTTACGATGGCTTTACGGGACACGCTCTGCTTGTCACCACGTGCTCCAGCTATGCATCTGCATTCGGCAGTCTCCGATCCGATCTCATTTCGCCGATATTTATCGTGCCTCGGGGACGGCTGAGGCTGTCCGAAACAATGCCCCGATGAACGAGGACACACAGTGAAAGGAGGCTCGCGAAGTCGCAGAAACTCGGCGGTGTATGATTTCGTATCAGATTACTCCCGAATTCCTGGAGCTCTTTGACGGTCATGAACCTTAAATAAAGTCAGTAATCTTGGAGTGGTGCAGAGAGGAGGGAATTCAGAATACTTTTTTCGAACACACACTCTTTTGAACGTGAAGAAAATTGACTTTGTCAGTCAGGGCCCGATTTAGAAAATTCTTGACTATAGGCACAACTCGGGATGGGGGCCCCCTAACACACTGATGTGGGCGTAAAATTTCCAAAATTGACACACAAAAAAATAATCATGAATCATCGTGAAAGTACCATTTTACCAAGAATTGGCTATTTGAAGCGTAGAAGCCTAGAATATTATCAAATAACAAAAAGCAATACAACATATTAACTTCATCATAAAAACACCAATACAATGCAACTAGAAAAACTTATTAATCCTTTATACACACTATAACATACATATGATGAACTATAAATATAACTATACATATGATGAACCAATCAATCAAATTTGAAAGGATATATTAAAAAAATTGCTATTAAAAAAGGTAAAATAAAAAAAAGTTTGAATTCGGAATTTTTTCTTTCTTTTCTTTTAAAATATTTTTTTTTTTTTTTTTTTTTTTTGGGGGGGGGGGGAGCTAGGCCTGGGCCTAATAGAAATCGGGGTCTGTTGTCAGTGGATTTTCATAACGGTGATAAAATGCCCAAGTCGTCAGGATTTCCAAGCAATACGAGTGAAACAGTTTAATGAACGTCACCGAAATTCATTCATGAAGGGCAGAAAACTGATGTCATGCGTTTTACACCTGGAGCTTTGGTTTGCGTTTCTCTACGAATTTTAGTAATCTATCCATTTAACAACAAACATGATTATTTTGCGCTTCGCTTTTGCCTGAATTGAGATGTGACATGCTGCGTGCAACTGCCGTATTGACGAATAAAGACACGAAATAGAAATCATCAAAATACCCGCAAAATCTTGAGTCTATTGGGGTCCTTTGAGAAACTTGATGTCCATGGTTTTTTGATCTGGGAAAGGATATAATTTTAGTTATTAATATTACTCTCAGCCTTTAGGATTCCTCTGCTCGTGTTGTATACTGTCTAGTCAAAAGTATCCGGACACCCCCCTAAAGAAGTGGATCTGGCAGGTGACGTAATTTGATGGGTAACCGAAAGCTATAAAAGTGTTGTTAGTGGTTTGTCAGGGTTTTCATTTCCTGAACTTTTGACACTATACTACGAACTTTCTTTGCTATTTTCTGTAGCAATTCAACTCTCCGACGAAGATTCTTCTGAAAAATCTGTGTTCACAGTTAGCCATTTGTTCCTATGGTCCTATGTCAGGGTTTGTAGTGGTTTGTATTAGGAGAGCGGTAGGATTTGATTCGTATACGGAAATATATTAAAGGACTGCGTTTTACGTCTATTTTATTTACTATTTATTTTATATATTTATTTATTTAAGGTTTGAACTAGAATATAACTTATATTATTCTTGCACCAGGTGTCTACTATGAGAAAGGAAATATTTATATAGTATACAAAGATCTTGAAGGTATGAGTTTTATAGCTTTAATTTTAAATTAACTAATTTATTTATTTTTAAGGCTGGACAAGGCCATAACAAATATAGTTACTGCTAACAACTCGAGTTTTGTCATGATTGCATCACATATGGCTCACTCCTTTCAACAACGTCATATCTCAAAAATCGGCGATTTTTAGTTATGCCAGTTTTCAGAATGCCCTAAAAGAGTAGTATATCCCTGCAAGATCATCATATTTCACCACTTAATATTTAGCCGCTAGAGAGCAGAATTAATATGGATTTTTTAATACATTTGATTCTACTTTTAAACTTTGAAATCACTCTCCTGAAGAATCACGTTCTTTGAGATATGACGTTGTTGAAAGGAGTGAGCGAATAGGCGCATTAAGGTACTTAGCTTTTCGTCTCAATTTTCATGGGAAGAGTCTTGTAAAGGAAATTATTTAAATAACAGCGAGCGTTTAAGGATGGAATCTGTTGTTCAGAGTTTAATAAGATCTCTTATAGGTAACTAAGCAAACCTTTGGGATTCCTCTGCAACATTTTCTGTTCTATTAGAGACAGAATCCCATGTTGCTAAGCAGGAGATGGAAGAAACAAAGGGAAATTTATGGGAACGGTTACTATAGAGACCGCAACTTGCCAGGTGAGAAGATGTAGGATGCGGAAGAAGGAGTGATTGACATATTCCGCATGCAAATTGTTGTTCAGCGGTAGCATGTTTGACGAAGCGAGTTCATTCTGTAAAATATATTTCGCAGGTCAGCTTTTCACAGCTTAAAAATATAGCATAGGCCAGAAATTTAACTTTAGCTTCATTATAGATTTAAAATATCCTTCTAATAAAAGCAGTTGTTTAATAAAACCGACATATGGGTGCGAAAGGATGAGAAGAGAATGTAATATATGCGTTCTATTAATCAATCAGTTTCGAATTGAAGTAAATATTCTAAATGCAGTCAAGAAATCACGTAGTTCAAACGCTGTTAAAGAATTTCACTGACTAACTCTTTTGTTATGGTCTTATAACATGATCTTTAAACTCGCTAAGTTTTATGAAAGTAGTTTGACTAAAGTATATCGCGTATACAGGTTTAGGGCCTATTCACACAGAATCCCTGAGTGCCATCGTAAAATTTTTTAACCAATCATTTACCATTCATTGACCTATTTAACCAATCAGCGCCAACGGAATCTTTAACGCTAACGGATTCTATGTGAACAAGCCCTTACATATAAAATGCATATATACATCACAATCTGACCTTATAATCAAAATAAATACTCCAAAATTATTTCATTTATGCCTTTATAGAATTCTAATCGTTAATTTGAATATAATTATTGATACAATAATTTTTATGATTTGTAATTAGACTTTGGATCGCGATAACTATATATTTAACCTACTGAGTTATTTTGAGTTTAATAAGATTGACACAATAGTTTTGATATCTTAATATTTTATTCTACACTAGAGAGATACGATAAAGGAATTTTTTTGGTATTTCAGGCCACTCGAATCGGTGAACCGCGAATGATATAACACAAATAATCTGTTTTTAAACATAGCTCCAATAGTAAAATAAAAAGAAAGACTCCAGAACAGTGGTATTCAACATGTGTTCATTATAACTGTATATCAGGGCCCGATTTAGAAAGTTCTTGACTATAGGCACAACTCAGGTTGGGGGCCCCCTAACACTGATGTGGGAGCAACATCTCCCAAATTGACACACACAAAAAATAATCACGAATCATTATGAATGTACCATTTTGCCAAGAATTGGCTATTTGAAGCGTAGAAGCCTAGAGCATTATCAAATAACAAAAAGCAATACAACATATTTACTTTATCATTAAAACACCAATACAATGCAACCAGAAAAACTTATTAATCCCTTATGGACACTATAACATATGATGAATTATGCATATAACTATACAAATGATAAACCTATCAATAAAATTTGAAAGGATATATAAAAAAATTACTATTAAAAAAGGTAAAATAAAAATTGAATTGCGAATTTTTTTCTTTTAAAATAAAAATTTTGGGGGGCCCCTAGGCCCCCGAATGGGGGCCCCTACCCCCTCGGGGCCCCTACCCCCTAGGGGGTAGGGGCTATCGGGGGCCCCTACCCCCTAGGCCCCCTGGGCCTAATGGAAAATCAGGGCCTGCTGTATATAGTCCTGTGTGAACATTATAAGGGGTTCCGTGACGCTTTTTAATTATTTACCGGTACCAGTGTACCGCTGGCCTGACTTTTGCGCACAAAGTGGTAGGAGCTGGTTTACTGCGCATGAAGAGGGAAAAAGCATCGTTGTCCAGTTCTGATTTGCCTTGTAGCGCGCATCTCGATTTATTGCCTTGAGGCCGAATACAACTTTTACAGATTAACTGCTACTAAAGGTAAACAACTGTAATTAATATTTATAAAAGTTATTTATGAGGTGAATTACTATTTGATTTTCAAAGAAAAGGTATCTTAATTTTTCAAATTCGACATAATTTTATATCGTTTGTTTGTTGTTTTGTTTTTTCTATAATACGAAAGGGTAATACCAAAAAAAAATTGTGCTTTATCAAAATTCGGAGAAAAACCTGAACGAAATCGTTATTTTTTTAAATTCGGAACGAAAACCGGTACTCTGAATGGAAAAAATAACCGTTTGATTTATAATAGAATTTTAACTTTTGTTGCAAATTACAATTACATAAAATTTGGCTCAAGTACAATTTCGACAAAAACATTTTCTATAAAGAGAATAATTTTCTGTATAATTTATGAATTATTGTTTAGTAATTATTTTATGGGAATTTGTTTCCAAATATATAATGGATAAATGGTTGAAGACCGGAAAATTAAAAGATAATTATAATGAAGAAATTACGGAAAACGGAAATAATGTTTCAAATCAAACCATTTCTGAAACTTCGACTTCTGAACTTCTATCTTTAAAAATGGACGTAACACCGACAAGGAAGATTCTTCGACAGAAAATATTCATAAAAAACGCAAATACGATGACTCTTATTTAAACTACGGATTTTATTGGACTAATGGATTGTGTGTTGAATGTGAAAAGGAAGTGACTAATAGTAGTTTAAATCCAGCAAAATTACAGACATTTAAAGACGATGCATCCACAATTAAAAGACAAAAACATTGAATATTTTAAACGAAAACGGGGCGAGCTTAAAAGAAGAGGGCAGGAATTTTCAAAATATATGTTGCATGATAGCAAAGCATCATTGAAAGCCTCCTACCGCGTTAGTTATCAAATTGGTAAAGCAGGAGAAGCTTACACGATTGGAGACAAATTAATCAAACCTTGTGCTAAAGATTTAATTATGTGGAAAATTGTGGAAAATTTTGCAAAAGAAATTGATAGTGTGCCACTTTCTGATACAACTGTTGCTAGATGTACTAAAGATTTATCAGATTTTTGTGAGAAAGAATTAATAAGTCGTTTAAAAAAATCTTTACATGGATTTACATTTCAATTAGACGAGTCTACCGATGTTGCTGGTTTGGCAGTATAAATTGTTCTTGTACATTATGTTTTCGACTCAACTGTTTACGAGGATTTACTCATGTGTACACCTCTTCCATGTAAGACTACCGGTGAACAAATTTTTGAAACGATCAACGCTTATATGAAAAAGCATAAATTATCTTGGGATTCATGCTTCCATATTTGCACCGATGGTGCAAAATCGTTGCTCGGGGTAAATAAAGGTGCAATATCGCGAATAAAGGCAATAGCTAGTCACATACAACATTCTCATTGTTACCTTCATAGTCATGCTCTTGCAATTAAACGAATGCCCAATGCTTTGAGAGATGTTCTTGATAATGTAGTTAGGATTGTCAAATATATCAAATCAAGAGATTTAAATTCCCGGTTATTTAAACTACTTTGTGAGGAATTATCTAGTGAGCATAAGACTTTACTTTTGCACACAGAGGTATGATGGCTATCTCGTGGAAAAGTTCTAAATCGATTCTACGAACTGAAAGATGAAATAAGAATTTTTTTAACTGAATATAAACATGAACTTGCGAATAAATTAAACGACGAAAATTGGATGCAAAGTATGGCATATCTTGCTGACATTTTTTCCATTTTGAATGAAATGAATATTTCATTGCAAGGAACAACAACAAATATTTTTAAAGTTAATAACAAAATTGAAGCAATGATTTCGAAGCTCGATCTATGGAAAACATATGTAAATAGAAACGATTTGCAATGTCTTCAAAAACTGAATGATTTCTTGGCATCAAACGAGCTTTTTCTTAACAGTGCCGTTCAAAAATTGATTGTAGAACATTTATCCCATTTGCAGAAAGCTTTTAGAGATTATTTTCCGTCAACTGAATTGTCATATATGTGGATTCAAAATCCATTTAAAAATTATACTTTAGAAGAAGATAATGATCTGCGTTAAAAAAAAAGAATAATTGATTGAAATATCAAACTATTACACGTTGAAGTCAAAATTTGAACCAGATGAATTATTTAATTTTTGGTTGGATGTTTACAAAGAATATCCGGAAGTATCTGATCGGGCTGGGAAAATGCTCATGCCATTTGTTAATACATACCTTTGAGAACGAGGTTTTTCGACATATGTTGGTACAAAAACTAAATATAGAAACGTCTTAAATGCGGAACCTCAAATTCGTTTGCAGATTACTACCATTTCTCCAGATTTGGAATAGCTCTGCAGACAGAAACAGACACAACCAAGCCCTTAATTTTTTATTAAATTCAGTTTGTTCAGTTTTGTTTGTTTAAACTTAGGACCATGGTCCTAAAAAAAATTGTTTCATTTTTCCCATATAGACAGTAAAAACCTGAATCAAAATGGTTTTATAATAATTTTGTTAAATTTCTTAAATTGAATTATGTACTTGGTATATCAGAGCGAATCTTTACTGTTTTCAGTGAAACAGCTTAACATTAAGCATAGATACCATTATTGCAACTTTTTGCTTAAGGGTTCCAAGAAAATTTCATTTAAACTGTAGGGTTCCGCAAAAATAAAAAGGTTGAAGACCTCTGCTCTAGAAGATATGTGTAAGAAATAGACGGCAGTTTTTTCAAAACACTAGATGTAAAATCAATTATCTTTTGAACAATATTTCAAGCGGTGTTTAGATTAATCGATTTCAGTGATAAACTAGCTTTTAGCGGAGCTTCGGTGTATACCATATATCACGCAAAACAATTTTCAGACGTTTTAAACAACTTACATTATATATGAGCTGAAAGTTTAAAAAAAGAAAATAAATGAAAGAAAACTAGTTTGAGACTACTAGTGAGAAGTTGTTAACTAATACTATCTTTTAAGAGATATTATCTTCTTTTTTTCTTTTTTTCTTTTTTTTTTTTTGGGGGGGGGGGGGACGTTTTTCTTCTAATGTTGTTGAAGAGTGCTGAGATTTGATACGCCTCAGAACGCAAGTTTTTATGTTCCAAAGTAAGCTTTGTTTGGGTTTTAAGGGATAATAAACAATACACAAAACATATTTATATTTTTCTTGAACACGTTACATCTTTCTACTCTTGTAAGTAACGAAAGAAATAATTGAAAACTAGTTAATGTTTTGAAACATTAAGGCTCTGTGCAGAATAAATGACCCTTAACAAACGGCTGCTTCTTCATATCAGCTTCTCTTAAATAAAACCAAAATTGAGCTAAAAAAGTTTTAAAATTTAACCTAAAAATTATTATAAGTTTCAAAGTCTTCCCTTGTGACTGTTAAGGCTGCTGTGTACTAACCCTATTGGATTCGCCCACCTCAATGTTAACCTATGGAGAAAATGTGTCTTCTATTTACAGCTACATAAATGCTGATAATCCAATAAAAATGGTATTTTCAGATAGCCTGAACTTTTCTGCACCTTGCTATCCGATTCATTATTTTTAAATTTTGCCCACCAAAGGCATTGACGAGCGTTTAAAATACACTATATCAGATTTCCTCCCCGAATAATTTAAATTTTAAAATAATTGCTTTTAAAAATGCCCCAAGGTGTAAAATTTTCTTCTCTGTTACGGAGTGCGATTTAAAAAAAAATAATCTTTCAATCCAAGTCGGCAAGACTTGGACAAATTTTCTCCATGGGTTAATACTGAGGTGAGCGAATCCAATAGGGTTAGTACACAACAACCTTAAGTTGCTTATAGTTCTTTAATTATGCTCATTCTAGAGATGCTACTTGATTATTTATAATTTCGACCGATTTAGACACGTGTTGTTCCCGAACGCGTAATATACCCTCATAAAGTAGAAAACGCCCTATCACATTATCATTCATATATTCTTATGGAAAATTGACGAATTATTTATTAAGACGAACTATTGATGAACTGTATATATAATGCAAACCTACACGGCCGATCAGGTATTTTATGAATTAAAGATGAGATGTTTAAGAATGTGCCTCCAAAAAACACGCTACCAAACGTCAGATCGAATTTTACTTTCAAGTCACTCCCACGATTGCGTACGGCCAACCCGAGACCTCTGAATTAATATCTGCTTATAAACGCTATCAAGAACACAGGAAAAAGGTACAAAAAAAAGAAAAGCGTGGCTACGGTCGTTGCCGTTTTGGTAATACAGTTTTTTATATTTTATTGAAAGTATTATCTAACGTGGAAAGTGTAAAAAGATAAGCCCGCACAATCAGCTTGTGGCGTTATTGCTTACTTGACAACCTAATACTTGGTGGCTTTTCGGGATTTCTGTTGGCTAGTTTTTCTAAATTAAGCCTGCACCAAGAGACAAAAAGATACATTCAATATTCAACAAGAATTCACAACTGAAGGACTGTATTTCCACTAGCGATTTAACTCAAACATCCTTACCAGAATATACAGGGTATCCGGGCAAAAGATATCCAAAAGTTATGACTTATTTTTACAGAACTACCCATGAGAATTTTAAAAAAATATTTAAATAGAAAGAACATCTCACCAAGTTTTAATATCAATCATAGATTTCGATCATAGTATCATATAGATTTCGATGTGTGCATCTTTTGTAGCACGACAAACGTCTAAATAATAATCCAGTTCTCTCAAAGTATTTCGTAGCATATCTGGAGTTATTACTCGAATTGCTTGAATGATACGCTTCTTCAACTCCTCCACAGTTTCAATTTTTTGTTTATACACAACGGATTTAATGAATCCCCAAGCAAAAATGTCTAATAACGCCTGATATACTACAAAACACTTGGAGAGAACTGGATTACCATTTAGACGTTAGTCGTGCTACAAAAGGTGAACACATCGAAATCTATGATACTATGATAGAAATTTATGATTGGTATTAAAACTTGGTGAGATGTTCTTTCTATTTAAATAATTTTTTTTAAAATTCTAATGGATAGTTCCGTAAAAATAAATCATGACTTTTGGATACCTTTAGCCTGGACACCCTGTACTTTCGTCACCTAAATGATTCTTTATCATTTGAAAAAACGACTAGGTACATTTGAAAAATTTTACTAATTTTTTCGCTATTTCTACCATCGCGTCAGCTTTAACATTTCAAAATATTTGGGAAAATGAAATCTTTTGGTGAATTGTGAAAAAAGTAATTCAAGCAAATTTTGTTTTATTAATTGGGTTTAAATCCTAAAAGCAAACGCTACTGGTTTTCTATCAACCCTCGTAAAAAGCACAAAATCTTTTTTTTTTCAAATCCCAGACATCACAATTGAGTGCCTCCACCAATGCAATGTTCTAAAATGCATATTCATTCAGCTAACATAATTATATATGCTATGACTGATATTTTCCCTGCATTCAGATCGTTTCACTTCATTACAACTGTTTTTTTTTTTTTGTTTGTCTACAAATGAGCATTTTTATCAGACATTTGAGCCGAAGAAAAATCTTCCCAATGCTTAAATTGAGAAGAAGAAAAAATAATAAAAAATGAGGTATTTAGTTATCCGGGGTTGTCATTATAACTACAAAGGAGCCGATATCTAGGGTATTCTTAGTTATTACTTAGAGAAATGAAATATATCAAGTAAACCAAAGTCTTTGTCCAAAAATGCAGGATACTCCACTATAACCGAAGCTGTCATTAAAGATGGAAAATACGAGTTATTCGAAACCATAAAATTAGAGTTTTTGAAGCAAGTTTTGAAACTTAAAGAGATTAGTAATATATAATTACCCTAAATTTCTCGTACAAGTTGTGCGAAAAGGAGGGGAGGGAATTAGTTGTTTGACCCTCTACTCTCCAGAGCTGTGAGCTTAAGGGGCCTGTATAAGATTTAGGAACCAAATAAGACCTCCTCCCCCCCCCGCCCCCGGGCCTTGATTTACATTTTAAAAATTAGTAAAAGCAAAAGTACTTGTAATGTTTAACAAAGAGGGGTCACTACCAAACAGCCCAAATTATTGTAAGCATTGTAAAAGACGAAATATATTATAACTTTAAATACACCATTAAATAGGAAAAAGCATGTTTTTACGACCCGATGGGTATGTATTATAAGTTGTAGGATAGATATTTTCGTGAAGTAAGTATTTATAGGAAAGAGATCGTAGAAATTATTTCATATCATACACTGAATTTATTGTCAATTTTACATATCAAGTACAAAAATAATTTCTCTCATATACATATTTACAAAAAGTGTGTATTCCATAAAAGATATCTCTAAATTAACCCGGGCTCTCGCTTTTAAAGCCAAGGCTGCTGTCGCAGATGAATCGAGTCCTTTTCGTATTGCCCTGCCTTTCAAATTGCATAGATTGACTGGTACGCTGGCACTGGCGCACCAAAAAATATTAGTAGAAGTCAGCAAACTCTCTTCTGCTGCTGGCGTGGAAAAATAAAAGCGACAATCAGCAGGGAAATAGAGAATACCCGTCGTTTCTCGCGAAGCAGCCTTTACAATATTGCTGACTAAATGAATACAAACAACACGTACACGCTGCGCTAGAGATTTGTTCCAAGAGGCAACAAAGAGGCTTTAGGCGGTACTTTCGAAGTCCACTTATGTAATTTTTATTTAATGTGGTAAGGAAACTTGAAAAATTTGGTAAACTTGATTGAATAGTTTCCAGGTAAATTACAGGTGTGATCCCATCAGTAGAGGAAGACCTGGCTGGATCTTGTGACGTACCCGCATTGTTAACAGATTAATGTTGAGTACATTCATTCCCTTGTATGTTTAATACTTAATTTTCGAGAAACGTTTTGTCTCAGATGAATTTGGTAATCTTTAGAACAAGGTGGTAAGTCAGTGCTGCTGTCTGCAAAATTATTCTGGAGCGGGTGCCTTAATATCTACAGAGATTGGAAAAGGAATGTTGGAGCAGCATTATGACTTTAAGCCAACGCATTATTTTCTTGTGATTTGGCAAATTAAAATTAAGGGGAGGATTATCCTGATACTATAGCCAAAGTACGTAAAGGTATCGGTTGCCAGATTATAAAGGTCTGTTGCACAGAATGCCACTTTCAAGCGACAGAACGAAACGAAGATGCGATGGCAGATTTAATAGAAAAAATCGAAAAGTTCTTCCGTTGTATTGTAAAGAGGTGAATGCGTGACATCGCATCAGAAATAAATGCAAGGATTTTAATCTGCAGATATTATCAATAATTGACAGTCCAATGAAGCAAGTTTCGATATTATAAAATAATTCCAAGTTATAAAACTTACTGAAAGAAGTGTTTCGAAACCTGTTTATTTATTGTAATTATTAAAGATTCAAGAGGATTAAGTAATTTAAAGGTTGATTAACTTAAAAAAATATTTAATTTAAAACGAAACGTTTGGCCTTTTTATATACAGATCTCTTGCTTTTTTAGTTAAAAAGGCGAATCTCTGATATACGAGTAAGTAAATTGTATCGATTAAATTTACCGATAAAATAATGTTTAAAACAATTTTTAATTTTATGTAGTTTAATTTCAGTTTACAGCAGATGTGTTTAGTATGAAAAATATCTGTTTTAACTTATATCTTTCACAAATTATTGAGTCCAGTTTGTATATTTTAAATCGATTCAATAACAGAAAATAGTTGCTTAATTATCTTTACCAATCTCGGTCTCTATTTTGCTTTAATTTAAGTAAGTGTAAAGAATAAGTCAATCAAATAAATGTATCTAAATAATACCAAAGAGATCATTCTAGCGCGCATTACGTAAAAATAGCATTCATCTGAGTTTCAGTTTCCAGAATTGTAGCTTTACAGCAGCTTAAGGCGAAATGTATCGACTATGTAAAAAAATATGACATATTAAACTAAACACCAATGTCACTGATTATTTATGACAAATTTATATAATGGAGATAGTTGATATGGGATTGCACGCATCAGTGACTAGAATTTAAAGTGTATTGCACCCATAATTGACTAGACTGCAGATCTCATAACAACTAAACAAATCTTCAAACATTAAAAATCATTCCATGTACAATTTTAAGTTGCCTCTTGAAAACGATTTCAAACTCTAGAGCATCAAACATTAAGCAAGAGCCCTTTAATAATTAAAAAAGTATGGAAGCAAAAGGTTTTAAGTTCATATTACAAATATATTGAATCACTGATAAGATTAACATCATATTTTGATACGATTATACAATTATATTCAGTTTTTTTTATCGTTAGATATATATCATTTGATAATGTGATTAGACTTTCAATAATTTTCAATATATATTACTTTCTTTCATATCTTAACGTACACATAATACAATGAACAACATATATTGTCAGATACAAAGACCAGCATACAATAACTGCACTGAAAGGAAAGAATCACAGGGTTAAGGGCACAAAAGAAAGTATATTGTCGGCATAAAACTAATTAATTAACCTTTTTGATTATTTTTGTAGTGAGTACACCATACTTTTTATATTAATAAAGAAATAGAAATTTAAAGTAATAACTGATAATGTAATGGCAATTGAAAAACTTCGTTCAAAAAATTAATTTAACTTTTTTTAAAATTTGAACGAGACATCATTTTGTTTTAAAACAAATTCCGAATGTACGTTGTTTTTAGGAATTTTTAGAATAATTATAGCCTAGATGGATTTTAAATTACACCTGATTATAAGTAGCTTTGATTAATAAAAAAAATGCAGATGGCATAACGAATTAGAAAAGTTATTACCTTTTAAAATAAAGGAGTCCGGAAATCCGAGTTCTGAGCTCTTTGTAATCAAATAACATAAACTGCATGTTTCCAGGATGATCACGTTGCCAGACAGATTCAACGTTCCTATGCTGTACTGTCTTTGCGTACCTCGCGGTACACCTGTACTTTAAGTCTCTCTCGGAATGGAATTTCGCATGATTTGCCATCTTTTTAAGGATGGGTCTAAAATTCCTCTACGAAAATTTTGTACAGCGTTCCTTTGTCCTACTTTCACTAAACTCTCTTGGGAATTTTTAATTTAGAGTAAAAATTCTGAAACTATTTTCCCTAAAATTAAAAATTACTCAGTTTAAAAAAATTCTCTATAAGTTGAATATAAATTTCATAAATAAAAATGTATCGAGGTCGTGAAGACATTAATTTCAAAACTCCCCTATACAAAAAAGGGATTCATGTACAGACATTGGTACAGAAGATAAATCGAAATCTACCTATGCTTTAAATTTTGAGTTTTAAAAATTTTTAAACTTTTTTTCTTTTTTATACGCACTAATTATTGTTGTGTAAAGACACATTCGAGGAAAAAAATTACGAAATGCAAGTTAATAAAAGAACCCAAAACTTTTGCGTCCCGGACTCCATTTCTCCTTTTCTAATCTTGATTTTTATCATTCGTTCATTAAAAACTCTAGTGTTTCAGTCCTTATTTTACTGGGAAAAAATACTAAATAAAAATTTATAGGAAATAAAACTTGATCTTTTTTCATTTCAATACATTTTCACAGTGATAACTGTACAGAAACAGTAATAAGACGTGATAATTTTGTATACAGAGTAATAATTTTTAAGGAGCAAAAGCAATACTAAATATACAAATAAAATCATAAATAATGCCCTCTTATAAACAAAGACTTATATTTGTTTCACATAGTTTCGTCTAATAAAAATATAACATTTTGCTCTAAAAACTGTTACCGAACGGAAACCCTAGAAAATGTCGAGTCACGACCGACATAGCAGTAATCTGTGATGAACGTTCTATGTCGTGGCAGACTCGACATAGGAGTTCGAAGGGTTAAGATTTTAAATCCTAGATTTTGATATCTTAAGGAATTATTAATGGTAATTTTAGTGAAATATATAGAGGGCAATCATGCTATTTTTTACTTCTGTTTAAGCTGTGAAAAATTAGCTTTCTGTAGACATTAAGGAATGTTAATATTTATGATTTTTTTTTTCCGTTAAAAGGAAAAGCAGTGAAATGCGTTTCAAAAACTTTATCAGACTTAAAGCCTTTTGCTTTGAATGGTCAAATTTGAGCCTTTTTCAGTAAAAAAATGAAGAAAAAACACTTACAGGCGGAGGTAAATGCTAGTAATACAGGAAAAACCCTATTTTTTTTATCATATCTTTATATTTTTGTGCTGTTCTTTTGATGTATGTATTCCTTCGTCCACATAATTTATAGTTTTTAAATGGGAAAATGTTGATACTTTGGAGAAAAAAAATAAGTTGTTTCTTCAGCTATTTTACAAAATAACTAACCTTTATTTACAAAATATTTATGGAAGAATAGTCAGTATATTTTTAGGGTCTATTCTTCAAGTAATTATTCATGTAATGGAGTTCACGAGTTCACTTTAATTTATCATGTGGTATTAAAACATTTCTAATTATAAATTAGTAAATGCATAATTTTGAAAAAAAATTACGATCTTCGGTCATATCGATATTTGGTGACTCTAAATTTACAGTTATTATGAATATTGGCTATATTTGTAAATAATTTATATGTTTTTAGATTGTAATAAATGGTATGTTAACAGGAAATAGAGAAAATATTTTATTGCATTGACTGTGAGGATATTGTTTACACAAATATTTTAATTTGTGCAATTAATCTTCACATCTTCTTAAATATTTTAAGAAAATCTTTCAGTCCTTCGTCGTGGACGGGGAAATCACTTAAACATGTTTATTTTCCGTGTAGAAAATAATTATTTTATTTTAAGGGGCGAAAAAACTAAACTTACGAATTCAAGTCTAAAAAAAATTTTGCTTTTTTCCCACGCCATCATCAAAAAGGCTCAAACTTGAAGTTCTGTATAAATTAAAAAATGTATACTTATTAAAAAATATTTAAAAAAGCGAAAATAAGAATTTTTCAACTGTGCAGACATTGTTGTAAAAAGCACGTCAAAGCATATATACGACATATAAATACCCACTTATGATAAGAAAGGTAACGAAGACTTAGCAGACGACTTTGATTTTGATTTCAAGTGAAGAGATCTGAAGGTGTTCTAAACCAAATATCATTTTGCAAAGCATTCGAACACATTAGATCCGGGTAAGAGCAACGAAATTGATTTTTTTTTTATAATCCTCCAACGTCCGCTCTGTTGTGAAAAATTCCCACTTCATGCTTTCTACTGGACAGTAAAAATCCTGAAAAAACCTTTCTATTGCTTGAGAGGAAATGTTAACACTGCATTAATAAAAAAGACTATAGGACAATGAATTACTTAAAAGGAGACCAGCATGTGTTTGAAAGTACTTTGGGGCCGGAGTGCACTCAGAAAGAAATCCTTGTATGTTTTCTTTTAGAGATTAGAGAGATTTTGATAGTTTCTCTTTTTTTTCAGTATTACTGCTTGCAGTTACAAATATATCACAAATCACAGATGATATTATTATAATATCGTGTTTAAATATAGAACTATTTCTTTTATATATTAGATGTTTAATTTTCAAGCGATATGGAAATGCATAAAATTTTTTGAAGCTGTAGAGAAATGGTGAACAATCAGATTAAAATAAGGAAATTTTACTTTTAAAAATTTCTCGAAACTAAAATTCTGTATAAACAAAAAAAGGTTTTCTTAAAAATGAGTATTTTCAGTGCAACATCCATTTTGCATTCGAAATTTACAATGTTAAATTTTACAGATTTTTTAAAACTCTATGGCACAACAAAGCAAGATGGGGAGTTTAGACAACTTTTTGTCAGGGGCTAAAGCAAAACCGCCTCCCCTGAAAATGAATCTAATTGCACCAACTATTTTACTGAGTTTCTGTAATTAACTGTTCAAAGGAAAAAAAAAAATATTTTGATATTTACTTTTATGTTATCCTTTTTTCATATATATATACACTAATAAAATAATAATAAATAGAAGATATGTCACCATTAATCACTATTGTTTCTCAATTGATAGACTGAATTTTTTGCATATATTTCCGAAGAAATTTACAATTTCACAAGATTTCCTTCTTAATGCAGTACGTTCATTTACTGCTTCTGTTTTACAAAATGCTTTGTCATTATTGCACCAGTCGTAAATGAATGTTATTAGGATATGGTCTGCTTAGAAAAATCTGCTTAAGTACAAATTCTTAAAACCTGAAACACTTCGATAATATCCAAGAAATATTTCAATATCCTGAAACAGCTAGGAATTTTTTTCTTTTTTTCACGACCCAATACATACAGTCTCTCTCTTTCTAAGGAATCTCGGCAAAAGAATTTGAAATTTTTTTCCCCATTCATTTTTTGCTAAAGCTACACATTGAAGAAAAAGCATGCACAAAAAGGTTTGTTTGAATGATTTTTTTTTCAATTTCTGCTGCAGTCTCCTTTTATATTCGCCTCGCCAGAATTATCGATTGGGAACCTGAATGAATCATCTATTCCATCTTCATTCATTCTCTCGAACGCATCCAATCAAAAACCATTTCCATAATAGATCAGTCAGTACCTCCGGACTCAGTACTTTGCATATATATTATTGTATACTCTCGACAACTTTTAAAGAAAGTTATGCGTACATTTTTATTCAGTTTTTTTTTTTTTTTAATCTGTCCAAGTACTTTTGTGTGCTAAAGAAGTATGTGAATGAATCTGTCAGCGCATTTACAGTTGATATGTTTTTGACACCTAAATGGAGTTTGGAGTGGTATTAGGGTTATTAAAATATAATAAACGTCATAATAAAGAGAAGACGAGTGGAGTAATTTAGGCTACTGAAATTGAAAAAATGCCGTGGAATGAGTTACAGCTGCGAGGCACATAACTACGTGTTCGTAATTTATATGTGTATTAACTACTACTTTCTTTATGGTTTCAGGATTCATTACGAATACCTGCATGTTACAGACATGTTAGGTTAAGACAGTTCATCTTCCCTTTTTTACTGAGAAAATTATTGTTAGATGGAAACTTTCGACTATGTACATACACGAGTTCTTTTGTGCGTTTCCACCAGGAGTAAAGGCCAAATGGCGGTTACTCTGCTGTGATTCAATTGATTTTGTCGATTACACTACAGCAGTAACCGCAATCACTTGGATATTTGAATGTGCACTATATATTTTGGTTGAAAGTTCATGTCGGAGGCAACATTTTCGATCATCAAGATTGGCAAGTCCTTCCGTATACGTTAAAACCTACCAATTTTTTTTCAAGCAAAATAACAATTTTAATTATGAATAAAGGTGTAATACATAAGAACTAAGTAAGGCTGTTATCAGTGTTTTTAAGAAATTCAGGAGACCATTTATAAAGAATTTTATAGGAAAGGTCCTCTGATATTAATCGTTATGAGCGGGGTTCCTCTGTCTATCTTATATTGGACGTCACTCCCCTAAGTTTTAAACTCCAGAAAAGTGAAAAACATTAACGAAGCAAAGCTCCAACTATAAATATTAAGTTTTACTGGAACAAAGCAAGTACCATCATTTACCGCACCCAGAAATTACACCCTCTTTTGTTTAATTTCTTTTAATGAGATATATTGTGTAGTTTTTTTTGTGTTTTTGGTTAACACTGAAAATATAGCGAATCAAGATTTTGGTTTAATAAATTTTAGTATACATGTTCTTCCGAGGAGATTCTCTGAATTTAAGACTGCTGGTGTTCCATAATAAGGGTTTAGAAAAGTGTCTGTCGCAATAAAACCCATTCTCTCAGCGTTTGGAATCCCTTTTAAATAGAGAAAATTTTATAAAAATGATGTAAGGATTTTTGATTGGTTGAGAACGCTACAGTAATTTTTTACTTACCGAGGGCTAATTAGACCGGGACCTACTGCTTAAAGCTGATTCCGAACGGCATACATACCAATAGAGAGACTCTGGTACCGAAAGCCATCGCCCGGCTGTAGAGATCTTACAGAAAAAAGATCTTGTTGTGTCATTGAATATAAAGACCTTTAACAATTATCAATATCAGAAAATGTTCCCAACATTGAAATGCTGTAGTTTAAGTTGCATTATATAGATAATTCTGAACTTTCGTTTATGAAATGCACGATCGCATGCAGATGCGGCTTCCTTTACTCCTCTGCAATCCAGCTTTTAGAATTTTTTAAACTTATTTATTGATTTATTTTTATTATGCCCCTTGTCTAGAACAACTCCAGACTAGCTCCATATCTGGCAGCGGACAGAGGAAGACGGCTTCGGTTTACAATGGCACCACAAGGGTAGAAATCTTATTCAAACACCAAGTGTCTGCAAACCAGACAGAGTAAACACCGACAGCAATGTAACTCATTCCAGAGACTATGTGCAAATAAACGGGAAGCACTCAATAACTTTACGTCCCTAGAAAATGAATAAACTCGAATCTCAAAATGGATTTAAGGCTCTTACATTCATCCAGGAATCGATAATCCTGTCGAGGCCGTAGTACACAGTGATGTCTGTCCGACATGGAATGTAAATCGCGATAATTCTGACTAGACACAGTCTGGATATGTAATTTTTTTTTCTTCATAGCCACGGGTTGGCCCGTAGGTGGCCCTCCCGTGGCAGGGAGAGGAAATCGCGCAACCTACTTCATCTGTAGACGGCAGCGATAGACGACACAAAATTCACAACAAACCACATATTTATACGAGTAAGACTAGGACAGGCAGCTTGCCAAAGGGCTGCTTGCATTCATTTTTTTTCTTTTTCATCGAAACAACGAAGATCTGGAAAAGAAAGAGGACAACATATGAGAAATAGCTACAGGGAGAAAAAAAGCATTGAGAAGAAAAAGGAATGTTAGAGGCTTAACATTTCTGTTGTTGTAAATGCAACTGGTAAGTCAGTGGTTCAGACTGGTTTACTCAATATTTTCTAACAGAAGTGTTAAAATATGCACTCTTAATTGACCTTCTAGTTGCAATTAATTAAGATTTGTTTCTTTTCCTCTTAGTTGACTCTGACGGCTAGCCATATCATAAATCAAAGTCATTACACAAACTATTTGCATGCGGTCCCTTAACCGGATATCATTAAAAAGACCTTTTCAGAATATACCTTTCAACTCTTCTCAGCTAAAGTCATGAGCCAAAAATAAAACTAAACCGGGAATAAAAGGAAAACAGAATTACTGAAGATTTTTATCTAGCACATTGCTATGAAACTTAAATATCCAATTATTACCAGAAGAAAGTAGGGGAATATGTATCCGTATTTTCATTGGATTTTAAAATTTCATGTTTCAACTTAAAACTATTTTTGAAAGAGTCAGCTTAAATCTCTGCACCAATAACTTTCCTTATTTGTAAGATTTCTACAGTAACGGTGCTTAATTTATTTATGTTTCGGACGAACTTTAATTAATACCAAACAATAGTTTCACTTCCAAAGAATTTTCATGATTCACCAGCGTTAATGAATCTGGAAAATTGATTGCATAGTTACGAAAATTGATTTTAAGCACAAATTAATACTAATCACATAATAAAATAGGGTTGCCAGAATTAAAGAGAACATGTCCTCTTTTTTATCTAATTTCTTTATATTTTTATTCTGATCTTTTTATCCTCTTTTCTTCCTCAGCTACTTTATTACACTTTACATATTAAAAAAACAAACATTTGTATCGATAAATTTGAAAAGAAAGTCACCAAATTTAATGGATTGCATTCAAATAATTTAGAATATCATTCTGAAATATTGAAAATTTGTCAGTACTATTTTTCAATGCTAGACATAGGCGAAATGTAGAAAGATGATTTTCGATGAGTGGGGCACAATGGACAAAGGAGAGAAATCGTGTCCACATTGAAAGTATTAAATCACCATTATCAGCAACATATAATTTCAAATATATAACGTAAGCAATTTTATAAGGAAATGAAAAAAGATAACAAATTGCTATTAGAGGTTATTAAACTAAAAAAGTATGAGATTGAGAGACCTTTGACTGAAGAGACCGTATTATGACTTTTCTAAATTTTGAAATTTTTCAAATTCGGAATTTGAAATTATATAACTATTACTATTAACATTATGAATTTAACGCTGTTCTTTTCTTTTTTTATTTATAGTGTTCTGTTTTATTTAAAAAATTAATTATATTGAAGTAAAAACTTTCTATTTTCATAGCTTGTATTTTTATTTATGTAATAAATATAAATTATTGTTGACAAGGGTGAAAAAATATTATGTTCGTATATTTCTATACACCGCCCTCTTTTTGTTTTAATTTTCCTTTAAAGAAGTTCTCTTTATATACTTTCAACTCCTGACAATCATTCATATATATATTTATATATGTGTGTGTGTGTGTTTATTTATTTTATTTTTTTTATCTCGATTTTGAAGAAATCTGTATGAGTTTATTAAAAAATATTTCCACACTATAGACATTTTCTTTTTTCAATAGTTATAAAAGAAGTGGAAGAAATGAAGTATTGACAGATTGGTAATGATCATCATCAAAATAAACAGGACTGGCTAAGGTCATACACATTGAAGCATTAGATGGTTTCAGCAGAATTTCATGTGTATCGCTACTCCAGGAGTTTTGACTTTTCCAAAATGATATCTGCACTTCAGGGCAAAATATGTTTCGTTTCAGTAGTTTTAGAAACTGAACTACTCCTACAAGAAAATTGATTGTGAATTTTTACATGTGAGTGAGTTGTAAAAGAAATTTTATCTCAAATAACCCAGGTAAGGAAATCTGGAGAAATTCTGAATGGAAGTACAATATTTAAATTGACTCCTTAAAACAAGTTTCGGTATTATTGTGTTACAGAAATTTAATTAAAAAAGGGTGTGTCAGTTCTTAAAGGAGAAAAAATAGACATTTACATTAAGGATATCTATATCTTTAACATCATCAGGAAAATGAATTTAAGGATATCAATAAAAAGAAATTTAAACCTAATAAGAAATGTCCACTTGAATGATGGGACCCATGAACGTGTTTTTAAGTCTCAACTTGGTTATACCTCAGTCGAACAAGAAAGGAGTCCGATTGAGGATTGGAATTTGCTTTGGTTACATATGCTTTTAAAACCATTTATAAAAGAGAAAGTCTTGGAAACGTGTCTTTTTTCTCATTCTAATAAACAGATATGAGTGGATATGAAATAAAAGATCTATTTTCCCGACTTTCTATACGTTTGTGAACTCTGCATGTTTTTTAGACTAATTAATCTAAAGAAAGAATTTAAAAGACAGCATCTGGTCGGGTACATACACCATTTTCTAGAGATTTTGGTGATTATGAGTCTCTTTGTACAATTTGAAAAACAAAAATTTTAACTTGTGAAACAGAATGATCTTTTAAATAAGGCTCTAAATAAATTCCATTAAATCTTATGATTATTCATTCTATCGGTTTATTGTACATTATAGTCACAGGAAAATTTGTATATATTTAGGCTATCTACTACACATTATGCTACTTTATTTTATAATAGCTGTTACTTTAAGTGTCTCTCTGTATACCGATTATCAGATACTTCATGTGAATTTCTCCAAATATGTTTCAGAGTGTTTGCATTACGTTTGATATTATCACCATGTGTAACATAATGAAGAAGCTTGACGTCCAGAGAATCGCAGTTTGCTCGCTATCCTATTTCGAGATGAACTACTTGTTCTGCTTCCCACCATTCAAGCATCTTGCTTTAAAAGGCTAAATATACACCCTTATTTTTCTTAAACGTCATATGGCTTTTCCGCAAACAAAGGAGCCTTTGATTTATGGCACTCTCTTTCGGCCTTTTTCTTTTCACAGCTTTATAATCGTGCCTGAGAACACTGTGGATATAGGTTGAAAGATGCCTGGAAGTTGTTGTATTCATTAACTGAATAAGCCGCCTATGCCCTTCAATGGACAGTGAATTATTGCTCGAGAATAGCTTTTCATTTAAAAGAAAAATATATTCATAAGTAAAAACTGAACCTTACAACGGTAAAATTCTCGCATTCAGCGTAACTGTTTTACTGAATTTAGTTTTTTTTTTAAGGATAAGGAAAAAATATCTTTTGGTTTGCAGGGGAGTACGCCGAAATGACTTTCATTATAAAGCATTATAGTGTAACTGTGATGATTAGCAAAGCATTCATTTGCTAATAGAATAAACTCGTACGGTATTTCGACTTGATTTGCTTTCCTCTGGACAAGAGAATAGGGATTAGCATCGGGACCGTGCTATACTATTTCAGATAAATATGATCAATTCACAATTAACATACATGAAATGCATAAACTTAGCATGTATTTGTACCACTGTACCTCTTTATGTGACATGTGACACTAAATAATGTTATAATTCTTAAACGCTCGTGCTAAAAAATACCCATAAGATTAAAAAAAAAAAGAAATATATAAAAAATCTATAAAAACTGTAAAACATTTTTACGCGTAACAAAAAATCATACAGTGAACGAAGCGTACAAAATCGTAAACACAAGAAATAAACCATTTGCAACATTTATTTTCAAACCGAAATTTTTTTTTGTGAATTTTAGAAAGTAGAAAGCAGAACTGAAAATGAATGTATTATATTTCGTTAAACAGGCATTTACTTTTTTTTTTTTTAAAAAAACGTACAGCTAAAACAATTTTACACACCGTAAACTTAAATGAGTATCTACATTTGAAAAGACCTCAGCTAAACCTCAAATTTGCAGAAAATTTACTAGTGAATAATTCAAAAATGCATTGTTAAAAAAAAAAAAAAAAAAAAAAAAAAAAAAAAAAAATCTCACACATGTCTCTTCACATGTCCGCATATGCATGGATGAATGCAAAAGGAATCCGAGCCGTGTTACAGACCTCCAGAGAAAAAATCAATACGTGGGATATGAATACCTCATTATCATGTAAAGGGTTAAAGCAATGTAGAAAAAAACTTTCAGTGATCATCCATATGCTTCAAACTCGTGCTTTGAAAGGGAAGCCTATTAGGTACACAAAAGAAAGAGATATTCGTGCAGCTGCTTTGGCTTTTATTTTTATTTTATTTTATTTTTTCGTTTTTCTCTCTGAATTGGCAAACAGAAGTAAAGGCTCGGGTTGTTCAAGACATAATATACTGTATACAAGAATATTTCAGAGAATCCAAGGAACATAATACTATGAGTTATTATCGCTTTGTAGCTCGGAAATTCTTTCCTTTTTATAGATGAGTGGAATTTGTTTCTACCACTTAGAGCTAATAAGGAAACAATGACCTGGTTCGTAACATACTGCCAATTTTTCTTTTCATAAAACCTCACTGCATTAAATTCAATTACTTACAGTTGTCACTTTCTCTCTGTAATATTTTTAGCGAATATAAATTGGAGGGTCTCGAATTCGAGACTTGCTCCATTTCAAAGACATTCAAGGTAGGAACATATAATTAAGTAAAAAAATTAAAATAACTAATGTGGCTAAATTATTTGAATTTATCTAAATGAGTCCAAAATTGAAATTATAACTTATTACCTACCAACATTTGCATAATTTTCTTTCTTCACCTCTTCTCTTCCGTTGCCTAAAATTAAACATAAATTTAAATTTTATTCTAATACAAGGAATAAACTCTTGAACTTAAAGTTTACTTTATAAAAAATATAATGTGCACAATATATTAAAACACTACGGTTTAATCTAATGCAATTATAACAATTAATCCAATAATTTAATTTATTACCATAACTATGTAGGGGGGGATAATATTAATTGTAACATATAGCAATAATCTTAAATTTATCTAAATGGGAATATTTCCCTAGGCAATTCATGCATTACTGTCTTATACTTCAACTCTTTACTTCATCAAATATATTATTAATTAAAGAAAGAGCACGTTGAAAGTGAGTGACATAAATCACGAACGCAGGTGAACAAGCTGCCGTTAAATCACAGAAAAGTTCACTTTTTTTATGTCTACCATTAGAAAGAGCTGTACTTGTCAAAGCTCCATTCGGTTCACAAATATACAGTTTTATGGTTATAACAGGAACTATTCACTGTCCTTATGGAAAAGTCAGAGAAAAGAAGCTGTTGCACTTTGTTGCATTGAAAATTCTAGCATTCGCATTTCGATCGAGGTAACAACACCAACAAAACAAGTTTCTTTTACTTCAAAAACGAATCCATTTAGTAAATGAACACAGAATAACATATGGTTATCTTGTGAAAATGACAAAACAATTTCTTAAAGAGAAATTATTTAAAATCTTTTTTTTTTTTTTTTGCATTTAAAGCTTTGTTCTTATTTTTTAAAAGAAAAGTTGTCGATTACAATTTTAAAAAAAGGCCATAAAAATTTTCAGTTTCATTCGTTGAATGCAGATAAACTGTAAAACATTGCGCTGATAGTCATCATAATTCTGTTACTCATCTCAAAAGTTCTCCCAGAATGGGGCTCGAAACCAGAATTTTCTATGGACAAGACAGATGCAGGAACCGTTTACCTACTGTGAGATTCGCTCGCTGAGCAAAACACTTCGTTATACGTAAATAATTGGCATCTGTGTATATTGGAACTTCATTACACGGTGATTAAAAAGAACTACTAGGAAGTTACGCCCTATTAAATTATTTCATCATTTATTTAGATATTGGCAGTCTGTAATATAAAATTGTTTAAACATTTCGCCACATCCGAGATCAATTGACTAAAGAGGAAAGAATAGTCGTGGAAACTACATGTTGACTTCATATCGCTGCTAATGTTCTTTAAACCCCAATATGTAAAAGCGCTGTTTAATACACAAGTAATAAGATATATATAAAAAAATAGACAAGTCAAAGGAGTTTCTTCTAACAAAATAAAGGTTACTTTAAATAATTTAACAAAACCTCGTTTTATATCAATAAGAGTTGTTCAGATGGTTGTTAGAACACTAAAGCCGTGATTTTGCTATCCGAAGGCTTAGTTTAGTTCGGTTTGGTTTGGTTTGGAGTACTATGGCAAACTTTTGCTACACAAGGGCTAATTAGACCGGGACCTACTGCTTAAAACCGATTCCAAAAGGTTACAAACTCCATGCCAAGAGTGGGACTCGAATCCATGGACTCTGGTACCGAATGCCAGCACCCTAGCCATTTGGCCATCAACCGGCTGGCTGGATTTTGGAACTATTAACTGTTTTAATCCCCTTTCTGTCCCGTTTTTCAATGACCAATTTACCTCTTGCCTACCGACTTACTTTTGCAACCACCAAATGTATTAGAAAAATTTTCTCTGGTACTGAATACCAGCGCCCTGACCATTCGGTCACCGCCCGCCCGGAAGGCTAAATAGACTCTAACTCAACAAAGGAATCTTCATGGAAAACATATCTCTTTCCCAGACATACTTCTTCATTTTACAATATTTTGCAATTCAAAAATACTGAATCAAGTTTTAAAAAAGGGAATATAGAGGATGCACAACTCATCAGAATAGTAGTTTTCATTTCAAAAGAAGCTTTTCTTTTGGCAATAACTACAGAAAAAATAATATATATATATATATATATATATAAACTCTCTCTTTCATACAAACTGAATTTTTTCTTCGATGTAAGCTTTTCTTTTATTTTAATCCTAGTGTTACAACTACGACTGAGTTTGATTTTCGATAAAGCCATCATTAATTTGAAATGGATGTAGATAAAAAAAATAAAAAAAACATTCGACTGACAACTAACTACCTCTTTGTTTTCAGACTTTTCCGAGCTGGAGGTGGACTCCCCATACTTTTCCGAGAGGGTGGCAAAGTTCTTGAGGGGAGAGAGTTCGTTTATGACCCCCTTAACCTCCCTCCTCTTTCTCCCTTGGCTCTGAGACGTGCTGCTCGCTGTCGGGAAATTGGGCTTGTTATATGATGGAATGTCGTCTGCAAGAAGAAAAGAAAACATTACTAAAATTTCTCTTCGCTTGCTCAAATAAACATTCAGTGCCATAATTTAATTAAATTTTTAAATGACCAACTATTTTTATGTATGTGATACATACCAGGAAAAAGGTACCTTAAGTCGAAAACGTAAATTTCGTAGGAGAGCGAAAAGTCTCGTTCAAGGATAAAATACTAAAATCCAGGCTCATTCTAGTAACATTTGGCAACATGCAGGGCTCGATTATGAACGCTGGGGGCCCCTGAGCAGATGCTATTTGCCACTCCCCCCCTTACGAACATTTATAAAAATAAGAACTATCCATGGGTTATACATACTATTAGAAGTACTAGGTGCATACACCATACACCAAGGGGGTTTTGGGACCCCCTAGCATCAAGGGGCCCTGGGCAAAGTCCCGACTTGCCCATGCGATAAAAAGGCCCTGGAAACAAGTACACAAAAAATTAGCCTTCTACGATATGTAGAAGACTGATTGGTTCTTTTCTGAGCGTCAAATGATAACAGCATGACAGAGTATTTACACTTACTGCACAGCTGTACGAATTTCCAGCCGATCAAACGATTTTTTTTTCTTGCTGGAATTTTATTCAGTAGCGTTTGCCCTATAAGGTGAATTCAAACACTGGAAACTGAATACTGAAATTATAGTTTGAATCTCAAATTTCTGTAGTAGTTTATGTTCCAAATTTTTGTTATTTTTTCTTCTCAGGCTTTAAAAATGCCGTTTTACTCAAAGCTATGATTTTTAAACTCTACTTTTAAAACTCTGTATCTCTCTCACTTTCCAACCTATCGAGCTTATAAAAATTCTACTACCCAAAGCCTGTTGAATAAAATGCACTCAATAGCTAGAAACCGATTTTTCCGACTTAAGGGGGTCCAGGAAACAAAATTCTTCAAATTTTTGAAAAAAAAAATTATTGCATTAAAGCATTTTCCGTTCTTTTCAGCTTAAAATGACGTTTAAATCATGTTTTTTATCAGGAGATATTAATTTTTTGTTTTGCATTCTAATAGCAGCCAATCTTTTTTTTAAACCTTTAAATGCGTTTTTCTGCATGATGGGTTTTTTCACCATTTCTCGTCTTTAAATTCTTATAATTCAAGAACCGTTAAAGATAAATGGTTTAAACTTAGAACATGTCTTTTTCAATTATCTTACTTTAATTTTTAATTCAGCAAATTTGAAAAAAATATTTACTTTTGAAGGTATGATTTTCTAAAAATAAGTTACATCATTTTTTAAAAATTTTTACTCTAAATGTCTTATATTTCTTAAAAAATTAATATTTAAAAAAATACTGAATTAAAATTAAAATGTATATATTTCTGTTTAATTAATGAAAAAATTTTGAAGTTCGACAAATAATATTTTGAGTTATAACAATATTAAATTACCCCACTTTTTTTAAAAAATTTAAATTTAAAAGGTTTTAAAACACTTTATGAGAAGTTTTAGGATAAAATTTTGTTTACATATTATATGGTTAACCATCATAAAGAAATTCAAAATTTTAACTCAATAAATAAAAAAATAAAAATTTTTAATGTGTTCCGGAGTCCCTTAAGGTATCTTTTACTGGACTGCATCACATATATTTCCCCCATAGAAACACGTGAGTGCCTGATGACTTCTTGGACTTATACCTTTTCAGAAGTGCCCCCTCCCCCTCATCGTTATGACCGTGGGTTTGAGTGCAGTTTAGACATACTAAGAGATCACATTTTTACACATAGCGTCATACTACGTATGACATCTTAAGACTGCTGTGTACTAACCCTATGGGATTCACTCACCTTAATGTTAACCTATGGAGGAATTTTGTCCAATGATTGCCAGCTTGGATTGAAAGATTTTTTTTTTTAATTGTACTTCTTAATAGAGAAAAAAATTTTACACCTTGGAGCATTTTTCCTTTTTTTAAAAAACAATTCAAATAATATTTTAAAATTTCACTTACTCCGGGGAAAAATTCTGGTATAATGTTTTATACGCTACTCGATTCCTTTGGAGGACGAAATTTATAAAATGAATCCTGTTGCAAGGTTCAAAAATGTTCAGGCTATCCAAAAATACCATTTTTATTGGATTATCAGCATTTATGTAGCTGTAAATAGTAGACAAATTTCCTCCATACGTTAACACTGAGAAGAGTGAAGCCAATAGGGTTAGTACACAGTAGCCTTAAGCAAGTATAACGCACAACTGCTTTATCCTTCTGCTTTATACTGTAGAGTCTCGATAATCCGAACTTCGGTAATCCGAAAGTCCGCTTAATCCGAAACCAAAAGTCAAAAAGAACTAAGGTTACAATAAAACGAGAGTGATACTAAGTAATATAAAGTATATTTCTGAAAATTACAAGAAAATTCAAAGTTAGACAATGTACTAAACTAATTATTACTGAACTACATTGGTTTGAAAAAAATCTGTTAAATTTTTTTGTCGAAGAAAAGGATACCTTTCCCTTGAAGCCAAATTACGCTAGCGAGTTAGAAAAAGGGTGTCCGCTGGGGTCGTGGTGGAGTGTTACTCTACGTAGCGTAACGCTACATCGAATACAGCCACCTCGTCTTGGTGGGATACCCTCTGCTCTCTGTCACCGTCTGCTTTACCTTCACTCTCGTCTGAGGTGTTGACAGGTTCTTTCAAAACATTTTCAACAGTTTGCTGATCGTCTAAAATCTTACACTCTACTGTACTATACTAGGTAGCGTTCCGCTCTCTTATTACCCATTTCTTCCCGAATTTGGTAATGTTTAGACAGACCTTATAAAATAAACTGTGCAATCACACGTAATATGTAATATTTATGTAATCACATGTTATTATGTAATTTAAGTTTATTTTAAGAAGGTTTTCGCGTAATCCGAAAAATTCGTTAATCCGAAAAGGGTCTGGTCCCAATCATTCCGGATTATCGGGACTCTGCTGTACTAACTTCTTTATGCTAACTGTTAATCTCCTTCATTTGGGAAGCGCGGTGTCCTTTTTGGAACACCAGCACTCGTATGAGGATCGGTCAAATGGTTCGTCCTCTGCATTGGAACAATTTACAGTTAAATTAGCATAAGCATAAATTTTAATGTTCATAATGTGGAAAAAAGAGAACGCCCCAGATCGCAGAGCGCACTTCGCATTCGCTGACACACCTTCCGAGTAGTAACCTTGACATTGCGCTCGCCGCATTCACATGAAAAGTCGCTGAACCTCTTTCTCTTTTCTTCGGCGGAGTTAAAAATCGTAACAAAGAAAGCGCATCATGTAACGAGAGCCAGATATTCAGAAAAACAAAACAAAACAAACTATTCCGTGAATAATGAGACGTAGCTGCAAAAACACTCTTTTATTCCTTTTGAGAGGATTAAAATAAATAGAGCGATGATGGAGATGTACGCTTTGAAGCAATATTCAAATTTCTGGGCTAGGAATTGATTCCTTGTTGCAACAAGGATGGGGATGACCTGAATGGTTTTGAGATACTGACGGGTAATTAATTATGTTTGATTCAAGAAGTAAATGCGCTTATACAACCTCAAGATTCTGCTACCTTTATATAGTTTTCATTAAAGAAAAAAAAAAAAAAAAAAAAAAAAACTAGATTCGGATACCATTAGTAGAAGTTTTGCAGCGTGTTTGTACCAGATCAGTTTTATGTTATGAAAAATAAACTAAAAAAGGCCCGAACTTAAAATGTTCGATGTAATAACTGAAAATAATACGTATTTTAAGGATACAATAATACGTATTGTAATATTAGTCGGTGTATTTGGTTTGTTTGCGGCTTAATAATTTATCGTAATAAGATATTCATCGAATAGGCTATAGGTAATAGGATCATTTATTATAAAATGTATAATTTGTTTGAGATATACCTACTACTTTAAATTATAACACCTACGGATGTAATAATTTAAAGAAATAGGTATTTTGACGAGAATCTCCATTGTAATATTAGTTAGAGTATTCTTTGAGATTTTTAGAAAATATTTTAGGCAGCGGACTTTGAAAAAACTGGTGCCATTACACAGTTTTGACAGGAGATTTAATCTCTGTAATCTGTATGACTTATAAGATTACTGTCTCATTTATTCAAACACATAAGAATGTTTATTCGCCTATTAAATGGGTAAAATTATTTGTTTCTTCTATCATCCTCAAAATCAAAGGAAATGGAGTGGTTCTATTATGTGCAGAATAAGTAAATCTCGGATATACATGAAAGTGTAGATAGAAGGAGATGAAAATGATTTTATTTTGCCTTCGTTGAACTCAAAATGTGCCTATTTGAGCACAGAATAAAAAACTACAATTTTTGTATTTAACTCCATTGCAAAAATTCCCTATTTAAATTATGAGGAAGTAAAAAAAGGAAGAAAAAATAATCTAAAATCGTAATACGACACATTCTGATTTTTTGATTGGGGCTATCAACCTAATAACTAACAACGAAAATCTTCCGAAGGACAGTAAATAGTAAATGACAGCTCTTTAGGGTTGTTAGGCCGCAGAGAGTTGGATGCGATAACCTTTATGGATGTAGCATATGCATTAATTCGTAGAGACAATCGCGTCTGTGGGTCTGCGACCTGCAGCACTCCACCAGTGTTAATCCAAAACCAGTTGACTAATTGCTTTACCTTCTATTATGGATGTAAAAAACTCTTGTTATTACGATCCATTAATTAGTGCATTTCAGTAAATACTCCGCAGACGAGGAAATTAAGAGCTACAGAACCTCGCACGTTTCTCCGTGCGAGGAATTTCTGCTCCGGTCTAAACCTCGATCGGACTATGTGCAAATTATTTCTATTCCCAATTAATTCAAGCATGATGTATGCCGTGAAAAATCGACCTTTTTTACTCAATAATGTCTGGGTGGTCCGAAACGGCGGTCTAAAACAGCAACTTTTACGCCTCTCAAGTTATTCAACTTTGCTAATCACTTTCGCACAAAAAGAAGAAGTGAAAGGAATACATCATAAATAAAAACAATGAGAGGAGAAAACAATAGCCGGGAATGCGCGATGAAGCATATAATAATTGAAAAAAACCGGTTCAGTGGAAGGATAGATCGGCAAAACGCCTTCCTTATACATCTCGGGGACATAAATCTTCGGAGAAAAGAGGCATATAAAATAAAAAAAAGGAGGAGCAGATTGAATGAACTTCCTGAAGTTTAAATAGTGGATTGCCCTTTTGTAGTTTTACCGATTTAAACAGTAGGTGGTTTAATAATTCAATAGATAAACACGCAACGATTTAAGAAAAAAAGCTGTTGAACTCTTATAAACGCTTATTAGCAACGCATATATAACATCCCACAAGGAAAGACTATGTATGCTCTTGAGGAATGTCTCATTTTTTTATTTAACATAAGATCTGCAATAAGCTTTCGTGGAAATATGTCTGAGGGGTTAACGCGTAACTAGACAAGATAACACGTGGACGACTTGAAACTTAAAAGAATTTTGAATTGATAGGAGAAGAATACAATGTTTTTAAGATGATCTTTCTAAAACTTATTATACAAATCAAAGACTACATGTAGTATATGTATACATCTGTGTCGTTTTGGCAGATGTTGATATGTCATTTTTTCACGTTTTCGGCAAATTAAAAAAGAAACTTTTGTTGTGAAATATAAAATCGCTCAATTAAGTTTTTCAATCTAAATATTCTTTAGTTAATACTCATATTAAAACTCAAGCATATGGCTGGTCTTCAATGAAAATATATTATTTCAATTAGGGACTAAATTTTTGGGATGGGTTGAGAAAAAATGAAAACATTAATTTTTGCCAAATTACGATTAACTTTTTCATTTCGTATTTTTTCATAATTCCCCTACCAGCTTTTGCCACATTAAAGAGCCAATTTTTAGTAGGCCGTATCAACTTAAAACATAAAATTGAATTTTTCGAACATATCAACATCTGCCATAACTCCACAAACATATGTATACATATAATCCTATGCATGTAAGCTTAGTATTCAAATTTTTACTGTGCTCTTTTCCTAGCAGTTGGGAGGTGTAAGGTAACAGGAGTTTGCAAGTTAATTGAAAAATAATAAGTTTCTTTTAATAACTGATTCTCACACACGATTGAACCATGGGAGACAAACTTGTGCACATTGCAGGAAATATGACCGTGGCTTTTACGCGTGTACCGGGCATATTCGTCAAAGGCGCTGTCATTAAACTTCGTTTCTACCCGGACATTTTTATTTAGGGAGTATTTTTATGTAACTTGATAGTTTTGCATGGTGGACCCTTCTCTCTTTGTCTCAAAAAGTCAAAGCTTCATACGTGCAAGCTTCAAGGATATGGGAACATATTCTTGCTCTCCTCTTGCGTGGGATTTGTATTATGTCAGCGACTGCGCTTCCAGTCACGAATCAACACCACAGCATTTCACGAAACTTCTTTTTATTCCTAATTTCTTTTCCAGCGTTTGTTATATTCCCTGGAACTTCCGATCTTTGAGTTGGCGTATTTTGTAATACGATGTTGATGACGAAAATAAAATGGAATTGAACCACAGCGTCACGTTTTTTTTCCTTTTTTGTTTGTTTGTTTGTTGTGATATCCCATTCTGAATAGTTTATGGTATTCCTTTACTAGTTGAAATTAGTGTGACAGATGTTTTTAAATAAACAATAATTTATGAAAGTGCATTAGAACTATCAGATAAAGTGCATTCTGATAAAGTAGAAAATGAATTAGGTTTCATTACCCTACGATTAAGGATAAATCAGAAGCAATTACTTTCAGTTTGTATGTCACTATGCTTAGCTTGTTTTAATTTGCATGTCTCCCTTATTGCATTGAGAATAACGCTGCAGGGCTACCATAAATAAAAACACCCAGCGAACCTGAGTACCCAATTCCATCCCATCAAAATAATGGATGTTTTCTATGCTATTCCCACATTGGGAGCAACACTGGATTACGCCATAAAAAAGTAGCCATCAAAGCTGCCAGCATATATGGGCCAATATCTTCAAGATAAGCCATCTGAAGGGCGAATATCTTCTGAAGCTCAACAGTGATGCGGTTTATTATATGCCTGTAAGTGCGAAAGGAAAAATTTTGTTCTTTACATCTGTCCGCCTATCATTAACCCTTCAGCGAGCGGGCCAATTTTTGGAACACCAGCAGGCGCGCGTGGCACAAAGTGCAACGTCTCTTTCAACCTTGATTATTTCTTTTGTAATAAACCTTTTTTTTTCTGAAATTGAAAAAAAGTTTTATGACAAGATATAGAATGTTAGTAATATTGAGATATATTTATAATTAAAGGCCAAAGAATGCAGATAGAATCGCCTTATTTCAAAACTGTCCAGTTTGCTGGATCTGAGGACAACTTGCGAATTGATTCCTATTATGTCCAAAAATCTAAAAAATAATGAGATTGGCCATCTTTGTGATATGAGGGATAGCGTGTAAGCTGCACATTTGATCGACTACATCAACTCCTGCTTTTGTCGTTTTATAATCCAGTATAATTGCTGGTTTACCACGGTTAAATCACGACTATCAATGAATGGAAAGGAATACAAGGGTCAGAAAATCAGACCTGTATTAGAAAGAGTGTAGATATAAGAGTGTAGAAGAAAGAGTGTAGATATAGAGTGTAGATATAAGAGTGTTATATATAGAAACTGCTTAGAACATTCAAACCTTACGTGTAAAAACAAACCATCCAAAATTACGAAAATGTTGCACTTTGTACACGGGCGCGCCCACTGATGGGTTAAAGTATAACCCTTTGATTCTTAATTAGTATCACCCAAATATGTTCTCGTTTTACTCGTGTAGATGTTTCACTTCTATCTATTTAACTATACTTGACCTTTCATAAGTTACTATATAAAACAGTTTTGCATATTCTCGAAGAGGTCCATGAGCCTAGCACATTTCCTATACTTAGTCTTGTAATCAAATGACGTTTGGGAAAAGTCACATGTTACGTCCAGAACAATGATTCACAGTAGTGCCCACTGGTGAATGCTAATGGTTAGCGTAGTGACCTTCGATGCAATGGGCTTGGGTTCAAATCCCGAATAAGGCCTGGTCGTTACCGTGTTGTCCCCTCGTAGGGAGCAATGCTGGCTCACCTGAATGGTGATCTCATAGTAAAGTAGCCAGGAAGACTTTGCGGTGAATAACAAAAAGCGAATGTCTCATGACAAGTTCCTCCGCATTAGGCTCGGTGCACACGAGCGATCCGGTGTCGTTGCGGCACCGCAGTTGCGATCAAGCAGTACATAGAATTAAACTAACGGACTCACACGGACGACGACACCGGATCGCTCGTGTGCACCGAGCCTAGGGGGAGGGGGGGAGAAGATTCAAAATTCCCAATGGGAAAAGTAACATCACTTTATCAGGATCTATGTCTTACTCTTTCCCGTTAAAAACTGAGTATCCCATCAGATTTAAATCTCTCACCCCTTCCTCATATTTGTTTCAAAAATTCTTAATTGCAGAGATAAGTCATAATAGCAAAACCCAAACTGTTCATTTCCAGTAGTCCTATTTTGAAGAAATTATAAAGATGTGTTTTGCTCTTGTCAAAGAACTTTTTTTTTCTGATATAAACATTTTACTCGATGTTAAGAACTTTTATTCCACGAATATTTTACTCTTAACTCAAAGCAAAATTACAAATTTCTTTACATTCATGTAATGCGAAGTAAAGTGCAAAACTACAAAATACCATAAAGAATATTGAAAGCAAACCTTAACTGAACTTAAGACTTTTGCACTGAAAGAAACCTTCCGGAAATGAAGAGCCAGTTAATTGCCTATCTGCATTCTAGGACACTCATTTGACAGAAAACCAGTACTGCGTCTGATCTTATCTCACTGCATAACAGCTCCTATTAGAAAATTTTATCCCCATGTATTTAACACGTGTCGGGAGGAATTTTAGAGAACTCAAAGGGAAATGGATACCCTATTTATAACTTAAGGCTGCTATGTACTAACCCCATTGGATTCGCTCACCTCAATGTTAACCTATGCAGAAAATTTGTCCCCGGATTGCCGACTTGGATTCAAAGATTTTTTTTTAAAATTGTACTCCGTGATAGAGAAATAAATTTTAAAGTTGTGTACATTTTTCGTTTTTTTTAAAAAAATTAATATTTTAAAATTTAAATTATTCGGGGAAAAATCTGGTATAGTGTGTTTTAAACGATCATAAATTCCTTCGGTGTCGAAATTTATAAAATGAATCCTGTAACGCTTTGCAGAAAAGTTCAGGCTATCTGACAATACTAATTTTATTTGATTATTAGCATTTATGTACCTGTAAATAGTTGACAAAAATATATTTTAAATAAAAAATTTGGGGACAGTGCTTAACCCCCCTATAGAGAGAGCGCCATTACAATCCCTCGAAATATCAATCCTAAGGGTATGGAATTCTAGACCTGTCAACTGGACTCCCACCACAAGAGTCTCCAAGAAGAGGAAAAGGGAATTATGATTATTTTTCTTAGTACATAGCAGCCGCAACAACTCGCTAAGGCGGGTGTTTACGAGAATATGCCGAGAATCCTATACGCCACTTACCTGGAAATCCAGAAATTTTGAGAATTGGTTTAAGTTTCTTTGAGGTGTAGAGACAGCGTTAAGGCTACTCTGTATTAACCCTACTGGATTCTTTAACCTCAATGTTAACCAATGGAGAAAATGTGTCCACCCTCTACATAAAAGGTGATAATCCAATAAAAATGGTATTTTCAGACAGCGTGAACTTTTCTGCACCTTGCAGCAGGATTCATTTTATAAATTTCGTCCACCAAAAGAATTGATGAGCGGTTAAAACCCACTAGATCAGATTTTCCCCTCGATTAATTTAAATTTCTCGATTAATTTAAATTTTTTTTTCAAAAAAATAAAAAATGTCCCAAACTGTAAAATTTCTTTCTCAATCATGGAGTACAATTTAAAAAAGAAACACCTTTAAATCCAAGTTGGCAATCCTTGAACAAATTTTCTCCATAGGTTAACATTGAGGTGAGGGAATCCATTAGAGTTAGTACACAGCAGCATTAACTGGAGATTATTACAACTAGAAGGTGAAATATATATATATATATATATATATATATATATATATATATATATATATATATATATATATACTAGCTGAAAACCCACACTTCGCTACGGAGTACATTCAAATTAAATACAACGGTCAACGTATGCAATTAATGCCAATATATATATATATATATATATATATATATATATATATATATATATATATATATATTGTGACATTGTCTCAATTACTACACGAAATTTGTAATTATATAAGTATGTGATGCCCCATTCCTACCCCTCAACAAGTCATTTATCGGGGAACTGTTGATCTGGGCGGTCTCATAAACTCTAGGATAAGAGGCCATAAAGTTCTTGTAATGTGCTGTTCAGACATTATAGAAAGCATAAATCCCAGAGTGGTTCGAGGGTTTTGAGATTTTGACACTATAGTGACTTTTAGAATCCCATAAAGTTCGAACACTTACCAGCACTTCAAACGCCGGAGAAATCCCTTTGAATTTGCCGACAATATAAAAGAAGACCCCAATCGTCCACGGAAGAGATCTGTTTTTGAGTGCCAGAGGGACGCACCTCTCTTTGTCAGAGATGCCTCATAGGCCAGACCTGTCGTTGTACCCGAAGCCATCCTGACTATCTAACTGTATATATTCTAACTCGCTACTTGCTTTAACTGTTGTAGTTGTAGTATGTTCAACGTATCGTAGTAAAGTAATTGAAGCGAAAGGCTTGTCGTATTATTGACTACGGTACAATATATATATATATATATATATATATATATGCATAATAAATACGACGATCAATGTACACAATTAATGCAAATATATATATATTTATAAAACAATCGTAAGAGATATTTTTATAGACAAAATAATGTAGAAGAAAATATTCAAATTAAATCTAATAGGACATATTAAAGAATATTGTACAGTTTGAGGAACATATCTTTTACTGTATTTTAACATTTTTTTGGATAATGTCCAATCGTCTGCCGCATTAGCAAGGGAAAAATATTTTTTTGTCTATTTCATTGTTATGGACGTGACAATAAATCTATTTAAAGTACCAGAAAAAGAAATCACGTGATCAGCATATAATAAATTAAATTCTAAAATTCAATCTTTAAAAATTCACCAAAAATCAAAAAACGGAGGTAAAGATTCGAAAAAGATTTCGTTTTAAAGGAATTTTTATGATCTTTCTCGTGATATAAATTTCATAACCCTCAAATTATTATTTTAAATGCAAACTTAAAATAAGTTACTAAAACAGCTTAAAAATTTAATTTAAAAAAATCTAAGAAGAATTTTTCAAAAATCTTTCTTAGTGCACCCCTACACTATAAGAAGAATCGCCATGCAAAATTTCAGCCCTTTAGGTCAAGTGGTTTGGTCTGTGCGTTGTATGTCAGTGAGTCAGTCAGTTACGGAACTGTTATATATATATATATATACTAGCTGAAAACCCGCACTTCGCTACGGAGTACATACAAATTAAATACAACGGTCAATGTATGCAATTAATGCCAAAAAAATATATATATATATTTATAATAAATACGACGATCAATGTATACAATTGATGTAAAAAAATATGTATATATTTACAAGTTACAACATACCTGCTTAACAGTTTTAACATTTCAACTACAGGAAGGGAGCAAGAAAAAATTTTCTACGGTAGTTTGACGTAATGAAGTTTTCAGAAGGCTGTTTATACCTCTTTCAATACTTATAGTCTCAGACGAAGATTTACTCGGACGGGTAAAGTTGCCCCCAGGTCAAGCTAATAGGACAGTGTTGTGGTACGCGTTTAAGGGGAAACTATTATGTTATGTCTAATAAAGAAAGGGGTGAATTTTAAGACTATATTCCATCCCATCTTATCAATCTTTCTTAAAAAAAAAGAAAGAACTTCGTGCCTTTTGAGGGTTTAAGTAGCTTTTTTTGAAAAATGAAAGGAAAGCGAAGAGTGTAAACTGATTCTTAAAACCGGTGGATTGATTCTTTAAAGCGAAAATTTTAACATGGAAATAATTAATTTGTTTTTGTTTTCGCGATATTGATTCTTATAAACGGTTGATTCTTATAACCAGTGATCACTATAAGCGGTGGTTACTGTACCAGAAAAAGAAATCACGTGATCAGCATTTAATAAATTAAATTCTAAAAATGAATCTTTAAAAATTCCCCAAAAATCAGAAAATCGAGGTAAATATTCAAAAAAGGTATCATTTTAAAGGAATTTTTATGATCTTTCTCGTGATATAAATTTTATAACCCTCAAATTATTATTTTAAATGCAAACTTTAAAAAAGTTACAAAAACAGATTAAAAATTTAATTTAAAAAAATCTAAGAAGAATTTTTCAAAAATCTTTCTTAGTGCACCCCTACACCATAAGAAGAATCGCCATGCAAAATTTCAGCCCTTTAGGTCCAGCGGTTTGGTCTGTGCGTTGTATGTCAGTCAGTCAGTTACGGAACTGTTTTATATATATAGATGTGTGTGTGTGTATATATATATATATATATATATATATACACTGCTCAAAACAATTAGGGGAGCACATGGTTTTAACTAAATTACGCAAATACTCACACCGATAAGTAACATAAAATAAATCATCCATAATTTAAAGTCTAGCAGGAAACAGAAGAAGAAAACTTCATATGCAAATCAAAGTTCATGACGTCAAAAACCAGAAAAAGAACATAACGGCGGAAATCGGGATTTTGCAGAAACGTCTGTTTCACTGCCTTAACTGTGAAATTCGATAGCTCAGTTATTCTTTTTGAGAAAAGGTGACTTGAAAATGTCTCAACAACGAGATTTACCGGAATCTATGGCATGGCGTATTATAGGCAGACTTAAATCCGGGCAAACACAACCTAGTGTCGCGGACGCTGTTGGAGTCGCCAGAAGTGTCGTTGCAAGGCTGTGGAATCGATTCCAAGAAACAGGGAATGTTAGACGTCGACCAGGGCAAGGTCGGCCACGCGCCACTACAGCAACTGATGACCGGTATATACTGTTAACAGCTCGTCGAAACAGAACAGACAATGCTACTCAGCTGCAAAGACAGTTGCTCTTGGCAACAGGACGAAGGGTGTACAGCCAAACAGCACGTAATAGGCTTCATCAGGGAGGTCTCTATGCACGTAGGCCAATGGTCTGCATTCCGTTGACCTCACGCCACCGTGCGGTCCGAAGAAGATGGGCTGCTGAACATCGAGCTTGGGAGCAACATGATTGGAGCCAAGTGCTGTTTACAGATTCAGTCCCGATTCAGTCTGGAGTGTGACACCCGACGTGTTTTGGTATGGAGGGAAAGGGACACTCGAAATAACCCCACATTCGTTCGTGAAAGGTCACAATACAGACGAGCTGGTTTTATGGTATGGAATATGGTATATTTATGGCTGGTTTTATGGGGTGGAATCAGCATAGGTGGACGTATGGACATACATATCATTCGGAATGGTGCTTTGATGGCCCGAAGGTATGCAGACGAGATACTGAGACCTCATGTCATACCTTACGCTGCAGCTATTGGATATTCCTTTGTTTTCCAGCATGACAATACCAGACCGCATACAGCTCGTCTTGTGGAGAACATGCTTGAAGCTGAAACAATACAGCGTATGGAATGGCCAGCGTGCTCTCCTGACCTGAATCCAATTGAGCATGTTTCGGACATGCTCGGACGATGCATTGCTGCGAGACCAAGGCCTCCTTTTACTCTCCGAGACTTGAAGATTGCACTTCTTGAGGAGTGGAACAGTATTCCCCAAAGTCTTATCGATAACATCATCCCATCCATGGAAAACAGGTGTGCAGCAGTCTTAGCTGTTCGAGGAGACCACACGCCATATTAAAAATCTTGCATCATTTCTAAACAATACTTTTTTTTATCGTTTACATATAACCAAATTGTTGCCCTAAATCATCTTTTCATGTTTTTTCCATATTTTCAAAGAATTAAAGCTTAATTACAAATTTTTTTACTTCTTTTTTTCTGTATTGCGCATTGATACGCGTGTACTATCCATTTTATGCCAATACGTGGCTGTCTCGCACGGTTTTCTTAACTTCTTTGCTTGCTCCCCTAATTCTTTTGAGCAGTGTATATATATATATATATATATATATATATATGTGTGTGTGTGTGTGTATATATATACCCCCACATATATGAAAGAAAACATAATTCAAGAATTTGTGCTTCTTTACTTTAATACTAAAGATAACATTATCTTCATTCCAGAGGTAATTTCCAAGTTGGTGTCAAGACTTATGACTTACTTCACTGCGAACATGATTCTGTGTTCTTACTTAGAATTACAAATTACAAGGTCATATATTCGCTCTTTTTCTTTCCAATCAACAATAACTCTTTTAACAACCTACGCTTCTACATTACCAATTTGCGTGTACGAGAGGAAAAACTCGTGATTCTGATGATATTAATTCATCTGCTTGCCATCTGCCAAATTATGGTAACGAGGAGATAGTAAAAGTATATATTTCCGGTCCAGGAGACATCTGAGGATTTGAAGACTGTTCTTTCGAACACAAGGCATTCGTTCGGAAGAAAATAATTTGAATTTGAATAAATTTTATATTAAAACTATTTATAAATGGGAACTGTAGTATCATGCAACTTAAATATAATATCGTCGTCATGTCTCTAATCACAGAAAACAATTCTGCGTGCCCTTGGGATGCTTTAAGTATAATTATTACTTTCACATTAAAGGATGAATACCATTAGTATGTGGAAAAAAATAAAATTGGCAAGCTTGAAGCAAACTGAGGAATTAGTGAATGAACAATCCTTTTTTTGTTGTTGTTAATAGATGTGTTTTCACAAAATCTTTCTTCCAAAACGACATTCCCACTCTAAGCGGAATTAATACTTTCAATACAGAGGATGAATACTGCAATCTACTATATATATAAAACAGTTTCGTAACTGACTGACATATAACGCACATACCAAACCGCTGGACTTAAATGGCTGAAATTTTGCATGGCGATTATTCTTATAGTGTAGGGGTGCACTAAGAAAGATTTTTGAAAAATTCTTCTTAGATTTTTTTAAATTGGATTTTTAAGTTGCTTTTGTAACTTTTTAAAGTTTGCATTTAAATGAATAATCTGAGGGTTATAAAATTTATATCGCAAGAAAGATCATAAATTTTTTTTTAAATGAAATCTTTTTCGAATTTTTGTCTTCATTTTCTGATTTCTGGTGAATTTTTAGAGATTAATTTTTAGAATTTAATTTGTGAAGTGCTGATCACGTGGTTTATTTCTTTTTGTGATACTTTAAATGAATTTTGCGTCACGTGTATAACAACGAATTAAATTGACAAAAAAAATTATTAAAATGCGACAAAAGATAAAATTTAACCACTAGACTAATTGAGAGGGAAGTGTTTAGAGAAATTTTAATGCAAATTAGTATGCTTAATGGATATTCAACATACAAATTAATTGCGCACATTGACCGTTGTACTTAACTTAAATATTTTCTTCTACATTATTTTGTCTATAAAAATATCCATCACGATTTTATTATACATTTTTGTTGTTGGTTTTTTGGCATTAATTGCATACATTGACCATTATATTTAATTTGAATGCACTCCGTAGCGAAGCACGTGTATTCAGCTAGCAAATAATAAGAATTAAACTGTCGTATTGAAGTATATAGAGAAATCAACAAACAGCCATTAATTATTATGCTAGACTTTCTTTCGAAAATTCTAGAGTCCAAAAAGAGGGAGAAGCACTTCACACATCTTTTGTTAAGAAAGTAATCCCTTACCAGTTGGGGACTTTTCACCGCTTTCGCTATCCTTCCACTTCTGTTTCGCGGGTCCGCTCCTCGTAGGGGCCGTCCCAGTGCTGCTGTCGTTGCTGTATGCACTCGGCGGCCGAGAGCATCGATTCCGCAACGTCGTTTGTGCTCGCCCTGCGAACAATGTAGTATATTTATTAAGCAATCAATGAAGCTTTGAGCTTGCACAAAAGAGATGGATAGCATACAGATTTATAAGAGGGTTTCTGATAAAAATAAAGCTAGTGATATACCGTACGTAGCGCGATTCTATATACAAATAAGTAAGGTAATTCTGTATGAATTTGTAGATTTAGTCATACATCGCTTTTGAACGAGAAACCTTGTATCAGTAAGTTAATATACAGTGGAGTCCCAATAATCCGTACTTCGGTAATCCGAAAGTCCGCTTAATCCGAAACCAAATGTAATAATTACAAGATAAAAAGAACTTTTTATATACTATGTTTTTAAATTTTCTGTTGAATCATATAAACTTGACAATTCTATGTATTAATGAATACCTTTTAAAAAAATTTTTAATGAATTATCCTATCAGCTTGAAAGAAAATGAAGTTAATTGGAAGTTAACTTGCATTTAACTTTTCACTCCCGTTCCGGCTAATAGATGGCTGCACCAGTCTACAAAACAAAATTAACTGAAAATAACTGAAAATTAATTTAATTCTGCTTAAAGATGGCTAAAAGCATTAAAATAATGCATTGTCATCGTGTTCTGATATATTCTAAAAGTTTCAAATGTCTAGCTAGTCGGGAAGTTAAGTTAAAAATCGATTGCAAGATTTGTACTTGACAAACACACACACAAACACACAAGAAAGCAAGTTAATAGAAACATGGTGAAAAATAACTAAGGTTACAATAATTACACTGATACTAAGTAATATAAAGTATGTTTCTGAAAATTACAAGAAAATTCAAAGTTAGACAACAGCAATATAATAAAGTAGGACACAGTAGAATAAACAACACGTGTTTCTGCTAATGCTAAACTGACGCTAACAAACGACGCACCTCTCCAACTATCAAGCACTGTGACGTATTGTTAGAACATCTTACACTCAGCTGTACTGTACTAGATAGCGTACCGGTCTCTTATTACCCATTTCGTCCCGAGATTTGGTTATGTTTAGACAGACCTTATAAAATAAAGTGCCTAATCACACGTAATATGTAATATTTATGTAATCACACGTTATTATGTAATTTAAGTTTATTTTAAGAATGATTTCGCTTAATCCGAAAAATTCGTTAATCCGAAAAGGGTCTAGTCCCAATCATTTCGGATTATCGGGACTCTACTGTATTATGACGCTATGCTAATATACTGTTGGAAGACTTTTTAACACGTTATCTAAATAAATACAACCGAAGTCGTTAAAAGTGGTAGTTTCTCTAAGAGAAGGGTCCATTATAAAATATAGCTAGGCAAACAATCATTTTTCGAAATATTCAATTTGTGGATTGTAATTTATATTTTTCATCCAAAGAATCTGTATAGACTGATTGACAGACACGAGAATTACTGAAACGCATGAGAATAACTGAAACACAGTTCCGCATTCTCCCAGCATTTGAATCTTTGGAACTTGGCCTTAAAATGAAGTAACCTATGCTCATGGGCAAGCTGCTTTTTCAAGGTGTAAGATGTACCTCGAGTTCTGATTCAGATCACAGTTGCATCTAAAATAAACTATTTGTTGTCACAACCCAAATACATTCAGAGATTTGGATAAAATTGCAAGATTTTATCAGAAATTAGTAAGCAAGATTGCATTTATTAAATGTCAACATGTCAGATTTTATTAATAAGCAAAGACTGTTGTAAAATTAGAAATATTGCACCAAAACTTCTGGAATAAGTAAAGGATAAGAAAACCCTTAAAATATTCATACTAAATGACAGAAAATTAAACTCAGTACGTACATTTCAAAAGCAAATTCAACTTTCGTGTGTAGAAGAATGCATATATAGCCAATGCAGGCAAAATAGCTTGGAATTAGGCCATTTTGCAATCTTCTAGACATTTTTTAAAAATCCTACTGAAGAACAAAGTGAAAAACATGCAATCCAAATTCATAAACTGTGTTTAATTTTTAGTTGTTTATAGTAAATAATATAAGGTTTTTACTATCCCATACCCAGGGCCTGTGGCGACCTTGTGGTACAGCATGCTAGCTTTCGGTGCTGAGGATGCTCGGATCGAATCCCAGCGTCGCGCCACTAAAATGCCTCCGTTTGTATCGTCCCTTCATGGGGGTAATGCTGGTCCTCCTATAGGGTACTACCAAAATAAAATGGCCAGCAAAACTGCGGTACATTATAGGTGAATATATTCACGACAAGTGCCTCCGCATTGCTTAAAAAAATATCCCATACCCAGTGTGTAATAAACCTCCTCCAGTATGGAAAATTTTGTCTTTTGTGCTATTGTCAATATTAACAGTACATGTGGAACGTTTCTTGTCAAAGGAAGGTGTATGGAGGTGTTACCTTAAACTCTGGTGGAAGCCTTTTGTATCAAAATTTATGCCCATATCCGAAACAATCCATTTTTTCCCTCATAAATACGTCCTCTTTGATGAACTTATTTCTATCAACGTTAAAACCAGTCATTTTTCCTGGGCTTGTAATTCTAGTCAATTAGTTATGATGAGGATAAACTAAGTTGCACCAAAAAACTTAGTAGTATAAATTTAATGCCATGCTTTAAAGGCATTTTCTATGCTTATTGTTTAAAACTCAAACTAAGAGGAAACTTTCAAACAATGGGGATTATGATTCTGTATAAATATTTGTTAGGATTTTCAAGCATCCCATTCTTGCCTATTGATAACATAATGATAATTACATATAGCTTTTTTTATCTTTTTTTTAGCACCAAGGTCCTCTCCTGATTAAATAAAAAGTGCACACATGCATCATACCTTCAACTTGTCGCACGCGGAAATGAATAAAATAAAAACATAAATCGGCACCAGGATTAACACATTTCACTTTACGGCAAAATAATGCTAATGGTCCAACTGAATGTAGGATTTGTCGAACGTTTTAACCGCTCCCGTTCATCTTCTGTTAATCTTTCCATCTGCCGCATACGTTTATTATGGTATTTTTCTCCTTCAGTGTAGTCACCTCTTTTTTTTTTTTTTTTTTTTTTCCCCTTAGCGGGTGAAGAAAGGGTTCGCGTCTCATCTCTTATCTCCCCATAAAAAATCACTGTCGACAGAAAGTAACATACACTTCCGGCATACGTATCGTCAGTTGAAGTTCAGTATTGTTACAGACTTTTGTACGTGACAAGCTAATTAAGAAACGGAAGGCAAAAACGATTTCACGAGGTTCATTCAATGATTTGTAAGCATTAACTGTTTGTATTTTAAGGCACTACGTGAGGTATGAGCCTTGAAATTATTCGTAATTATTGAACGTCAATAGATATTTTTAAAATGTTACGTTGGCCTTCGGCATTTCTTTAAGAAATAAGAGGAAGAAATAATAATCAAAAGTTTAAGATTCAGAAAGAAAAGCGAATGATGGCGTTTTAAAAATTAATTTTTTTTTTATCTTTAAACAAAAGTTTAACTGCACTAGCTTTAATTGAACTAGACGTACACTTTATCTATTCAGCCTTATGATAATTAAATTTTTCCTTTATGCTCAAAAGAAAAAAATATTCTCTTGCAAACTAATTAGCTTTTAATTATTCAATTAGAAGCTAATAAGTAGATTTTAATTAAATAATTAAAAGTTACTTAAAACAGTCATGAAAGTCATTCAGAACGACAATTTCGCTGGGTAGCTCAAGTGGATAAGTTTAAATCTGCAGATCGAAAGATCTATAGTCGGAGTTTTTTTCCCTGTCAGTCGGTCTTTACAAAATTTTGAGTTATTTACAACTTATGTGATATATAAGTATTGAAATTAAAGAGAGCCAGCTGCATTATGGATATATTAATATACGTACACCATAAAACGCATTTTTAACATTAAAAAAATAATTTACACAAAATTTTTTGCATATATATAAAAAATACCAGCAAGCAGTACATTGCCTAATATTTTATCACTTAGGAAATCTAGATATAAAATTCAAGTTATCCTCACCAGCGTTATATTCCGCAATAAAGAAATTATTGCTGTATTCATTTGTACACACTCGGACATTGTGGTTCTCTTCATTTCCATTCCCGCCAGATCCCGTCTGATCCGTGAGGCTTGTGCGATGAGTGTACAGATCTTGAAAAAGAAAGGACAGGGTGTTGAAATGTATCACGAGATGAAGTCACAAGATTTATAAATTACTAGCTGAAAACCCGCACTTCACCACGGAGTACATTCAAATTAAATACAATGGTCAATGTATGCAATTAATGCCAATATATATATATATATATATATATATATATATATATATATATATAATAAATATGACTATCAATATATACAATTGATGTAAAAACAAACAATATATATATATATATATATATATATATATATATATATATATATATATATATATATATATATATATATATATATATATATATATATACTCACTTGTAATTGTTGCCATATGGAATATATAGGACAAACTTCTAATCCACTACATATTAGAATAAATTTACACCGTTCTAATATAAAAAAATATAATACACTAAATAGTCAACCACTTAACATTGAATTTGATCACTTCAAAAAACATAATTTTGAAAATATTGTAATCTCCATACTTGATATAATTAAATCACCCTCTGAAAGGTTATATTATGAAAATATTTATATGCAAAAACATAAAACTCTCTTTCCATATGGCCTTAATCAAATGTATAAACAGAAAAATATAGTTAAATTTAATTTTACTGATGTGTCAGCTCAAGCTATTAACCCTAATCTAATTGAAGATATACAGTCCTCAAAAAGAACTAAAAGAGGTAAAAGTTATAATAAAAGTAAGACTTTTGATAGTAACATATATAAAAATGCCTTAATAAGTTTTCAGGAAAGGTTTATAATTGATTATAAATATAAAATATTAAAAGCTTGGATTTTTTCTATCGTTAAAAAACATATCATTAAGCTTTATCAACTATTTTTAAATACGAAAATAAAGAATTATCATTATCAGCATCTGGTATATGATTTAATACTAACACGGGCAAAACATTTAAAAATAAACTTATATAAAAAACAAAATTCAGATAATAACACATTTTGTGTACTAAATTTTACTAACCTTAAACTTAATAATATAAACTTCAATAGTATATTTGATAAACTTCATGATATGTTTCCTATAAAAGAAATAAAAATAAAACGTGCCTTTAAATATACTCTGCCTATGGGTAGACGTATATTTAACTATAATCAGGTATCCAAAAATTTTTCTGAGTCATTAAATTTAACTTGTGTTTGTCATCTGCCCATTTACAATAGTTATTTAGATACGACACATGGTCATGTAATAACAGGCAATATGGATATTGTGGAAGATGATGCACTGCGAGATTTGATGAATTTGGGAACTAAGTTTAGAATACCTAGTACTACTAATAATAAGAAAATAATTAGTTTCTTAAATGCTGATTTAGATAAATTTATTTATAAAATAGCAATTAATTATTCTGTACCTACTGAAGCTTTCAACCCTTGGAAAATTAATTTACTAAAACTAGTACAAGCTAAATTACCTAATAATAGTAATAACATTAATAATCCTTATAAACACTTTAAAGCTGCTACTACAAAATTACAAGATGACTTTATAGTCACTTATGTAGATAAAGCAGCCAACAACTATGCTATAATTTGTAAAAAATATTTTGCCTTATGTTTAAAAAACAGTTAGAAAATAGTGATCTTTTTCAGCCATTAAAAGAAACTACTAATATTATTATTAAGAAAATCATAGCTAAATATAAACTACTAGGTATTTCATCTAACAATTATCATTTTCCTTATATAACTTTAGTTCCAAAATTTCATAAAACACCTATTGCTTTTAGAGCAGTAACCTGTGGTCATAATACTTATGCTACAAATGCAAGTAAATTATTATTAAAATACCTTAAATTAATCTATAAAAATATAACATCTGGTGTTTGTGGTATAATTGATAATAGCTATAGTCTAATTAGAAAACTACAAACATTAGATAATTGTAAATATATTGTAACTTATGATTTTAAAGATCTATTTAATAATATTGATATAATTGATTTAAATAGAATAATCATAATGTTAGTACAAAATAATATTCAATACTTAAACAACGAAATTAAATTAACTCGTTTCAATAGGCTCCTAGAATTAGTAACTAAACATAATTACATAGTTCATAATAATAGTATATACTTACAGTCCAAAGGTGTACCACAAGGTGGTAATGCTTCAAGTATGCTAGCTAATTTATACTTATATTATTTTGAAATTAATAATATAGAAAATAGCAATTACAATATATTTAGATATATAGATGATATAATAGTAATTAATAAAAGTAATAACCCTATAGACTTAAATTTTTACCCTCCTAATTTGGAACTAATTAAAAGTAGCCATGATAATATTAATGTAAACTTTCTAGATATTAATATTAAATTAAGTACTAACAATAAATATACTTTTGACTTATACGACAAAAGATCTGACTATAATTTTAATATTGTTAAATTTCAAAATTATCTAACCTGTTTACATAAATCTGTTTTTAATAACATTATTGTAAATCAGTTAGTTCGTATAAATAGGCTATGTTCTAAAGACAATAGGATTAAGCATATTATAGACTTGAAAGCTGTGCTAACTCGTAATAATTACCCAGTAAGTCTATCCAAAAACATAATTGGTTGTTTTTGTTTTAATGAATAGTTTGTTCTGTTGCATTAATAAGTTAAACATAACAATAGGTTAAAATAAAAATAATAACTACTAAAAACAAAAATAAAAATCATAAGAAAAATAAAAAAATAATTAACTCATAGTAGTAACAATAATAAAAACTAAATAAATAAAGGAATAATAGTCTTAAAATATGGTAACCTAAGTAAGTCTGTAACTGAGTATCCACTACCTCAATGGTTGCAAGTTATATGACGTCAGTCATCTTGCGGTTACAAGTTCTTAACTTCCACTCTGACTAGCGCCAGGCTTGGTGTTCTTTGGTTATGTACTATTATTCAAACTTAATTCATTTATTATTCAATTCTTCTGTTAATAATGGATTGTACGGTGTCTGAGTGTGTTTATTTAATAGATCATACTCATCAGAAACAATCCATTGGTTTTTAGACAGTATTGACACCGCTGATGAAGAAATGCTGTCAAAAACCTTATTCATACTTTTCTTTACATGTTGGATGTTCCTGGCTTCAAGTAGCTTTAGAGCTATTACTGGTTTTCTCTTTCATCTTATTCTTATTTATATATATATATATATATATATATATATATATATATATATATATATATATATATATATATAATAAATACGACGATCAATATATACAATTGATGTAAAAACAAACAAAAAATATATTTTAAAAAAAATCGTAAGAGATATTTTTATAAACAAAATAATGTAGAAGAAAATATTCAAATTAAATCTAATAGGACATACTAAAGAATATAGTGCAGTTTGAGGAACATATCCTTTACTGCATTTTAATATTTTTTTGGATAATGTCCAATCGTCTGCAGCATTAGCAAGTGAAAAAATATTCTTTTGTCTATTTCATTGTTATGGACGTGACGATAAATTTATTTAAAGTACCAGAAAAAGAAACCACGTGATCAGCATTTAATAAATTAATTTCTAAAATTTAATCTTTAAAGATTCACCAAAAATCAGAAAATTGAGGTACAGATTCGATAAAGATTTCATTTTAAAGGAATTTTCATAATCTTTCTCGTGATATAAATTGCATAACCCTCAAATTATTATTTTAAATGCAAACTTAAAAAAAGTTACTAAAACAGCTTAAAAATTTAATTTTCAAAAATCTTTCTTAGTACACCCCTACACTATAAGAAGAATCGCCATGCAAAATTTCAGCTCTTTAGGTCCAGCGGTTTGGTCTGTGCGTTGTATGTCAGTCAGTGAGTCAGTCAGTTACGGAACTGTTTTATATATATAGGTTATTTTATAGATGTACGGTAAAGAATCATAGCGGGATTTCCAAAAAGTAACAAACATACGGCTCTGAATTAGATTCATCTTATCAAACACAGTGAAAACTTAATTTCAAATTAAAATTCCAATTACACACGCTGGATTTTGGTTTGGAGAGTTATGGTCCATTTTTGCTACACGAGGGCTAATTAGAACGACACCTACTGCTTAAAGCCGATTCCGAACGGCTACAAAAGTCCATGCCAACAGTAGGACTCTAATCCACAGACTCTGATACCGGAAGCCAGCGCCTTAGCCATTTGGGCATCGTCCGGCTGGCTGGATTTTGGAACATTTAGCTGTTTTAATCCGATTCCTGTCCAGTTTCTCAAAGACCAATATACCGCTTGCCCACTGACTTACTTTTACAACACCCAAATGCATTAGAAAAGTTTCCTGAGACCTTCATTTTGGAAAACATTAGCGTAGAACTTTTGACCCATGATTGATATTTGAGTCAGTATCATTAGAGAAGTTCCAGATCACCGAATACGCTGGCAAAGCCTAGCCTAATTCCGATTAACTGGTTCCTGGAGTTTCATTTCAGTTTATTATAAAACAGGGTACACAAAATGAAGGGTTAAAACAGAATGGAGAAAAATTGTGCGAAACCATTTTCATTTTCAGACGATTGTAGCCATGAATGTTCGTCTCATTTAATAAAAATCTGACTCTTTTGAAAGTCAGCAAGAAATATTAATATCAGCAATCATAAATATTCTAGGAGGTAATGTATGAAACTAATTAAGTACCGTATTTTTCGGACCATAAGACGCACCGGACGATAAGACACACCTCAAATTTATGGGAGGAATTTTAGAAAAGAATATTTTGTATTTTGTTAGGTTTATAAAGATATTTTCAATTTCTTACTTAATAAAGATCGAAAAAATATAATAAACTAGCTGAATACATTTTAGGATAATTACAATGAAAAAAATAATGAAATTGCTCTTTAGAGGATTTCCTTATAAACAATTTTTTTTACTTCATTGGGCGGAACTAATATTACCAGGCCCGTCCGAGAACTTACGCGGGAGCAAGCTACATAAAACTGACCGAGGGAGCAAAAAAAATTCTCTTACATCTACGCCAGCGTATTTTGAAGTTTAGCCTTGAGACTAATTTATCGTCATGGTGAAGCCTACTAGTTTTATATATAGGTTTAATTTAATATCCATAAAACATACTAAATTGAATTAAATTCTTAAAAAACTTCCATCTCAATTAGTCTAGTGGTTAAATTTTATCTTTTACTGCATTTTAATATTTTTATGTCAATTTATTTCGTTGTTATGCACGTGACGCAAAATTAATTTGAAATATCACAAAAAGAAAAGGAGTGTCCAATCGTCTGCCGAATTAGCAAGAAAAAAAATTAATTTTTTTTGTCTATTTAGTTGTTATGCACGTGACGATAAATTTATTTAAAGTACCATAAAAAGAAATCTCGTGATCAGCATTTAATAAATTGAATTCTAAAAATCAATCTTTAAAAAATCGCGAAAAGTCAGAAAATGAAGGTAAAGATTCGAAAAAGATTTCATTTTAAAAGGAATTTTTATGATCTTTCTTGTGATTTAAATTTTATAACCCTCAAATTATTATTTTAAATGCAAACTTAAAAAAAATGTTACAAAAACAGATTAAAAATTTAATTAAAAAATATAAGAAGAATTTTTCAAAAATCTTTTTTAGTGCACCCCTGCACGATAAGAAGAATCGCCATGCAAAATTACTATAAGGTACCCAGATTTTCAAAACAAAATTAGAGGACATATTAATACATGAACTACAAAAAATATTCAACTTTTGCAAAGAAATGAAAGTTAGTCAGTTAGTCTGTCAGTCTCTCCCCCTCTCTCATATATATATATATATATATATATATATATATATATATATATATATATATTCAGGTATCCAAAAATTTTTCTGAGTCATTAAATTTAACTTGTGTTTGTCATCTGCCCATTTACAATAGTTATTTAGATACGACACATGGTCATGTAATAACAGGCAATATGGATATTGTGGAAGATGATGCACCGCGAGATTTGATGAATTTGGGAACTAAGTTTAGAATACCTAGTACTAATAATAATAAGAAAATAATTAGTTTCTTAAATGCTGATTTATAAAATAGCAATTAATTATTCTGTACCTACTGAAGCTTTCAACCCTTGGAAAATTAATTTACTAAAACTAGTACAAGCTAAATTACCTAATAATAGTAATAACATTAATAATCCTTATAAACACTTTAAGGCTGCTATTACAAAATTACAAGATGACTTTATAGTCACTTATGTAGATAAAGCAGCCAACAACTATGCTATAATTTGTAAAAAATATTTTGCCTTATGTTTAAAAAAACAGTTAGAAAATAGTGATCTTTTTCAGCCATTAAAAGAAACTACTAATATTATTATTAAGAAAATCATAGCTAAATATAAACTACTAGGTATTTCATCTAACAATTATCATTTTCCTTATATAACTTTAGTTCCAAAATTTCATAAAACACCTATTGCTTTTAGAGCAGTAACCTGTGGTCATAATACTTATGCTACAAAAGCAAGTAAATTATTATTAAAATCCCTTAAATTAATCTATAAAAATATAACATCTGGTGTTTGTGGTATAATTGATAATAGCTATAGTCTAATTAGAAAACTACAAACATTAGATAACTGTAAATATATTGTAACTTATGATTTTAAAGATCTATTTAATAATATTGATATAAGTGATTTAAATAGAATAATCATAATGTTAGTACAAAATAATATTCAATACTTAAACAACGAAATTAAACTAACTCGTTTCAATAGGCTCCTAGAATTAGTAACTAAACATAATTACATAGTTCATAATAATAGTACATACTTACAGTCCAAAGGTGTACCACAAGGTGGTAATGCTTCAAGTATGCTAGCTAATTTATACTTATATTATTTTGAAATTAATAATATAGAAAATAGCAATTACAATATTTTTAGATATATAGATGATATAATAGTTAAAAATAAAAGTAATAACCCTATAGACTTAAATTTTTACCCTCCTAATTTGGAACTAATTAAAAGTAGCCATGATAATATTAATGTAAACTTTCTAGATATTAATATTTATCTAGTAATAATTAAGTACTAACAATAAATTTACTTATGACTTATATGACAAAAGATCTGACTATAATTTTAATATTGTTAAATTTCAAAATTATCTAACCTGTTTACATAAATCTGTTTTTAATAACATTATTGTAAATCAGTTAGTTCGTATAAATAGGCTATGTTCTAAAGACAATAGGATTAAGCATATTATAGACTTGAAAGCTGTGCTAACTCGTAATAATTACCCAGTTAGTCTATCCAAAAACATAATTGGTTGTTTTTGTTTTAATGAATAGTTTGTTCTGTTGCATTAATAAGTTAAACATAAAAATAGGTTAAAATAAAAATAATAACTACTAAAAACAAAAATAAAAATCATAAGAAAAATAAAAAAATAATTAACTCATAGTAGTAACAATAATAAAACTAAATAAATAAAGGAATAATAGTCTTAAAATATGGTAACCTAAGTAAGTCTGTAACTGAGTATCCACTACCTCAATGGTTTCAAGTTATATGACGTCAGTCATCTTGCAGTTACAAGTTCTTAACTTCCACTCTGACTAGCGCCAGGCTTGGTGTTCTTTGGTTAAGTACTTTTATTCAAACTTAATTCATTTATTATTCAATTCTTCTGTTAATAATGGATTGTACGGTGTCTGAGTGTGTTTATTTAATAGATCATACTCATCAGAAACAATCCATTGGTTTTTAGACAGTATTGACACCGCTGATGAAGAAATGCTGTCAAAAACCTTATTCATACTTTTCTTTACATGTTGGATGTTCCTGGCTTCAAGTAGCTTTAGAGCTATTACTGGTTTTCTCTTTCATCTTATTCTTATTTATTCTTATTTATATATATATATATATATATATATATATATATATATATATATATATATATATATATATATATATAATTTCAGCATTTAGAATGATTCATAATATTTTGTGCAGGCAAAATTCCCGAAAGAGAAATTAAAAAAAATATGGGATGATTTTTAAAAATATATATTAATTTCATTTTAGAGTTTCATATTTTATATTATGTAATTTTTATTAAAAATAACTGGAAACAAATTTCTCAGTTATTAAGATCAAACCAAAATTTCTTCTTAAGATTTTGCAATTCCATATCCTGGTTTTCCAATTTAGCTGATGATTAAAAATTCCTTTCTTAACTCTAAGAATTTAGCGCTAAGATTTTAGGTATAACAGGAAAGGAATATTTTTCAGTATCAATAATACTCAAGCAATAATACTCAAACAACAAATAAAAATTACTTAGTGATTCCAAAATGAATATTTATATCTTACAGATAAGTGAATAGCATTTTTTTGTCCCTGAGTTAATGGTTTCTCCTAGAATTAATTTCTCAAATAATTCAAAATTATCTGTATATAAAGGATAAGTCAAGCAGTTGATAAAGATATTATAGATTGCTTCATCAGTCAACGTATTGTTAACATTAAGGCGACAGTGGACTATCAAAATTATGAAATTCGTCCAAAATTTCGATTTTTTTATTTTATTGAATTGTGAAACTACTGACGAGTAGGAATGTGTTGCAAAAAGAACTTTTAATTTCTGCGATTACTTTCCTAGTTATAGGGATTTGTATTTAATTTAGATGTTATGAGGTTACGAATAACAATAACTTTAAATGCGTTTTTCTCAAAATAAAAATGTTCATGTCATACGAATATTCAAACTGCTCCAGGTACATTTCGAATTATTGTATTGCTTTGAAATTTAAGTTTTATATAGTTAACTGTATATCAAATAAATCTTATTAAAAAAAATTATGCTTCGTAGCTCAGAATTTCTAAGTTTTGTACTTGAAAAGATGATTTATAGGTATTTTGCGTAATAAAAAGGGTCTTTTCACTATTATTATTATTTCTCTTTTTATTTTTAATGAATGCTTAAAATAAGCAATAAGTTTCATTGTTAGTTCTATAAGGTATACTGTAAATAAAAATTACCATATTATATGCAAAAGAAATGCGCATGGTTCATTTTTAATTAGGCCAATTTTTGATATAATTAATAACTCATAATTCATAAATTATTAATATTTCATCTTTAAATTTTAACCACTTTTACATATCTACGGTACTAATCACATATTCAAATTTCCAGCAAATCCATTCTAAACAAAATAAATTAGGTTTGAAGGTCCACTGTCCCCTTAAACATACTTAAAATAGCTGCAATTAATTTATTGAAACAGGAGTTTTGACTCAAACGCATTGTTTTATTTGACGACGTTTGACGTCGTCAAAAAATCTTTTAATTATTTTGGTCATAATCCCTCATCAAAGTTTAAGGATCTCTATGGCCGCTTAAACTTACTATTCAGTTCAATGTCCTCCCCGTCCTCCATCTGATTAGCGGGGTCTTGCAGGGCTGCAATTCCTGAGTAGATCTGATTTACGTCTCCGCCACTATTGCTTGATTTCAGGAAAAATGGAAACGGGAAACCTGCAAATGAGAAAGAGTAAAAAAAGAAAAGTTTTACGCAATGTTTAGTAATGGAGTATCGAGCGAAAACTCCCCTTTCGAGGGGGAAACTTCCACGGAAAGACGATTATTATACCAATGTGGATCATCATTTCACCATAATAACGACGCGAGACGTTGAGAATTCTATCAACAGATACTCGACAGGTGCGCAGCGATGATGTGCTGATCATTTTTTTATGTTTATTTTTGTTTTCTTGGTTAGAAGAGATTCACTATTGTCAGTTCTCCTAATAATGATGACTAGTCTGCGGTCTGTATGGAAATCTGAGTAACAAAAGAAATTCCATGTCTTGCAAAGTTTCGTTCTCTCTTCTAACACAATGAAGATTACTCATATCAATCAAATTCAAGGAGCTTCGACATTTCTTCCCTGAAGCATCTTTTTTATAGGGAACAGAAAATGTCGATATTTAACCAAAATAGATTTCATACCGTTTTTATAACAAACGGAAAGGGAAAAAACAATGACGTAAAGCTAAGGTTTACTATAACACTGTTTTGAATGGCCTATTCAAATAAAAATAGACAAGATTTGTGAGAGGATATAAACGGGTTTCTAAAATTTATATACACTGAAGTGCCACTGAATTAGGGATAGCAAAGCCTATGCAAATTGTGTAGCGCTGCGCATCATGTATGCGCAAGTGAGGGCACTGTGGTAACTGCATATATAGCGCGTACTGTGGTTGTTCTGAATTAGTTGTTGGAATTGCCAGTATGTGTAAACTGCCTGATTTAGACGCCTTCGATCGCGGACAAATCGTAGGTGCGCGACGGATGGGCCATTCAATTTCCGAAATCGTCAGACAGCTAGGATTTTCAAGGTCGACAGTGTCAAGAGTATACAAAGAATACATGGATGGTGGAAAAAAAAAACTAGCTATCGGGCAAACTGCAAAGGACAATTGACAGTGCGTGACCTTGACAGTGCGTGGTGAGAGACGGCTCAGGCGTATTGTACGTAGCCAGCGAAGCCAAACATTAGCTCAAATTACCACCCAGTTTAATGACGATGCCAGTCGTACAGTCAGTAAACGGACTGTGCAACGCTCGCTTCACCATATGGGTTTCGGGAGCCGTCGACCTACGAGAGTACCATTGCTCTATACTTGCCATCGGGCTGCACGTCTCTCCTGGGCAAGAGAGCACAGAGACTGGAGTGTAGAGGACTGGAAACGAGTAGTATGGAGTGATGAGTCTCGATTCCGACTACTTAACGCCGACGGGAGGCTGAGAATATGACGTCAGGTTCATGAAGCCATGGATCCTGCCTGGCTGGAACTGTACAAGGGCATGGTGGCTCAATCATGGTGTGGGGTGTTTTTTCGGGGCACAGTTTGGGATCTTTGGTGCGTGTATCAACCTCCCTCAATGCAATTCGGTACGTAGAGTTGCTGGGTGATCACCTCCATCCGTTTATGCTGTTCTGTTATCCGCACGGTAATGGAGTTTCCCAGCAAGACAACTGTACCTCTCACAAGTCCCGGTTGGCTACTGGCTGGTTGGATGAGCATTCCTCTGACTTCTTTGTCATGCATTGGCCACCTAGAAGCCCAGACTTAAATCCTATTGAGCCTTACTGAATTATGGACAGCTTTAGCCAATATTTGGCAAGCCATTCCCGTGGAACGTTTCCAGAAACTTGTTGAATCTTCGTGTGGCAGACGTTATCAAGGCCAGAGAAGGCCCAACTCGTTACTAGGTAGGTATTCCTAATTCAGTGGCACTTTAGTGTATATATATATATATATATATATATATTCTTTTCTTATATTCTCTCAAACTTCCTTCCAAAACGGCCAAGATCAAGAAGGGAAATTTAATTGTAATCGTATTTTGCCAACATGTTGGAAAAGTATAAGCCAATTTTGACATACCAAGTTACGACAGATAGCAGGAGAATTCTGTTAACTAATGAGTAATTTGAAGCTTTCTTTACGTAGTCTGTTTAGGCTCTTGCACACGAGCGATCCGGTGTCGTTGCGAATTCGCACCGGCGCGCGCCTTCAATTCTCACGACATGCGAATCCTTTGCGGTTTTGGCTGTTCCGTGAAATTTACGTCACAGATCAGCCATTTAAATGATGGAATTTAAACAGTAGGAGTCAAATCAAAACTGCCATGGCAAAATGACTGCATTTAACAATAAATGCGAATTTAAAAAGTGTCAACTGGGAAGATTGTTGTTATATTTAAAAAATGACATTAAATATTTAAAAATTTAATAAACAGAAAAATATGTTTAATTTTTGCTTTCCACTTAATGAAATTTTAATTGTTTGGTGTTGTGTTTAATTTTTAATTATGTAATTTACTGCTATGCTCTATTATTTTAATCTTAAGTGATTTTAGACAAAACTAGATTTTAAAAAAAAATTCAACACCAGAATACGACTGATGAAATTTATGTGAAATATATTTTGATTAAAACTGATATTGTTTTATTATTTCCTAAACTGAAATGGGATGTTCGCTATTAAATTTAAAAAAATGTTAAAAGTTTAATAAATCAAAAAATATGTTAAATTTTTGCTTTTTAGCATATTGTTTGGATTTGTGTTTAATTTTTACTTAAGTTATTTACTGCTATTCTCTGCTATTTTTATCTAATTACATTTGAGAAAACATAAAAAATCAATACGACACTGAAATACGACTAATGTAAATTTATCTGAAATATGTTTTGATTAAAATTGATATTGTTTTACTATTTTTTAAATTGAAATTTTAAAACTGTACTTAACAATTTCTTCTTTTTCTTTTTGTGTTTTTTCTTCGAAATCTGGATACAAACTGATGCAAATTCTTATCCACGCACTCCGTTTAAGATTTTTGTCGTGGTACTTATCACATTTAATATCCCACAATTCACTAAACTTTTGAACTTCCTCGGTTAAAAGTTCTGTGTCTACACTTTCAGCCATTTTGTTGCGGTGAAATGCCGTCCGTCTGAGTTGCACGATTGAAATGAAGGTACTGCTTAGCCGTTGTTTGTCATGCGGTCAAGCAGTGCACGAAGGGAAAAAACCACTCGTTGCGAATTCGCAGCGACGCCGCAGACCGTGTGAATCGGTTCGTTTAACTATTTACTCATTCCTGATCGCAACTGCGGTACCGAAACGACACCGGATCGCTCGTGTGCACCGAGCCTTAGTATTTATGTTTTAAGTTTTCAAGTGTAGTGTAACCATTAAACTGTGGAGCGAACACTCTTAAATCATTTTAGTAGCACAAAAATCCTCAAGGAACATTTTTTGGGGGTCAAACTTTCGAAGTTACAAACGTTAAGTTCATTCAATACTTTGGGTTCCTTTTCACTTACCTCCTGTGTTCACCATTCCGTTCTGGCTCACCCTCCGGCTGAGTCCCGGGAACTGATCGCCTCTAAGGGAGGTGAGAGAGCCCTGAAATATCCTCTCTCCTCCCCCTCCTCCCACACCTTGGGGTAACGTCCTCTGGGGGATAAGGCCCTGGTGTCCTTTCAGCCCGAACATTCCGGCTACATTGACTGCATCGTTATCGATATTGTTGCGTCCCAATGTACTCCACGGTGATGTGGTTGATAAGGGTTTAGGGGTGAAATTACCCTGATAGCTCTGAAAGGTAAGCAGTGAGATACATTTTTAGCAAAACAGCAATAAAACAAAAAAATGTTTATTCTTAAAATGGCAACAATAGTTAGGGAAAACAAAATTAGGGAAATATAATATTCAAATTACAAGACATATCTGACAACACGTGTATTGTGACAGAGTGTGCTCATGCAACAGACACGGTCGTGTACTGGAGAAACTACGTAATCTCATTTTCAGTAATTAGTGTGGACTTTCCAGCTGGTTATAGGTTTAAGGGGATGGTAGACTTTCAAATTACCCAAAATCAAACAAAAATTGGAATTTTTTTTTTTTTTTTTGGGGGGGGGTGTATTAATATTTTAAAAATATGTAAATATTGGAATAAAATGCATTTAAAATATGTAATGAAAAGTAAAATGGAAACTTGGTGGCTTTAGAAAAGTAAATATTAAAGGTAGGTGAAAAAATATCTTTTAAATGGCTTTTTGTCAAAATGAGTCATTTCCAGATTTGCAAGTCTTTAAAATGCTCCTTGCGTCACAATTTTTGGCGAAATTTTATAAAATTTAGAATAAAGACTCCTCTTATACATTAATATAAAATTATGTATCCATTTAAGGTTTCGACATCATTAAGATTATCAAAGTTTAACTTATTCATCATTAAGATTATGAAAGTGTAGAAAAGTACAAAAATTTCACGAAAATTCAGAGTACAAGCATAAAAATGTTTCCTAAAAATTAACTATTTAACGAAAGCACAAAAATACATAACTTTGTTCAAAATGTATTTATAAGCAATATAAATGCAAAATTAAGGGGGGAAGTTAAAGATTGGATCGCAAGGAGAATTTTAAAAACATAATAAAAATTTAAATTTTTAACATATAAAACTTTTAAAAAAATATTTATAAAATTTTATAAGGTATTTGATATGGTTATACTTTAATGAATATATATATATACAAAATTTCCTATCTCTGAGATAAAAATTTCTAAAATTGCTTTGTGATGTCCACCATCTCCTTAAGTATTTCAGATAAAAAGTACTTAATAGTCGAGAGTTATTTACGGTTTACCCGGGATGACAAATATTTGTATCGTCCTCCTGTTCAAAGTGAACAACAGTTTAATCTCCCATGGCACTGTGGTACAAAATATAAAATGGCAGAGTGCAAAACAAAATTTACGACGTCATGACACTTGAGAGGGGGCTTACAAATGTAATAAGTACACTCTGCTCTTAAAAGCTGAAGAATGAGGAAACGATTTGTGTCGGTGAATACTTATTGCAGCTTATCTGCAATACTTATTACGTTACTGAGGCTGTCTTTCCTAGGCAGCATTTACAAATTATATTGTTAATATGTACTCATTCTCTTGTGTCGCGACTGTTTTTCCTTTAACTAGAAATTTATGTGATATCTATTTACCCAGTACACCTATGTAAACTTGAACCACGCTTATGAGTTACAACGTTCAAGAGTTTAAAAAAATGTCTACTAACTTCTCTAATTATGGGAATTAGATTTGAAGGGGTGATTTTCAACTGGGATGTCATATCAGCTATATTTAATATATGGCATTTAAACTACAAATATCGTAATAAACAGCAAATGATAGTACGAAAAGGTACAGGAACGACAATGGAACAATTAATGAAAAAACTTTCCCCTTATTTTTACATCCCCTGTGGGGTCAGTTATTTTATTAATATAATTTTATATCTTAGTGGACTGTATAAGAATCCATTAACAAATATATTTTAATGTTCTTGCTTAAGTGCAACTAATCAATCTTCTTACTTCTTTTAATAAAGGTAATACTGGAATGGCTTACATTCAACATCATCTGAATAATACTTGAATAATAAGACAACAGTAAAAAAATTTAGTTCCATGCATGTATCCTTAAAATGCATTTAATAATTGACTTCATTTTAACACATAACTGTTGAATTCCTGACACACTGAATAACCCTTCGGAATTAGGTTTTACAAAATGAATAATTGACTTCAAAATGTTAACAGCTTAAACAATAATCTGCACAAAATCTTTAATAAAAAAGAATAAATGGAATCGCATCCAACATAGCGATTTTTGAATTCTTACATGACATTGCTTAGAACAGAATAAACAGATTAAACATTTCTTAGATATTTTCTTGCCATTACTCAGAATCGAATGTGCAACAACAACAGATTTAAAAATAAAAAAAAAAAAATTTAGCTCTAAGTAAAAAAAAAGTTACACAGTGATGCCATCTATTGACCAGAAACACAATTAGAATACAGATTACAAACAATATGATTAATAAAATGAAGGAATTATTATAATGAATTATTTAAAAATAAAAATAAAAATAGTAAGTCTTTTATGAAGACTGAACATCCCTTAAGCATTTTAATGCCTCCATTATGATAAAAAAGGAAAAACTTTCGATTGTTTTTTTGTAATAAAACTTCACCATAGAGGTACAAAATGTATTTATAACAACAGTCGATTTTATGACCATCTACCAGACTTCTAGGTGATCAAGGTAGGGAACAACCTAGTCGATGTTTGTCAAAAATCTTAATGCAATCGGATTGCGTAAGAAAAAGATGAGAGACAGGTTTTTCTATGTTTGATTCTATGCATTTATCTACCATATTTAAAAAAAAGAGAAAATTTAGAAAGAAAACGCACTTTACAGATTACGAATTTCAGAAACAATATTCCTCGTTACTCGCGATTCCGATAGCAAAGTTATTCTATCCGGATATATCATCCCAAAGAAGAAAATTTAAACGCCAGTCTTATTACTTTTAGGCAGTTTAACCTTTACTTATTTATTATTTATTTTTATTTATTTATTTATTTAGGTTTTTTTTATAAATTTATAAATAAGGTAGTCCTTGTGCACCACAAAGTACAGCACAAGGCTTACAGAAGTAAGTAGAAACAACAGAAAAAACAAACAAAAACAACAGAAAAAACAAACAAACTAATTACAAACAAGACTAATTAAAAACAGAAGCAGCAAAGGCGATAAATTTACAGAAAGAGAAAAAAGCCAATTCGTGGCCGACCAAAACATGAAGCGGAGGAGGAAACCCAATGTTACAGGAATCCAATTCCACAATAAAATCCCTTCCTCCTTCAATAAGCTTGGAGCAGTCAAAAAGCAAGTGTTCGACATTTTGAACCCCGCCCACGCTGCAGGAGCACATATCAGTGTCCGATAATCCAAATTTCTTGAGATAGCATTTGAAATTGCCGTGGCCACTGAGAAATTTTTTTAAGGGAAAATCACTGAAGAAATGCTTGTTATTTAGTCTTTGCGAAATTGTGGGGAAAATAGTTTAGTTAAAGAGGCAGTTGATCCTGGTACAATTCATTCCATAAATCCTGGTACAATTCATTCCATGAATCCTGGTACAATTCATTCCATAAATCCTGGTACAATTCATTCCATGAATCCTGGTACAATTCATTCCATAAGAGAATGGTCTTTTTGTGATTCTCATTGCGAACGTGAAATTTAGGGATGCTCACAGGATCAATGGTGTTTTAGCTTTGTAGCTTGCTTTGCAAGCCAGTCGGCTCTTTCATTACCTAAAATGCCAGAATGACCTCTGAAATGTGAAAAACAAACACTAATTGCTCTATCTTTAAGCTCGTAAAGAGGGATTTGAAAAGTCACTACAATTTTGTTGCAGGAGGAAATATTACTAAGCAAAAATAAGGATGAAAGAGAATCAGTACAAATGAGAAACTTGGATGACACAGTACAGTGGTTTGAGAAATTTTGATCATAACGACGATCACAACGATGAATTAATAAGGTTCAGAAAAAAATTTTAATCAGTAGTGAAAGGAAACTACCACATAAATAGCTCCTGTACCGCAAAGGAAGCAAAAGACATCCATTGCAGAGACATCCCCGAATTAGTTTACATAGAAAGCGAATAAATTATATCTTTCCCTGAATATGATTTATTCGTAGACCACCCAGTAACAGATTCTCACGGATCATTATCGCATTTGTAAGTACAGAGTTATTTTCCTTGATTTATCTCTGTATTATACGTTGTAAAACATACATGAGATCCGTATCGAGAATGCTTGAAGGTTGAATGCTTTTAAAAGACCTTTACGGATGACAAGAAACGATCTAATTTTAAATTGCTCAATGAAACTTGAGCATTTAACTTGTTAACAGACAAATTACTGCTGCATTTATAGCATTCTGGTCAATCTACTTTAATTTGTTAATAATAATCACATTTTTATATTTCTTTGTGGTGACAAACTTCGTATATATGTATGATTATGATTTATGCTGAGGAATATGGAAAATAAAGATTTTGATATTAGCGGGAAAAGTCAAAAGCACTTCCAGTGGATAAAATAAACTTAAATTTTTGTCTTTTACTTTGAATGTGTATATTAAGATCAGCTAATTAAGCTAATGAGTTCATACCTCATAAATGAATTTATTTCTATTTTGAATATTGTTTTGTTTCCATATATATATATATATATATATATATATATATATATATATATATATATATATATATATATATATATATATTATAAGATTTCATTTAGTGATAAATAGAAATGATTGATTTTTAGTCTGGCTTGGGCTTGAAATTAATATAATGTATTTTATTGTATTGATATATAATTATAATAGAGCAATAAGAATTGGATCGTGTTTAAAATATTTTTTATTCAGGGATTAGTATCGGATGTTTTTATAGGAATGTTTTAATTTAGCAAAGAATGATCAAATATAATTTATGTATATTATTAAGTTATAAGATTAAGGCTGGTGCTTTTTTCCTTGAATTTTTGTTTCTTGAATTATATATATATATATATATATATATATATATATATATATATATATATATATATATATATATATATATATATATATATATATATATATATATATATATATATATATATATATATATATATATATATATATATATATATATATAATATTATTATACTTCATAGTTAACCTCCCTGCGAGTAAGCAAATGAAAAGAAATAAACTTGGTTATAATCATCAAGTTTAAGATGCTATACTTTTTTTTCAGCTGGGAAAGCTAAACAATATTCCAGTTGTTTTTTACTCGTCCAAGCTTATTTAAGGCATGATTTATTACATGTTAATAACTAATATATAAGATAAAATTTTCGAAATTGTTCATTTCTGTGTTGGGATATTAAGATATATGATTTTGCTGAATGAAGGTTAAGTTTGGTATAGAGGTTAAATATTGAAAATAATTGAAAATTATATTGAGATTTTAGAAATGTTATTGCAGAATGTTTCTTAAAGATTCACTTAGTTTTTTTAAAACTTTTGTAAAATAATTATGAAGGTTCAATGATAATATTATAGATACATAAGACCTTTGACTATTCAATATTTAAATTCAAGTAAGTTAGCAGTTTTTACTGTTGAAAACATCCACTACTCTAAGATAAATCCTCTAATAACAACTGGGGAATAAAAGAAATCTCTGAGAATTTCGAAAATAATAAGAACATGCAACGCTACAAGAAGAAAATATGTTTTGTTACCTATTATTATGTGCTACCTCCCCCAAATCAAGGAGTATTTTAGTTGAAAATAAGTTTTAAAAATTCATTACCGTTACCAAAGGAGTTACCTCCCATCTTCCTTTCCTTGAAGATACTCCTTACGTGCAAAATCTGCCAGTTTTTTTTTTATCTGAATGTCAAAATTCATCGGTCAGTTTAACATATTTTTAACTCTCATTCAATGAAATTCGTTGCTCATTTTTTTGGGGGGAAATAAAATGATCTTTTATATTGAAAACAATAAAAAATAATAGATAGAAGAATATTTTACTCGTGTCTATTGAATTTTGATATAGCTACAGCTATAATTTCACTTTCTTTAGGTATATTTAGAAGTCCTTATGTGAGTATAGTAGACGTTACCTTTAAGAAAATTTTAAGTCTAGCTATAGCATATACAGTAGAGTCCCGATAATTCGAACTTCGGTAATCTGAAAGTCCGCTTAATCCGAAACCAAAAGTAAAAAAGAACTAAGGTTACAATAAAACCACAGTGACACTAAGTAATATAAAGTAAGTTTCCGAAAATCACAAGAAAATTGAAAGTTAGACAGTGTACTGAACTAATTATTACTGAACTACATTGCTTTGAAAAAATCTGCTAAATTTTTTTGCCGAAGAGAAGAATACCTCTCCATTGAAGCTAAATTACGCCAACGCGTCAGAAAAATGGTGTCCGCTCTGGTCGCGGCGGAGCGTTGTTCTACGTAGCCTAGCACTACATCCAATGCAGCCGCGGCGTCTGAGTGGGATACCCTCTGCTCGCTGTCACCGTCTGCTCCACCTTCACTCTCGTCTGATACGTTGATAGGTTCTTTAAAAACCCTTTCAACAATCTACTGATCGTCTAAAATCTTACACTCTACTGAACGAACAACTTACACTCTACTGTATTGTATTAGGCAGCGTTCCGGTCTCTTATCACCCATTTCGTCCGGATATATGGTTATATTTAGACAGACCTTATAAAATAAACTGTGTAATCACACGTGATATGAAATATTTATGTAATCACGTTTTATTATGCAATTTAAGTATATCTTAGAAATGATTTCGAAAAAGGTATGGTCCCAATCAATTCGGATTATCGGGACTCTACTGTATTAGAGATTATTTCATATCGGGTTCAGGAAAATGCACCTGATAGTTTTACAGTTACCTTGTGAAGTAAATACAGTGCTGCATAGTGGACATATCTAGCTTGCCTTATTTGCATGCCCCATATGAATTATCCTCAAATAGTTTAAGAATTTTCTAGCACACGTAATATGGTTGCTTGACACAGTAAATGACCCTTAATGCTGATTACCAACCTGTGCCTGATATGTGCATTTGACAGGAGACAGGTTCCTGGCGTTGACGGGTACATTGGGCAGTGTTGTCATCTCTGTGGGCGGATGGTCAGGTGGCGGAGGAATGATGTCTGTCCAATTGATCACCTGGGATTTGGAAGTGCCCGGCATAAACTTGTTCTTCAGCTGACGTCCCTGATAACCGTAGTCTTCTGTAAAAAGGAAGAAATATTGAAGAGCTTTATGGTGAAGATTCACAGAGTTAGTTTTTTAATGTAAAATTCTCATTAATGTAATACATTTATGCTCAGATTAAATGAGGAGTGAGTTGTTAATTATCTTTATTTCAAGGAGACACTGAGCGGATAAATAATTCCACCGCCTGTTCAACACACTATAAAAACATATGAATTCTAAAAAAATTATACTTCCTCTGAAGCCTTAAATAACATGGTTTGATTATTAGTTTTCCCCCTTAATTGAAATATAGCAGCTTAGGTATAATTCTTCTTTCAGGGTAATTTTTGCCCAAGGAAAATACTTACAAAGGAAATTTTATTCTAAATTGAAAATCATTTGGACAGTTCATTCATATCAGCACATATTAAAGGGAAGCTCTACTAAATTTGTCTTCTGACTTCCTAAAAAATTTTCGAATAGAATTTTAATCACTTTAATGAGCATGAAATTTTGTTCGGGTTGATTTTTATATGATACAATTGAGGCGTTGACATTAAAAAGAGGGTAAGTGCCAAAATTTCCAAAAAGTATTTTTTCACTGATACAAGAGTTTGTTCCAAGGCTAATGGCGTTGAAAAGAAGGTAAGTGCCTAGAAGTTTTGGCACTTACCCTCTTTTCAACGTCAACGCCTCAATTTACTTTTAGAAATTTTACATAAAAAAATCCTTCAAACAGTTCAAGACAGATTGCAGAAGCGCTGTACAAACTTTCACATACCTGCCCGTGCCAGAAACTTTCGATGTAGAAAAATTTCGATGCATGAAAAAATCCAATCCGAAATAAAAATTTACGTACAGGTAGGCAGCTATGAACGCATTAACAGTACATCATACAAAAAAATATTTTTGTCAAATAAATCATCGCAGAAACATGCGGTTTGCGATATTTTATTCTAAAAGCATGATGTTTTAAACCAAGAAGAAAATTATTTTGTGTCTCCCCTTTCCTTCATTCACAAATATTTTTAAAGAAATTCTAATACAATTTGACTTTTTACTTCTGTGAGCAGAACACTCTGATATAAAATATTCCAATACTAGTAATAATTCATTTACAGCAGTGTTTCCCAAACTTTTTCGAGTCGCGACCCCTCAATAAATTGTTTCCACCTATCCCGCGACCTCACCCCCTTCCAAACTTGCGAATTTCCCTGTAAAAGACCTTTTAAGACATAAAGAAAAAACAATAATATGCATTTTCCCTACTTTAATTCGAACTAAATTTTAATTTCCCTAAAATGAAATTCGTAAGAAATAGACTTTTCTAGTGAAAGATGTATAAAAACGAGAGCAGAACAGAATCTCAAGAAAAATAATGCGCCTACCGTATGGATTCAGAATTATATAATAAGAATAGAGAAACTCTTACCTAAATAAAAATTGCTTTATACTGTTGGGGAAACTGTAACAGTAATGCAAAAAGTGACAACACAGACTGATGAAAGACAAACTGACGTTTAGAATTGTGAACTATACGTAGTAAGTAAACGCGATTTTAATTTACCACCCAATAAGTATATTTCTAATATTTCTAAAGAAATAAGTTTGCGCTTTGCGTTGGTTACCGTTTGAAAAACATCGCTGCCCTTCAGTTTCATGGCAAATAAATACAGAAATATTTTTCGGCGAAATTCGCTAAAATGTCATTTTAATCGAATTAAACCATGTTGACCCCCAAGAAAATAGTTCTCGACCATCTCGGAGAGTCGCTACCCACCAGGATGGGGATCCCTGGTTAAAAGGAATATACATATCAGTAACTTATTCATAATCTTTCGCTCTTTTTTCAAGTAAACAATTTACAGTATATAAAAAAAGGGCAGGCCTTGATTTTTCATTAGGTCCAGTAGGCCCGGATCTAGGGGCCCCCGAATGGTGGGGGGGCCCAAAAAAATTTTATTTTAAAATAAAAAAAAAATTCCGATTCAATTTTTTTTTAAAATTCTACCTTTTTTAATAGCAATTTTTTTAATATATCCTTTCAAATTTGATTGATTGGTTCATCATATGTATAGTTATATGTATAGTTCATATGCATAGTTATATGTATAGTTGTATGTTATAGTGTGTATAAGCGATTAATAAGTTTTTCTGGTTGCATTGTATTGGAATTTTAATGATGAAGTTAATATTTTGTATTAGTTTTTGTTATTTGATAATGTTCTAGGATTCTACGCTTCCAATAGCCGATTCTTGGTAAAATGGTACTTTCAAAATGATTCATGATTATTTATTTTGTGTGTTAATTTTGGAAATTTTAAGCCTACATCAGTGTTAGGGGGCCCCCATCCCGAGTTGTGCCTATAGTCAAGAATTTTCTAAATTGGGCCTTGAAAAAGGGTATTTCGCTCACTGATTAGCTATGTTTTATAATACTTAAAGTCATTGACTTACGCATTTATTTATTTATTTACAAATGCCGGGCTTTTGACAATCAAGCCATGAGCATTCTAGCTTTCCAGTATTTCTGAACAATAAAATCAAAACCATCAAGTGCAGTGCACGTGTCTAAATGTTAACCATTCATTGGTTGTTCGGGATTACATAAAGTACAATTAGGTGAGTCTCGAAGTCCTATTTTAAAAAGGTGGGTATTGAGCCAATCATGTCCAGTAATAAGACGAAACAGGGCAACAACAGAACCACGAGGAAAACCCAGAATAGGAGACCTTGGAATAGTAAGGCTCTCCAAAGCCTCTCCACTAGCTTTATTAGTCACTTTAAGTATAAATTTTTTCCCAAGTTCCAATTTAATTAGAAGTTTGGCAGAATGGAAGGTCATAAATGAATTTGGTTTTTGTAGAAGGGTGGTACCTTTTGTAGAAGAGGTCCGCCTTTTCATTCCCTTCCACACCACAGTGAGCAAGAAATCCAACTGACTTACGTTTTTTTTACCATGTTTTTATTAACTCGCTTTCTTGTTTGTTTGTGTGTTTGTGTGTTTGTCCGGTACAAATCTTGCAATCGATTTTTAATTAACTTCCCGACTAGCTAGACATTTGAAACTTTTAGAATAGCTCAGAACACGATGACAATGCATTCTTTTAATACTTTTAGCCATCTTTAAGCAGATTTGAATTCATTTTCAGTTAATTTTGTTTTGTAGAATGGTGCAGCCATCTATCGACCGGGACGGGGACGAAAAGTTAAACGCAAGTTAACTTCCAATTCTCGATCTAAAGGATTGATTACGCATTTGATACCTCTTTATTACGCATTTGATCATTTTCTTTCAAGCTGATGGGATAATTCATCAAAAAATTTTTAAAAAGTATTTATTAATACATAGAATTGTCAAGTTTATATGATTCAACAGAAAATTTAAAAACATGGTATATAAAAAGTTATTTTTATCTTATAATTTTTATTATTATCAATATGAGAGAACTCAGTAAAAATATCATCACATTCTAACTATCTTAGGCTAATGCCATCTATGCTCCAAACACATTTTTATCTAACATTCAATCTATTAGTATTAAACGAACGTTAAATAAATATTTAATAGTATGCAGTTGACTTTGGATTTTCAAGAAAATAATAAACTGACGGAAACAATTATAAATTCTCTAACATTTATTTTTTAAATGTCTCATTACTTACAATAAATTGTTTAAATGAATCCAATTATTGCCTTTATAATTAAGAAAGAATTTAAAAACCATTAAGAATGTAATGAATCTGGAATAACAACAGCATTTTTTAAAAATCCCCTGGGATATCGTGAATGCTCTCTTTTTCAGGCTAATTACTCATAATGAGATTAAAATAAATATTTTGGAAAGCATTTTTGTGATGTTTCCTTTTTACTCAGATGGGAGGAAATCTCTGATGTGAATGTAATTACAGATGCTTTGGAAAATTTCCCGTAATTGCTTCCTTCAACAGGAAAAATGTATAAATGGGAAAAAACTGGCAAGATTGAGAGAAATTAGTTTCGGCAGATATAGTCATTTTGTAAGTGAAAAAAACAAATGACGTTGTTAAAAACTGCTTCTGGGTAGTACCGAGTATTTCACTTCTTCTTTCAACTTCCTAGACTTAAAGTGGTAACTAGATAGCTTAAAATAATTCAAAGCATTGCTTTCTTCGTTTTTAATTGAAATGAATATTCTAGAATTTTTCCATTAAGGAAATTATTACTTTAAATGATACGAGAAGTAGATGTATTTACAACATGTTCATCATGTTAAGATAATATTCATCAAAGTTATATATCTTGATAAAAAAAATAAAGTTGCGTTTACTATCTCAGGTATAACAAAGGAATTTTATAACAACCGGTTAAAATGATTACGTAAATACTTTAATGGTTATTGTTGTATGGTATGGGGCAAAAATATACTTCAATTTTTTAGAATTTGGGTTTTTTTCCGTGATAACAGTTGTAGCCTATGTATTTCAATTAAAACCTATAGCGTTTAAAACCTATAGAAGAATCATTAAGAAAGTTCTTTCATGGATGTAAGTAATACAGACAGAATATACAATGGATCAGTGGTGAAAATCTTTTAAACTAGTTAATAAATTAAGAGTTACGGAAATATTCTTTACAAGTGGAGAAATTTAAAATAGACGAGGACTTCCCAGTGAGGACACAAAATAAAGAATTACATTTTCAAGTTTTTCCTCCATTTTTTTATTTTGTCGCATGTGTTATTTTATAGGTATGAGAACTAAGTTTTACATACTATCAAGGTGTTTTACGAGGCAGAACTTTTATTCAAAAATTTAATTAAGAGCTTAACTTAATATAAGGCTTTTTCTAAAACATAACTTTACTAAAAAATTTAGCATTATATTTAAATGAAACTTGTAATTAAACATTTCTCAGTTATGTTCAAAACCTTTTCAAACATGGGACATTAGTTAAAATATATAAACAAAGAATGAAAGGCGCAATATTAAAAAAAATCATTTCTTTGTTGTTCACTGTAAATATTTTAAAAATAAATGCTGGAAATAACAAGAGTTTTTTCTGAGCCTATTCTAGCAAACTCCCACAAATAACTCTTAATAAAACATCCTCTCACCATCAAATCAACTATAAAATTTTAAATTTGGTTAAATAATGCCTGAATGCGCGAGGAATGTTTTCATAGATTTTGAAAAAATAAACAAATAACGTTTTTCTTCAAATACATAAACTCTCATTACACTGCAACTATTATGTTTAATACATGCCCATACATTACCTAAAGTTTGGGAAGTTTTAGTTAAGAAAGCTGTTTTATTGCGTTGGTTAGAAAAGCAAACAAAATGTTTAAAAAAACCCTGAAAGTTGAATGTATTTCACAGTGAAACGCTACTTTATAGTTATAAAAATTATTACTAATAATACATAGTTATAATTCATTGCTTTCTACTCGGTGCTAGTAGTAAAATTCAAATAATTATGCAGTTATAGAAAATCTCTCTTACCGTTTGAATAGTTCACTGACGAACAGGGTTGTGCCTTGTTCAAAAAATGATCAAAGACATCTTCTGCAATGCAATTAAATAAGGATTAATTAGTTACTACCACAGTTAAATGAAAACAGTGGAGATGCAAAGTTAAGTACAGCTTATAGTTATTTCAAGTAAAGTTAAAATGGAATCTAAAACAAGGATTCATTTTTTTAAAAGGTAATTAGAAGGGAATCACTTTTAAGTTTTATTTAAATATTGTCAAGCATGATTTTCTTGGCAACCTTTAAGGATAAATTAGCTATAAGTTTCTAAAACATGCAGTTAGGTCTTTCACTAATATAAGCATAATATACGAACTCTTAAACTCAAAAATACTTTAATAAATCAGCATATTACCTTCTGTCATCCTCGAATTTAAATCGTGAAGTTTCTCGGACTTTTTGCTCAATTCAGAGCTGCTACTTTTGCTGTCATACACCTGAAAACAGAATTGTAGACATTAATTGAAATAAATGCCACTAATATTAAATGGCGTAAAACATTATGGAATATGTTTTTATAATAAATTTTTTATGTATGAAAAAAGTGTTTATCTACTGTAGACAAATGACAGTAAGAAAAAAAAAATGCGCTGAATATAGGTTATAGGTGTTCCTTTCTTTCATAAGAAAAACATTTTTGAAATGAACAGGGATTTTTAAAGAAGTTATTCATATTAGATCAAACGAAAATTGTCAGCGTTTCTCTTCAAGTAAAACTATGGACAGCCTTGGATCAGTTGGAGCGTCCCTTAATATACGAGATACAAATCGTACTTGCGAGTTGTTAGACACCTGAGTACGTAGCAGAGTGAAAATAATCAGCCATCATTCCTGACTCATGCGGCGTTGTTGTTGAATACGTCGTTATAGTGGCGCCATACAGAAAGTAAAGTGATTTCGAACGGGACGGAGGGGCCCCAACAGGGAAAGAGAAAGCACTGTTAAGGAAAATTATAGAATGTTTTCATGCTTTAATGGTCAGTACATCAGTCTGGATAGCAGAGGCTTCCTAGTATGACTCTCAAGTTAAAAGGTTCTTTTTTCTTCCAGAAAAGAGATAAAAGAGTTTGAGAGGGGGGTCCACCCCAAAAAGATTGCGAAAATTGTAACCTGCGGATGAGGCCCATTTAACAAACTTATACTGAATAGAATGTTGCACTTTAATATTAAAATCATGATTTAGGTTGATGGTGCTGTGATCAACATATCTGTATGAAAAACAGAATGCCTTGGGTTCAGCTTCAGGGCGAGAAAACTGCCGTTGTGTGACAAAAAAATCTTAATAAAAGTTCATTTTTAATCTCTTGGTTTAAAGTAAATTACAGAGATTTCAAATTTAAATAACACCAGAAGTTTCTACGATGTTATCGTTACCATATGGAACTTTTTTTGATGCTCTATTGCCCATTCGTACAGTCGTACAGCAGGAAGGATCTGCTTAACTTTAAATCTGCTTATTTCGGCTCGGAATATACCCTCATTTGCCCTCTTTCAGAGAGTATATTTAAATTTCTTCTCATGACATCTCTATGAAATTTTTCAGAAGGTTTCTGCGTTCCAGTTTCAGTAAACTGTCTTTTTCAGTAAACTGTCTTCAAGGCTTTTGATTTAGCAAATTTTGTAGAAATATTTATCCCTGGAACGAGAATAACTTTAAAAAAAAAAGGGATTTTTTGTTCTTTGAAGTGACTATATGTTTTATAAATAAAATTATGTAAATTCTTGGGTCAGATTATTTTTAAATCTTCCCAACACACAAAATTAAAAAAAAATCCAAATATTTATTAATTAGACAGATATATCAAAGGCTAAACAGGGCTTAAATTTTGAATTTTTATCTTTTTAACACTAGGAAGACGGGAATTTTATTCCTACTAAAAAGAGTGAATGCCGTCATTTTGACGGTTAAAAATAAAATCAGGAATTTAAAATATTTAATGTTTTTTATATGGCTAAATACTTTGAATTTTGAACTATTTCATACCAATATATAATAAATTAGTATATATTTAGATATATTTTTATGCAAGTATGCCGAGCTGACAACCTGGTATGGTTTATCCGTAAAAATATATGCATGGCTTGTGCATACTTTATTTTTCAACGTCAATATTTCCGAAGAGCCAATATTTCTGTTATTTGCAAAAGGATGAAGAGACGAAAAGTCACTAACATTTTTTCCGGTATTATTTTTAAGATTTCCGCCTGTTTTCTATACTGCCGTCAAATTGACGGCTTTCAGTCTTAGTAGTAGATATACAACACATCTTCTCCCCCTCTTTACTATCGAATATAATTTTGCAATGTGCGTGCATATTTCCCGTAAAATTAGAAAAAGTGATAAAATTTCAGAAGCCTGAGGACATAAATACAGACATAGCGCTCAATAGTATGTCCGAAACCGTCAAAATGACGGCTGCCGTCTTTCTAGTGTTAAAGCAAAATTTCAAAGTTTTTGACTAAGTTTTATTTTTGCAATAACTATTACACGCAGGCAGATTTAAAGGCAAAATATCATTGCAAAATGCCAGGCAATAAAAAATATAAAATTTACGGCCTAGACCCCGTTCAGTGACGAAAAATAATTGACTAAGTAGTGAATGGGAATGCCGTAGAAGCTAAATTCACATTCAATTCGAGCAACTCGCCATAGTCAGCGTCACGTGATTTTGGAAAGCGGTAACCTTGCTTCTTGGTTAAATAAGAGGCAAAATTTAAAATAATTTAAAGTGTTAGGGGCTTTATTATTCACTGATCCCGGAGCTCTAAAGAACAATTTTATACCACTTTGCATGCTAGTGAATATTGCTGAAATGGAAAGCACAATTTTGTTCCCATTGTCTGCATTTACACTTGAAGTTAAATGATTCCTTTTTTATCTATTGTATAGGCATAAAAATAAAATTCAGTGACCATTGGGTATCCTTTCAATGAACAAAAAAGAGCGAACGTTTCGCATTTCAAACTTTTCTTCCTTCCGGAAATTCATACCAGATGGTTCTGCTTTAAATAAACCAGAACTTTTTTGAGAGCATCCGGAGAATAAGAACATTTTATTTTTTTACACCTAAGTTCTCTTCAGATTTTAAGAATAGCATTCATATCCAGTTGGTGATATATATTTATGAATATTTTATTGAAATATAGGGAATAAAAGAACGATTTCTTCAGAAATAAAAATGCACAGAGTTGAGATCTATATCTTGGACATTAATATGAATATTTCCAGATATTTCAATATAATAATAGGCGTCTGGCGAATAGAGTCTACACTTTACTCATAGAGCGAACATATAAAGCTCGTTTGAATTTTTTTTTCGTTGCTGTAATGACTTGCAATTGATTCCTCAAGAAATACCACTTGTTTGAACAATTTCTTTCAAATTTTACCTTTCATTGTATTCAGGCACAGTGATATCAATTACGTTATATAGCTTCTGAAACATTAGGGTTTCTCTCTATTAGTTAATATAGTTATCACTGTGCGGTTACATCAAGGACGTTAGATGCTGTAAATGAACATTTTAGCTATGGTTTTTATAAAATTTTATTACACGTTGTTACTTTTACAGTATTCACACAAAAATTTTTTTAGCAAATCATTTACAGGAGTATCGTTTAGCATCATCCATTTTTTATATACACTGGTGTAAGAAATTAAGAGAATTTGTAGACTTGGTCGATTATCTCTAGAACTACTGTACCGATTTTAATGAAATTTGATATGTACATACACTGATACAATACAAAACAAATAACTATTCAATAATTCTAATACACACGCATGATCGTGCGTAACGCTCGTTCGAGTCGGAAGGTATGAAACAGCGGTTGAAGAATAAACAAAAAAATGGGTTAATAGATGGGTTAATAGGGGGTATGGTCCCCTCTTACAGATATACAGGTCTCGCAGCGTGATTTCATACTTGAAATAAGGCAGTTTATCATTTCCTGTGGCAATTGGTCCCACTCATTCAGCAACTCTGCTTTCATTCCCTGGATGGTTCTCTCGGTTCCTTGGATGGTTACGAGTTGCAATTGCCCTCCCCAGAGCGTTCCAGACATGCTCTATAGGGTTAAGGTCTGGATATCTGGCTGAACAATCCATCCGGCGAATATCCTCCCTCTCTAGAAATTCGTCGACCAGAAGAGCTCTATATGGCATCGCGTTATCGTCCATTAAAATGAACTCAGGGCCAACTGCACCCCTGAAAAGGCGAACATAGGGCTCCAAGATCTCATCCCACTACCTCACACCAGTCACAGTGCCTCTTTCAAAGACATGGAGAGGTGTGTGGCCATCCAACATGATGCCTGCCCAGACCATTAAACCTCCTCCGCCATAATTGTCGATTTCGCGGACATTGGAGGGTAGGTAGCGGGTCCCTGATTCTCTCCATATAAACGTACGGCGAGAATCGGTGTTTAGGCTGAACCGGGACTAATCAGTCAAGAGAACGGTCGCCCATTGATCCATACTCCAATCTCTATGCTCTCTGCACCATGATAAACGGATTCTCCTGTTCGTAGAAGTGAGCGAGACGCAAACATCAGGTCTTCTTGCAAATAAACCTCTCTCATGAAGTCTTTTGGAAACAGTCACCCTTGATACACGGGTTCCTGTGGCTGCATACAAGTCACGAGAGAGCTGAGAAGCTGTAGCACTCCTGTTACGCCTCGCTGTAATCGACAAATGGCGATCTTCTCTGGCCGTCGTGGCTCTTGGACGACCTTGACCAGGCTTTCTCTCGATGGATCCGGTATCCTGGAACTGTTTCCATAAGTTACACACGACGCTGGGCGTTAAATTGAACTCTCTGCAAATTTGAACTTGAGATTGACCTGCTTCTAGCCTCCCCACAATTCGCCACCTCATTCCATCATCTAAACGTTGGCGGTTACTCATTTTTACTGTTACAATTTGAAATTAACCGATTGCTGCAAAATAACACCAAGAAATTCGCCGAAGTGTGCTAGCGAACGAAATGTGTCTTAACTTACGTGCGCTTATAAAGCCTGTTTCTCTACTGGCTCCACCTACACACATGTGTACGCTTACGTATTTGACGTACAAGATTTGCTTTTTTGTCTAGAAGCAGTGGTTTTACATTCAGTTCAGTTCTTTTCTTGAAATTCGATAAAATATGCAAATTCTCTTAATTTATTTCACCAGTGTATATGGCCCAAAAAAATGTATAATCCATACAATACTTTCAAAATACCATCAAAATGGTTACATCATGTTTACTAGAAATACAGAAGAGAAGTAACTACACATTCAAAGATCTCATAATTTACTGTTTTCTCTATAGTTTTGTTTATACATTTAATATTAATTACGGAAGTTAAAATATCTTGCAAATATTAATCTAAAATTTGAAAATACATGCTTTTCAAGTGGCTGACTGATCTATAACTTAAACCGCAGGCAATATACATCATTCTTAAAAATAGCTCTTTCAGTCAGTTAAATTTGTATGATAATTTGTACTTTTTGAATACTGGATAATGAGTAGAATGCATTATGAACAAAAATTGTCTACAGTGGGAAAGCAAATACATATTAAATCTTCAAACTAGAAAAAAGCAGAAATTATTAGAACCACTTGATTTTACTTGTCAAAAATTTGCAAAATAATTTCATATTTGATCGTAAGTATACCCGTCTTTTTTATAAATGATCAAATAAGGGTTAGTCAATACCGAAACACTAAAACGTCGCAACAAAGAACGTTATCTAAAAGTCGATAAACAAGCAATAAGTGTAATTTCCTGCATGTTATAGACTTAAATCCCACCTCTCATCAGATGAAAGGCAATTTCGACTGAATATTACAATCCAAAATAGGTATCGTATAGGTTAACACTGGGTTTTAACCCTGCCTCACCTTAAGGCACTAATCTCAAGCCTGAGAGTAAATTGACTCTACCGCAAATCCTTTTCTAAAGATTATCATTGACTTCGCCAGCCCATAAAGGCAAAGTAAAACGGCCTCATATTTATGGGTTGTGAATTTGTGGGACTCCCTGCTGATGATCTATAGCTAAACAGGAGGTAGAGAGCTTCTTAGAGCATGACTGCATGAGTAATGCGCATCTTACGTGCTATGAATTTGAGAGCTGAAAATACTTCTTGCACTTTTTTGAACTTTTATTTCTCAAAGAATGGGATTACCTTATCTGAAACTTATTATGAGAATCTTTTTGAAAGAAGAAATAAATTAGGTTAAGTTTACCATTTTGTGTAAAAATTTCATTTATCATAGTGGTGAACGAGGTATTATTTAGTTACTAAACACGTAGCAACGTAAATGGGTGAAAATTAAAATTAATTTGCCTAGTATTGAATAATTCAAAACTAAAACTAAATATGATTAAGTGAAAGCTAGTTTTGCTTTGCAAAACTATGATCCTGGAAATTGATTAAATTAGTGGCACAAGAAAATGTTAACTTCATTCTCCATCATGGGAAAGATTTTAGCTCATTCGAAAGTTTGCAACTGTAAAAAATATCTCTAAAACAATTAAATTTCATAATTTTAACAAGTATAGGAAAATTTAAATGCAATTTTCCCGTTCACTATTAGAAGTACGCCGTATACCAAATATTAGAGAGAGATTTTCAGGAATTTTCAGTTTCATCCTTGTAATCTTCTTCATATTTTTTTTTTACTTTAAATTTCCACAGCCATAGTACTTTCAGTGGTATGAGTTTGGATTACCATGTTTCATTTTTTACATCTAAACAATGTTGCAGAAAATGAAGCCACATAGTGACCAACTCATAGACGGAACAATTTTTGTGATAGTGCAGGAAAACATATTAAGGTAAATGTACTAAAACACGATTCGCCGTGCCATTGAGTCCTGACATTTTACGACAAGGTTTAATTTGTTAAGGAACAATAAAATTCCCTTGTTCCTCATTTATAAAAGAAAAAGTTCTGTAATTTTAAGACCCTGTTTCTGTAATTAAGACCCTGTTTCTGTAATTTTAAGAAACTTTGAAGAGAAAAACAAATTGGTCAAAAATATAGGAGGATATGTAAAAACTAGGGTATTTTTCTGCTTATATATAATACTAGCTGCATACCCGTGCTTCGCTATGGAGTACATTCAAATTAAATACAACAGTCAATATATGCGATAAATGTCAATATATATATATATATATATATATATATTTATAATAAATACAACGTTCAGTGTATGCAATTAATGCCAAAAGAATATTTATAAAAAAATCGTAACGGAAATTATTGTAGACAAAATAATGTAGAAGCAAATATTCAAATTAAATACAACGGTCAATGTATGCAATTAATTTGTATGTTTAATATCCATAAAACATAATATTTTGAATTATATTCTTAAAAAACTTCCATCTCAATTAGTCTAGTGGTTAAATTTTATCTTTTATCATATTTCAATATTTTTTTTTGTCAATTTATTTCGTTGTTATACACGTGACGTGAAATTAATTGAAAGTATCACAAAAAGAAAAGATATCTCACGATCAGCATTTAATAAACTAAATTCTAAAAATTAATCTTTAAAAATTGACCGAAAATCAGAAAACGGAGGTAAAGATTCGAAAAAGATCTCATTTCAAAGGAATTTTTATGATCTTTCTTGTGATATAGATTTTATAAAAAATCTAAGAAGAATTTTTCAAAAATCTGTCTTAGTGCACCCCTGCACTATAAGAAGAATCGCCATGCAAAATTTCAGCCCTTTAGGTTCAGCGGTTTTGTCTGTGCGTTGTATGTCAGTCAGTTACGGAACTGTATTATATATCTAGATTATTTTATAGATGTACGGTAAAGAATCATAGCGAGATTTCCGAAAAGTAACAAACATACGGCCCTGAATTAGATTCATCTTATCAAACACAGTGAAAACTTAATTTCAAATTAAAATTCCAATTACACACGCTGGATTTTGGTTTGGAGCGCTACGGTCCATTTTTGCTACAAGAGAGCTAATTAGACCGACACCTACTGCTTAAAGCCGATTCCGAATGGGTACAAAAGTCCATACCAACGGTTTGGTCTGTACGTTATCTGTCAGTCAGTTATGGAACTATTTTATATAGTATACTAGCCGAATACCCGTACTTCGCTACGGAGTATATTCAAATTAAAAACAACGATCAATGTATGCAATTGATGTAAAAAAACAAAAAAAATATATTTATAAGAAAATCATAACGGATATTTTTATTGACAAAATAATGTAGAAGAAAATACTCAAATTAAATCTTATAGAACATACTAAAGAATATATTACAGTTAATATAGTAAAGAATATAGCACAGTTAATATAGTACAGTTTGAGAAACATATCTTTTACTGTATTTTAATATTTTTTTGGATAATGTCCAATTGTCTGCCGCATTAGCAAGAAAAAAGTATTTTTTGTCTATTTCGTTGTTATGCACGTGACGCAAAATTAGTTTAAAGTATCACAAAAAGAAAAGAAACCACGTGATCAGCATTTATAAATTTATTTCTAAAAATTAATCTTTAAAAATTCACCAAAAATCAGAACATGGAGGTAAAGACTCGAAAAAGATTTCATTTTAAAGGAATTTTTATGATCTTTCTCGTGATGTAAATTTTATAATCCTCAGATTATTATTTTAAATGAAAACTTTAAAAATGTTACAAAAACAGCTTAAAACTTTAATTTTAAAAAATAAGAATTTTTCAAAAATCTTTCTTATAGCACCCCTACACTATAAGAAGAATTGCCATGCAAAATTTCAGCCCTTTAGGTCCAGCGGTTTGATTTGTGGGTTATAAGTCAGTCAGTGAGTTACGGAACTGTTTTATATATAGAGAGATAGTTAGTGGTAATTAAAACCATAGCAGATTGACTAATGCTGCACAACTGTTTAAGTAGAAGCTAAACGAAATAACTGAATAATTTAAGTAGACTTCGACGTATAAAAATATTCAAAAGTGACGGCTTAGTTTGAAATACTGTGTCTGTCAGTTTACGGTTTCCATTTTACCTACCAAACAACAACAAGCTGCACATATATATAATGTTTGAAGTACTGCACTTCTCAAATTTGAACTATCATGACATAAATCATTCTTCAATCGTAGAAGATTGGCAGAACCAGAATTCATATCTATTTGTGTATGTGATTCTAATGAGAAACATTTGCAATTCAGGGAAGGTTTTTAAGGAAAAATTGTCGTAGACTTATTTTTTCATCAATTTTTAGCTTTTAGGCGGAATCACTAGTAAATCGGTCAAAAACTATAGTTAATCCTTATACCCCCTATCATTGACGTCGCTTGTAGATGTTAAAATACACAGACTAAAATAAGTAATAGTGTTATAAATTTCTCTAAAGGCCTTGTAGGTTTCCATTCCTCTCAATGTGCATATCATGACGGTATTTTAAGTTTTATTATGTATCCGAGAGTGGTTTTATCACTGCGGTCAGCTTGATAAAACCGCTTTAGATGCTCAATGTCTAAAGCTGATTTTATCAATGTCTAAAGCTTGATAAAATCACCTTTAGACATTGAACAGCTAAACAGGCTGAACCAACAGTTTAAACCTAATTCCGAACGGCTACGAACACATGTCTACCGCGGGATTCGTATCCTCAGACCAAATTCTAGGTCCATAACCATTCGACCATAGCTCAGGACAAAAGAAAATGGTATTTGAAGCACGCGTCTCAAATATATAAGTAGAATGATACGTTCCTGTATTAAAATGTTTACCTAGATATTCTTGTTTCTTCAGAGAAATTACTACTCCATGATTTAAATATTTTTAGAATACTAATAATCATGATTTGAAGTTATTTACTACAGTCTGTTCTGGGCACGTACGATAAGTGTGATACTTTGTATAGCTAAATTCGACCTCTATCACTGCTTGTTGGAGAGTTAAAAAGCTAACAGACAGCTAGAGCAGCGGTTTTTGAACTAAGGTTCACGTATTTCGACTGTACTTTGACAAAAAGACTGCAGAATCCCACATTGGGGAACATTATCTTTTTTGATTACCCGAAAAAAAATTCTGTAAATATACTATCTCATCTGTTTTTGTTTTTTAATTTACATTTCACTAGGATTTGATGCTCTCCTTTTTTAAATAAAGAACAAAAATTATTGTATATTGCTACAAAATCTTATTTTTTCCTGAGTTAATGAGCTTATTACAGTACTGAAAGTGCGTATACACGATTACTTTCTATTTCTATTTAGTGTCTTTATTGAGACAGGAATGATTGTGCATCATAATGGTTCATTAAACCCGTTGGAAAACTGAGTTGGTGTTTATGTAGAATTTGTTTCGGATTTTCGTTGTTTCTTTTTTGGCAAACGGAAGAGCCTGGAGCCTTCTTTACCTTTTCTCGTTTCAGTCTAGATGGATAAGTGGCTAATTAAACTCGAATCGGAAAGTGAAGCACTGACATCTCTCTCCATTGGCAGAATAAGATAAAATGGTCTACAGGCTAAACACCCGACACTCTTTATAGAGAGAGACAAAATAAAAATTTCGAAAGAGAAATCTCAGTGTGCAACAAAGGCAGCTGTACAACTGTCATTCTTTCCGCTCATATAATATTTCATGGCAGATAATAAACTGGCTCCATGCATTTGTTGTCAAGTGCATAAATTGTTTGGTTTTGATTGAAGACTTATTTAATTATAATAAGACGAATTATTTTTCTGAGAAATTAGTCATCAAGTTATGGTCACAAGACCCCCTTTACTGCAATGAAAGACTCCAGTTTACCAGACTTCTTTTCAACGGAAGAAAAATGAAGAAATTATAGAACTGTCCAGTGATGACACTCTCAAATCCAGTTCCAAAATAACACCTTTGATTACAATGTCTCAATGAGCATGCCATTGCATCACTCACTGTGCATTCAAGTCCCTGTCTTTGTTCAACAACATATTAATATAAAATTATCTTTTTTTAATTTTTAGTGTACCTAAAAATAAAACACCTCGTAGATTAAAATTAGTGTCAGAACTTTTCTTTCTAGTAACTGAACATCCATACATATGAAATCAGTGTCAAGTCACGCAGACATACCCTTCTCACTAAAAAAAAATTGAAGACTCACAGTATCTTAACTGTGACCATAGAACTGAAAATTCCTGAGGAAAGGCAGGGTTTTAATTTAGCTTAAATTTATTTGATTTAAATTTTTAGCTTATCATTAAAAAAAATAACAATGCTTAGGCGAAAAAAGTTGGATAATTTAATTACCTTTGCCTTAAGGAAAAAAAGGACCTACAACCTCGAATATTTTAATTTTCAATTTTTAATTCTATATACAGAATGAGAATAATTTACGTTCTTTTTTAATACATTGAAGACCCTTAGAATTCAAAATAAAGATTTTTTGGCAGAATAATGACTATTTTTCAAAAACTTCAGTCTGCCATACATATATAAACATAATTGTTCATTGAATTTTTTTGAATGAATCAAAAGCTCTATTTTCAATCTGCTTGTTATTTTAAAATTTTTTGCATGTTTTTACTTCATTTCATGGTTTATAAATTTGAAAAATAGCTTTTCTTTCAAAGAATGATGTACAGTTTTGTGACAAACACTTCAATTAACAACCCTGAGAAATTTGCAAGCAATCAGAGGACAATTAATGTGCATGGAGCATTCTGAAAAATTCTAGCATTTTTCAGAATTTTTTTAAAAATAGCTCTTCCACAAAATATTTGGCAGTTATAAGTGTCTTTAATGTATTAAAATATAATATTAATTATCTTCATTTGGTATGTAGAGTAAAGTATTGAAATAAAAAAAAAAGGTTGAAGGTCCCTTGTCCTCTTAAGAGGAACATTGTGGTTACAGAAATGTTTCTTTAAGTTGCGTTAAAAACTGCCTTAGTATTTGTCCAAGCTGTTACAAAATTTGGTAAGAGTTGTAAAATGGGAGAAACTTTGTATGTGCATGGAGGGCGCTAAACTTGTGCAATGTGAAGAAATATTGAGAACAACTCAGAGCAAAAAACCCTTGAAAGACTAAAAATATGTAGAGCCCATTTTTAAATTTTCCCACAAATGCAAAGTATTTTCATTACAAACAATACAGAGAAATTAAATATATTCTTTAATACTTCCTTTTAAAAAAAGTCATAATATATGATTTCTCTCTGTGAATATCGTTGAAAACAATTTTTTTTATCTAAGCTCTCTTGAGCTGTGAATTTGTAAACTTATAAAAACTGAAAGTTTTTTCCGAAACGTTTCAAGCAAATGATATAATACTTAAGAGTATAAATTTAGGTTTTACTTACCGAGCCAGAAGTTTGTTTGGGCGCGTTAATCAACGTAGTAGTAGCATATGGTGCCAGAACACAAGGCAAATCCCTTTTGTAAAAGGTAGCCATGCTATGGGTGTCCACCTCGGCATAATCAGGAGCACACACGCTGTAGATAAACACACTCAGTTAGGGTTTTATTTATTTGAACACAGAAAATATTCGAAAGTATTTTTAACACCTGAAAGATATATTACTGTCAGATATATATTTGATCATAAAACCTAGATGTGCAAAAAAAAAGAAAGTGAAAACGGAATAATCAGAATCTTTTACGTCGCTTCCAAATTTGTTTTCGATATCTAATAAATCAGAATCATTAAGATAAAATAAACAGAACGATTTCCAAGTGGAAAGGAGGAAGTTAAGATCATATGGTGCATATACATTGGTGCAGAGTTCTCTGCCTGTGCCTTGGGGAATCCAGTGATGTATGTTCACTCTGTACTCTGTACTATGCGTGGATCGCCTCCTCTGGCGGTCCATCAAAGAAAGGGTGGGGGGTCAGCGGGTCAAATGGTGTCGAGCAGGGTCGGGGGAGACACCAGATCAAAGAAACCTTGGGGGCGGGAATGGGGGTGGTTCTAAATACCGTATCTAATGTTACCGTGACTAATGTGATGACAGGAGTCTGGGATCTGCAGGCAGAGAACTCTGCACCAATCTATATGCACCATAAGCCCATGTGTCCGCATAGTATAGTGGCTAGTGTTCTGAGTGCGCTTGTGTTCAGTTCCCGAATAAAGTTTGGTCATTTACGTGTCGGCCCCTTCATAGGGAGTATTGCTGACTCACCTAAATGGTGCTCCCATAATAAAGTAGTCAGCAACACTTCGCGGGTCTTAGGTTTGTCAGAAAAGTATGCCCCAATGTCAGAAAAGTACCTACCGTCAGAGACAAGTGTCTGTCGCATTTAAAAAAAAAAATAAATAAAAGATCTAAGCCCATAATCTCAAAAGAATCTTGGTGATTTTTATAAAATACATCACCCAGGTATAATTAAGCGAAGGACTAATGAAAATGGACGGTTAAAACACGTTCTTGATGGTATTTTAAGAAAAATAGGCATGTAAGCATTATTTGTAAAATATGTGTTTAAAATAGTGCATTACTCGACGACAGAATTCTGATAGAATAAAAAAACCCGACGTTTATGGAAATAAAATCAGCGATACAGACGACAATAAACAATCTGTTGCGGTAATATAGCTACATAAAAAGATGCTACAAAACTTAACACACCTATCTAATTTCGAAAAAAGGAAACGATGCTGACAACTTTGAGTGTTTCGGAAAAAAAGCATATGAATGTTACAGAAAAATGCTTCGCATGACTACAGTCATGATGTAGGTATAGAATTACGTGTAGTGTATTACAAAGTATATTTGTCTCATAATAATAGAAAGATTTTATCTAAACGGAAATGGTTTCCTACATTTGAGTTGTCGGGACTAGAATTTCGACTTGGCATATTGCCAAGTCGAAATTCTATATATGTTGGATATTTTATAAAATTTTAATCCATTAGTAAGTTCACATTTATTTCTAAATTTTAAAGTTTGCTTTGAAATTCAGAGGAAAATTTAATCGTTTTTCATAAAGTTGACAAAAATTTTGATAAAATTATTTTCTCCGTGACGATAACAAAACCTCGTCTTGTGAAGTTATAAGTGTTAGAATAAGATGTTTAGAAAATATGGGCTAGCATGGCATAACAAAAATACATGAAAGTTGAGCGTTTATCAAAAAATACGTAGAAATTATTATTTCTTCTTTTATGTTCTTACAATTTGACTTGGTTATTGTGAAGAATTTGATGCGCACATTATTATGGGCTTCTTAATTTGAAGACCTTGTCCAAAATTACGAAAAGTTTTCCCATGCACAAAAATTACCTGACTGTTTGATAAAATCTTATCTTTTAATTCTTGAAACTAAAATTACTGGGCTTTATGTCGCATGTGACATCTAGTGAAACGAATCATCCGGGAAGTTAAGTATATATTGCACAATTTTAAATCATTAATTATTTTTGATTATGTTAATTTATTATTTATTTTCATAATAAGAAATTCTACATTATTTAAGTTAAATGTTTTAAAAGAAATATATATAACTCATTTTTGTCATAAAATGTACAAATATTGGAATTGACCATTTTACAGAAAAAATGGTCATTACAGCATAAAAGGAATTCCATCTCTTCATCCATGCCTTTTAAAGAAAAGGTATATCTGAGATTAAATATACGATAAGACATTACACGATAGGACATGCTGTAGAAATTTTGGTCATTCTGTTAAGGCTGCTATGTACTAAGAAAAAAAATCGTATTTCCCTTTTCCTCTTCTTGCAGACTCTTGTGGTGGGAGGAGTCCAGTTGACAGTTCGAGAATTCCACCCCCCTTAGGATTGACATTTTGAGGGATTGTAATGGCTCTCTCTCTCTCTATAGGGGGTTAAGCACTGCCCCCAAATTGTTTATTTAACATATATATTTGTCAACTATTTACTGGTACATAAATGCTGATAATCAAATAAAATTGGTATTGTCAGATAGCCTGAACTTTTCTGCTAAGCGCTACAGGATTCATTTTATAAATTTCGACCACCGAAGGAATTTATGAGCGTTTAAAACACACTATACCAGATTTTTCCCCGAATAATTTAAATTTAAAAATATTAATTGCATTTTTTTTAAAAAACGAAAAATGTACACAAATGTAAAATTTCTTTCTCTATGACGGAGTACAATTTAAAAAAAAAAATCTTTGAATCCAAGTCGGCAATCCGTGGACAAATTTTCTCCATAGGTTAACATTGAGGTGAGCGAATCCAATGGGGTTAGTACATAGCAGCTTTAAACATCACTTGGACTACTTTGTTCTGTATAAAAATGACAGAAAATATTTTTCTTCGTTAAAAAATCCAATATTTCTCAAAATGTCCAATATTTTCCGGAATGCAGTTCAAATTTTTTGTATTCATCCTTTTATGCTATAATGACTACTTTTACAGCTCGCTATTCACCTTTTCGCAATTCCTTCAAACCATAGTCCCATCAGTTTGTAAACATCGAGAGGCCTTCATCTGTCGCATTCACTTTTTAATCGCCGTATGCTTCATCATCTGCCTCGATAAATGTACTGCGACTACATTCTTTCGCCCACGTGCGATAGTATAATCTATTACACACCTAATTCTGTGGGTCTCATTGATGAGTTGCTCCGGTACATCTCTATTCGAGGGCTTGTTTCCACCGGTGATGTAATAATTATATGACGCCGGGGCAGGAAATTTTTTGGGACGTGTCGTTTCGTTATTTTATTCCCCACTAATTATATGAGAGCGAAAAGAAAATTACAGAGCTCCTGCAATTTAAAAGTATTATTTCCTCATTCTTCCCATTGCATATTTCGATCCTGAATGTGGTTTTTCAATGATGTTTTCGGAAGCAAAAAAAAAAAAAAAATACCGTCTATTAGACGAGCTCCGAGTCCCTCGAAGCATCATATTTTGCAAAAGCGAATGTAGTCATTATAGTTTGTTATTTTGCAAAGTCGAATATCATCTTTTAAAAACAAAATTCTCAGTGGACACACATGTTTTTACCGAATTACTTTAATTCTCAGCGAGATTAAATAATTGGATGAAACAATTTTCCCTTCTTAAGTAATGATAGAGGTTATGAACGAGTTGAATTTCATCTACATTATAAACCAAGAAGAATTTCGTACATGGATGTATTGTTTTCTGTTAGGGCAATGTTAATATCAAGTTGTGTTAATAGCTGATAAATAAGTAAATGAGATTTTTGGTCTGTGAGGGAAGTCACTGGTAGAAACAGTTCATCACATTACTGGGAAAGTTCAGTAAGCGTATACTCCTACATAGAGAAATTTTATGCTCACCAGAGAGTTTGTTATTAAACACTATTCTTTAGTAGACAAAAGCACCGACATTTGTTTTATACGAGGAAGTATAATCAAGAATTCCGGATGGAGGGCATATGTACAGTACTAGCTGAAAACTCGCACTTCGCTACGGAGTACATTCAAATTAAATACAACGGTCAATGTATGCAATTAATGCCAAAAAATAAATATATATATATATATATATATATTTATAATAAATACGACGATCATTGTATACAATTGATGTAAAAGAAAACAAAAAAAATATAAAAAAATCATAAGGGATATTTTTATAGACAAAATGATCTAGAAGAAAATATTCAAATTAAATGTAATAGGACATACTAAAGAATATAGTACAGTTAATATAGTACAGTTTGAGGAACATAATATCTTTTATTGTATTTTAATATTTTTTGGATAATGTCCAATCGTCTGCCGCATTAGCAAGGAAAAAAATATTTTTTTGTCTATTTAGTTGTTATGCACGTGACGATAAATTTATTTTAAGTATCAGAAAAAGAAATCACGTGATCAGCATTTAATAAATTAAATTCTAAAAATTTATCTTTAAAAATTCACCAAAAATCAGAAAATTGAGGTAAAGATTCGAAAAAGATCTCATTTTAAAGGAATTTTTATAATCTTTCTCGTGATATAAATTTTATAAGCCTTAAATTATTATTTCAAATGCAAACTTAAAAAAAGTTATTAAAACAGCTTAAAAATTTAATTTTAAAAAATCTAAGAAGAATTTTTCAAAAATCTTTCGTAGTGCACCCCTACACTATAAGAAAAATCGCCATACAAAATTTCAGCCCTTTAGGTCCAGCGGTTTGGTTTGTGCGTTGTATGTCAGTCAGTCTGTCAGTCAGTGAGTCAGTCAGTTACGAAACTGTTTTATATATACAGATAGAGGCAATCGACAAAAAAAAAAGTTATTCATCGTTTCATAGACTGAAGAAATTTGATTTGTGTCAGCTTTCTTAGTAACGACTGAGGCAAAACCTCATTATCTTAACTGTCACTGGCTCTTTCGTCATGAACATACGAGAAAATGTATCTATTAAAGCATCGACTGTCTCCATTCCGAGGAGTTAGTTACTTATCACAATCGAGTTAATTTCGCAGTTAGAGATTAGGTTTAACGCTTTTAAATAAATCTGGAGTACTTTAGAAAGAGATAATTTAGGAAACGTTTAGAGAGCTATTGTTTCAGACATTTTTCTCCCTTTAAGGCTTTGGAGGAGTAAATATTAAACTATCAGACACGCACACAAACATAAACACAAATATCTGTATTTATATGTACATACTATCTGAAAACCCGCACTTCGCTACGGAGTACATTCAAATTAAATACGACGGTCAATGTATGCAATTAATGCCAAAAATAAATAAATAAATAAATAAACAAATAAATAAACAAATATATATATATATATATATATATATATATATATATATATATATATATATATATATATATATATATATATATATATATATAATACAACGATCAATGTATACGATTGATGTAGAAGAAAATATTCAAATTAACTGTAATAGTACATACTAAAGAATATAGTACAGTTAATGTAGTACAGTTTGAGGAACATATTATCTTTTATTGTATTTTAATATTTATGTGCATAATATCCAATCGTCAGCCGCATTAGCAAGAAATTTTTTTTTTTTGTCTATTTAGTTGTTATGCACGTGACGATAAATTTATTTAAAGTACCAGAAAAAGAAATAACGTGATCAGCATTTAATAAATTAAATTCTAAAAATTAATCTTTAAAAATTGACCGAAAATCAGAAAATGGAGGTAAAGATTCGAAAAAAGATCTCATTTCAAAGGAATTTTTATGATCTTTCTCGTGATATAGATTTTATAATCCTAAAATTATTATTTTAAATGCAAACTTAAAAAAAGTTACTAAAACAGCTTCAAAATTTAATTTTGAAAAATCGAAGAAGAATTTTCAAAAATCTTTCTTAGCGCACCCCTACACTATAAAAAGAATCGCGATGCAAAATGTCAGCCCTTTAGGTCCAGCGGTTTGGTTTGTGCGTTGTATGTCAGTCAGTGAGTCAGTCAGTTACGGAAATGATTTATATATATAGATGAGTGTGTGCATGCGCGGGTGCGTGTACGCATTAATATGCTTATATACAACAAAGCTATAAAAGGAAAAAAATGTTTAAATAAAAGTTCTCTAAAAATCTCCTCTTTCATAAAATACTTTTGGCTCTAAAATATTTAAGACAAAAAGTGTTACGTTCAGTAGTGCGTATACATGTAAGTGACTGTTTACATCGAGACAGCCAGAATATAGTACGAAAATTTATACACGATTAAAACGTGTAGATAAAAAACCAATTTAAATTGATAAAACAATGGGGGAACAACAGGTGATGCGAGGCCTTGTCTGAGTGTCACTATTGTCACTTATTTCAGATACAATTTAAATTCCATCCTTAGAAGTATTCATTCATAATTATCTTTACATTTCTTATAAATGAACATTGTTTGATCCGCGGATGCTCAGAATGGATAAAAGTCTAAACATGTGAGGATTTTGTATGGTCAATGCTTTCACAAGAACCAAGTTTTCAAAAAAATGCTCCATATGCAGCGATCAAGTTATGAAATTCTAACGACTATCAGCACATGACCGGGCTAAGAACCCGGGTCCTCAAACCTCGAGGTTGGTATTTTATCAACTAAATTATCTCGGCGGTGTGACGAAGTGTCCTTTTTTCCAGTGACTTCTCATCATATTTCTCCTTTTCTATTAAAGGCCAACGACTCAAGCTGTTGGGCGGAACATAGCTCTATTAATGTATAATCATCCGACAATTTAACCACTTGTTGGGGTTTTGTTTTTTTATTGCGATGAAATGATAATTTTTTCGTATTCTTTACGCTAGTCTATTTATTCTTTTCACCGGTTGGATGCTTCTGTAACGCTAGAATCGTGATTCAATCCTCGATCTTCTAACGTTGAAGCCGTTATTCAACCAACTGAGGAAGTGTTATTTTTAATGGCAACTGAGCGAAATGATCAAACACATCACTGAGTTCCTCTCATACCATTCTATACAAACATTTATACAACATTATTTCAAAAGAAATAAACTACTCATTTTAATAAATAATATCATTAGAAGCATGTGTTTCCTCTGATTCAATGTTTGGTACAGGAATTGACATTTTGCGCTTAGGCAATTTTTGTTTTCAGACTACTTAAATAGGATCTAAATGTATCCCAAACTCATCATCAATCTTATTAATTACGAACCAACTCATTTGTAAGCGTCGGTCAGATCGCTACCACATATCACTCACAATAATTTGACCCATTAGAATAATATATCTGTGGTGTTATGGCAGTTGTTGATGTGTTATTTTTCACTTATTCGGCAAATTAAAATAGCAACTTTTGCTGTGAAATATAAAATCTCTCAATTAAATTTTTCAATCCAAATATTCTTTAGTTAATACTCATATTCAACCTCAAGCATATAGCTGGTCTTCAATGAAAATTTTCAATTAGGGACTAAAGTATTCAATTAGGACCAAGTATTTCATCTTTTATACATAACAGCATTTGCCAATACGAATAACTTAGTATTATTTCATAATTCCCCTATCAGCTTTCGCCACATTAAAGAATCAATTTTAAGTGTGACATATCAACTTAAAACATAAAATTGAATTTTTTGGACACATCAACATCTGCCATAACGCCACAGATATACCGCTTGAAAAAAATTAAACGCCCATGAATCAGGGATATCTTAAAATATAACCTTGTTTCATGGATACTAAATTATAAAATTTTTCGTGAGTAACTTCGATACGCACGAAAGTATGATTCCCAGTAAAGACTTTCCCTAATATATCCGGGCTTGGGTGATAAGTGGTTAAACACTTAATGTCACGAACAAGGGCAGCTTGTTTGCAAAATTTTTGCACAGACGAGAAAAGACCGAGGAAAACAGCTGGTCACTCCGTTCCCTCGGAGAGCTAAAACAAAATCGGCTTCATCGATCTGTGCATAATCGCAATTAACATGCACGCAAGTGAGGAAGTTCGCTCCTTAGTCAACAGAGTCCTATTCTTTTCTGGAGGCCGCATCGATGTTATCGCATATACAAATCGCTCCAAAGGGTCGAGCATCTGATAGATGGCATAAACAGACGTGTGGGCGAGGACATCTATTGCCCCCTCTCCTCCCCACTTGTCATACGTGGTAGCAGAGAGCAACACCTGGTGAATGAAGAGCACATCACGTTCTTTTCTTTTTCTATCCCCCCTTACCTGTAATAGTTGTGCTCCGCCGCAGAATCTGGTTTTTCCAGTAGTTTCGATTCGCTCAAGCTGTTCGCTTTGCTGGCGTGCGAGGAGTTGAGAGTCTGATTGATCCACAGCGTTTCGCAGGAGTTGACCCCTCTGCGGAGTAGAAGGTAAACAGAAATGAGAGAAGGGGATTGCGTAACACAGGTGGCTGTTGGGGGGAAAGTCACGATGAATGAGTGACAAGGGCTAGCTCACGATGAATGACACGAAGGATCAATCATGTGGAAGAATGTGGAGCATAAATGTATTGTCTTCCTACGTATATGTGCGGGAAGGTAAATGGTGTGATATTTATGATATAGGTGCATGTCTGCGCTCATATATAACTGTACATAAATTTACACATTTAAATGAATATATTTGTGTTGTTGTTGTTGTTGTTTCTAGCTACGCCAGACCAGGTCTATGAGCCCGTAAGCTCTCGGGATGTTCATTAATAGGCGAGGATCGGTAATAAAGTCCTCCCTAGATAAATTAAAGCAAGTTAAGATGTGGCCAGGGGTGGGTAGGGCAAGGGCAACAGCTAACATATCTTTGAAAAATGTTTAAAATATCTTTGAATATCTGTATGCTAAATATCTTTGAATACTTCTGTGCTTGTAAATAAGGTCACATGTTTACATACATTTAAAAACAGTAAAAGCAGTTATACATCAGACTGTATATATATATATATATATATATATATATATATATATATATAATATACCCATTACATCACGTCCTTAAATTATAATCTGAAAGGGAAAACTAGCTCATATTTACATGGCTGGAGCTAGACTCAGCCTGAGAGGAATCAAGTTAAATTTGGAAGCAGTCGGGCCGAATCGTTTCTTAGAGAGACAAAGGTACACCCATTCATTCCAGAAGAACGCCTTGGAATAATATCACCTTTCAACATTAAGCGCGAGAGGGGAAAAAAAAAAAAAAAAAAAAAAAACATGTGGCAATTACTCGTAGGGTCAGCAGATTTAGGAGCTCGCGATACTAACCCACTCCAGAATCTGAACATATACTCGTGTAGATATGCAAAGGCATGCGATTCAGGATTCGTTCTGTGGCTAAGGGCTTTAAAGCGATAATTTAATATTACTGAGGATTAGATTTAGGAAAAGGAATTTAAATGCTAGAATGGAGAGAATAATATTTAATATATTACACACACATATATATATTTCTTTATTTATACACTCATGGACAAAAAAATTAGCGCACCAAGAAGGAGTCGTCAAAATGAAACGAAATTTTACATACGTAATGACTACTTTGATATAAGTAAATGATAAGAAAATCAAAGAAAAAGGATAATTTATTCCAGAGAAAAGGCAAAAGAACGGAGGAGTTAATACTCCGTTGGACCCCCTCTAGCGCGAATGCACGATGCGATACGATCGGGCATTGAGTCATACAAGTTCTGTATGATGTCTTGAGACATTTCGTTCCATATTTGCTGTAACCTTGCCTCTAGTTCGTTCAAACTCGTGGGATGCCCAACTCGTCGTCCCAAATGATCCCAGATATGCTCGATTGGAGACAAATCTGGGGATCGGGCAGGCCAAGGAAGGGTAGTAACAGTGCGGAGAACAGTCTTGTGACACCCTTGCCGTATGAGGCCGAGCATTGTCTTGTTGAAAAATGGCTCCTGGGAGCCGTTGCATGAGTGGCAACACATGTGGTTGCAGGATTTCATGAACATACCGCTGGGCTGTCATGGTGCCACGGAACAATACTAGGGATGACCGTGTATTGTAGGCAATGGCACCCCATACCATCACACCAGCTGTGGGAGCGATGTGTCGCTGTACAGCAAAGGCAGGATTGAAGCGCTCACCACGGGCTCTCCACACACGAACACGATTGTCATCACTGCCGAGATTGAATCTGGATTCGTCGCTAAAGACGACCTGGTTCCATTCCGCTGCAGTCCAGTTTCCTCGTGCGCGGCAAAACTCCAAACGGAGGCGTCGATGGGTGGGCGTCAAGGGCAGCACACGTAATGGGCGCCGCGATACCAACTGTCCTTCAGCCAGGCGCCTTCGTATGGTTCGAGAAGACACCGAGGCCCCTAGTGAAGGTGCTACCTGTGCCTGGATGGCGGCCGATGAAGCAGTTGGCTGTACGCGTGCATTTCTTACGATGTGATAGTCTTCTCGACGACTGGTCTGTCGAGGGCGTCCTGAGCCTGGTCTTCGTGTACATGACATCTCTCGGGTCCACTGGTCCCAACACCTCCTCACAACACAATCAGAGCGGCCTAATTGACGAGCTATTCGCCTAGCTGACCACCCAGCTTCCATTATCCCGACGATTCTCCCCCTCTCAAACTGCGACAACTGCTTATATTGTCTTCGAACACGGCGTAATGGCATGTCTATCTCAGCTCTTCCTTTGTATATGATTCAGCACACTTAAACAAGCTTTGGTTACCTGTTTTATACTCCACAGAGTACGGTGTTCAACGCCCTCTACCGGCTATACGTAATGCGCAATCACGCTGCATTTCTAATCATTTGCATATCTCCTCGACATGTACCTTCATTGCAAGTTTCGTTACCATCCCGCAATTATTTCTTGGTGCGCTAATTTTTTTGTCCATGAGTGTATATATCAACAACATAGAAAATGACAACAAGAGAGGACTACATGTTACGTAGTAGTCATGTGTATCCTAAGTTACACATACAATTTAGAGTACAGATGTTTTCTACGTAACATGTAGTCATCTCTTGTTATCCATTCCTTCGTGGTTGATATGTATTATCTATTACACATGTTTATATCATATATATACACATAACCATATATATATATGTTATCTATACATACTATAATAGCAGATATTTCTCATATAAGTAGTTGTGCAGTTTAATTACACAGGCAAGTTAATTTCATAAATTCAACATTAATATGTTATATATACCTACTTGCAAAATTGTGTGTATACAAAGAGACACCAGAATTTCAGTGCAGATATACATCTAGAAAACCTACACTATTTAAATATCTAGAGCTATATTAAATTTAAAAACAGGATGACAAAAGTTTAATAATAGTAACAGACACATGATAAAAATAGGAAGAAACAGCATATGTCAGCAAACAGTTCAATTTTTCTCAATATAATTTTTTTAGATATTTACTCTCTCTGTTGAAGTATGGATTTATTTTACGCGCAGAAATTACACTATCTAGTATTTAAAGGATAAGTATATGATTTAATCCATAAAGGAAAGGGTTTAAGAAACATTCTGGATTAAAATTTGGGAACCTAAATTATTTTAAATGTTACAGTTTTAGTGAAAAATTCAATTAATCATTTCAATGAAAAAGTTTTATTTTTAAACATATCAGGGTATTTTATTACTATATAGTAACATCAGCTGATTATTTAATTGTAATTAAACTCTTGTCATGTCATCTTGCCTTCTTAAGTTATATGAATACGTATGTTACCTAAATATCACCCTCTTTCTCATCTTCTCTGTTTATATATATATATATATATATATATATATATATATATATATATATATATATATATATATATATATATATATATATATATATATATATATATATATATATATATATATATATATATGTGTGTATATATATATATATATATATGTGTGTGTGTATATATATATATATATATATATATATATATATATATATGGCTTCTAAAATGGCCAATGTCAATTTTGTTAGATTCGAGAAAAAGGAATTCAAAGATATTGAAAATTTTGCTGAATGTTATATCTTTATTATACTACGCGTCATATTATTATTTTTTACTTGTTCAATGTTAGTGTAAAAAACATTTTTATCATGCAAAAATTTTCATCTGTTACTATTTTATATAAAATATATGCCTTTGGCCCTTTTTGGATATAAAGTTAATGCATCTTAAATAACATTGGTTGATATTTTAATGAAAATATCTCTTTCTCTTTGTTATTTGACATTGGCCTTTTTAGAATTAAAGATTTACTAAAATGGTAACTTTTGGTATAAGTAACTGAAAATCTGAAAAAAATTGACATTGGCCCTTTAAAAACTAAGCCACCAATAAATAAATAAATAAAATAATAATAATGAAAAATAAATAAATAAAAATAAAATAAATAAATAAATAAATAAATAAATAAACAAACAAACAAACACACACACACACACACACACACACACACATACATATATATATATATATATGAAGAATGAGTTTTACAGAAATCTTGGACTTTTATAACACATTTCATTTTTAATTGAAAGACTGGTGATAAACATTTGAACTTTATGGATTAATAAAAGTTTTTGGGATTAAAGGGCAAAAACATCTTAAATTAATAGCATTTGGAAGATTATTTTCAAATCTGCTTTTGTATTATGTAAAAAGAAACTGAATAGTTATTCCCCAAGTTGAAATATTTCACATAGACTAGATTATTTTTAACTATAACATAGGAAAGCTATATTTTAATAAACAGAATTAATTACCTTATTCCATCATTCTTGTGAATTGGAACTAGAAAAAAAGAAAAAAATCTTATTTAAATAATGTAGCCTAAAAAATCGTAATTTAAATGACATCATATATTTTCGAAATACATATTTAAGACACATTAAATAAAAACATATATTTATGACATATTCAATGAAAGAAAAAGAAAAGAAAAGGTTGATTTGCAAAAAATTTGCCGAGGAGTTATCAGTTAACAAACGCTTAACAATATATATGTATACAGGGTGAGAATTTTTGAGCTATAGGAAATAAAAAAATCAAGTAAAAAAAACTACTGAGTTCAAAAATTTTATTCATATTTGAAAAGCAACTACAGATAATCGTATTTAGCTTATGACATGTTCAATATGCTTTCCATCAATTGCTAGGATGTGGTGCAAAGAGAAAAATTCTGCAATAATATTTGCTTGAATAGTAGGTCTCGATCATTGATAAAACGCTCAGAAACGCTGTATTTCGACATTTTCAACGAAAAATGAACAACTATAATACGAGTACGCATGCTAAAGGATATACCAACATGCCCTGAATTCAACCGCCAAGTTTTCACTGAATCTCGCCGATATATATATATATATATATATATATATATATATATATATATATATATATATATATATATATATATATATATATATATATATATATATATATATATATATATATTCAAATTAAATACAACGGTCAATGTATGCAATTAATGCGAAAATATGTATAAATATATTTATAATAAATACAACGATCAATGTATGCAATTGATGTAAAAAATATATATATATATAAATTTAAAAAAAATCATAACGCATGTTTTTATGGACAAAATAATGTAGAAGAAAATATTCAAATTGAATCTAATAGAACATACTAAAGAATATAGTACAGTTAATATAGTAGAGATTGAGGAACATATCTTTTCTTGTATTTTAATATTTTTTTGGATAATGTCCAATCGTCTGCCACATTAGAAAGAATTTTTTTTTGTCTATTTCGTTGTATGCAAGTGACAATAAATTAATTTAAAGTACCAGAAAAAGAAATCACGTGATCAGCATTTAATAAATTAAATTCTAAAAATTAATCTTTAAAAATTCACCAAAAATCAGAAATTGGAGGTAAAGATTCGAAAAAGATTTCATTTTAAAGGAATTTTTAGGATCTTTCTCGTGATATAAATTTTATAACCCTCAAATTATTAATTTAAATGCAAATTAAAAAAAAGTTACTAAAACAGCTTAAAAATTTAATTTTAAAAAATCTAAGAATAAGTCTTCAAAAATCTTTTTTTGTGCACCCCTACACTATAAGAAGAATCGCCATGCAAAATTTCAGTCCTTTAGGTCCAGCGGTTTGGTCTGTGCTTTGTATGTCAGTCACTGATTCAGTCAGTTACGGAAGTGTTATATATATATATATATGTGTGTGTGTGTGTGTGTGTGTGTATGTATAAACTCCTTTTCCCTTCAGAGTCTGAAACATTTACTGAAGAATATAATTCACGTATCGATAAAGAATATGTATGCCTCATGGGATAGAAAGTCCGCTGTATACGACTCCAACCACCGTACCACATTTCTTCACGATTATCTCTCATTAAATATGATCTAGTTTGGGGACAAAAATAAAACAAATATTACTCGAATATTAAGTACGATAGAGCCTAAGAGTACACCTCTGAGTAAAATAACACCATTAAGTTATGTTAAGGCTATCTGCAACCGATGAGCGTACGCCAAAAGCAGCAGGTTCATCAGTAGATATATTTCATATTTTCCATTGCCTTGGGATAGTTTTCAGATAATTTCCTTCTGCAGGAACAGCAATCTAAAGTTATATCAGCTTGCTGGCACTTAAATGCACAGAAACATAAAAACGAAGCTGGGAAAACAGAAAATTAAAAAAAGGACACAGAAAACGCTTTAGTATAAAAGTTGTACATGCAACTTTTGCCATTTTCATCAAAGAACGAGTTTTAAAACTGTGCTTATAAGAATCTAGTAGTTTTTCATTTATCTTTTGTTTTCTCATTTCATATCTGATGATATTCATACTATTGATCTGTTAGCCACTATTAATATACAAAATAATCCTCTCTGTTTCTGTTTGTGATAATTAGATATTCAAAAGGGTTCTCAAAATGGTGAAGTCATACATCAAAAGGCAGGAAGTCGCCCGAAATACTTCTAATCGTTTTGTATAACTGTGCTTAATTACATCTACCGCAGTGTCTTCCTTATCAATCAAAGTGAGCGTGTCAAGTGACTAGTAACAAGCTATTTATCACGTTCACTCGCTATATTGCTAATTACATGCAGCAGCCAGTGATTACAATTAATCATTGATTTTTCGTTTTTTTTTTTACGCTGCTCTAATGAAGTTCTTATTATTTTTTTACATCGGACAGCGTTTTGTTTCTCATTTCTTTTAATGTCACTGTTTTTATTTTTTTAATTTAATTTTTTAATTATAGTTTTATTTAAATTTCTTTCTCTCAAATGTGTATGCGAGAAGTGCGAGTTTCAATTTTTCAATTGTATGCTGTTGTAGTGCATATTTATTAATTTTTTTTCTTGATACAATTAAGACTGCTTTTTATTTTCCTCTCTTTTTGTAATCAAGATATTTTTAATGTTTATGTGCTTAAAATGGTTTATATGTTGTTTTATGTACAACTTTGAAATCATGATATTTATTAAAAAGGATGGATATTTGAATAGGATTCATCAACCCAATGTAGACTGATAGTAAATTTACAAATTAAATTTATAAGATTTGAAAATATACCACATTTTAAAAGATTTTTAATCACATTTATTCAGCCACCAGTAAGGATAAAGCCTTTTTATATTTTTAACTTTATACAGACAATGAGTTTCTTTTATTAATATCTGAAGACAAGAAAATTGGAGATAACTCATGCAGCTTTATTCAGAGGAAACTGGTGAACGGACACAAGTGTTCAATAGGACAATTCCATATACGAAAGATCTGAACATACCACCAAAAATTTAATCAGTGCAATATGTTGAAAAGGGCGCTGTTTAATCACCAATGTATGAATTTTTTTCTGTCAATTATTTATGCATGTATAAGGTATTACAATTTTTGACTTAATCTAATTTATTTTTAAGGTTTTAGGTCTTTATAAAATTTTCCATGACTAACTTATTGCCGTTTGGTACTAATAAAACTTAAATATTTAAATTTCACTAGCATCAAACAGTAGCTAACAATACATAACGAGTTTTTCTATTTAAACATACATATGAAGAAACAATTTAAACATTTTCAAACCCTCAAGGGAAGGGTAAATTTTCAAACCCACAGCCAAATTATATGGGCATTGTGCTAAGTATATGTAAATATCTAGGTAAAAATTACGAATATTTATACACGAGATCATTACGAGCAGATTTTACAAGTTAACCTTAGTTAGCAAATCATAGACTTAAATTTATTGTATTATATAATTAGCATTACCTGACTTTTAAATTTTTCATATCCATTATGATCTTCAAATATGCCATATCTATTTTTAATCCTCTCATTCATTCCAAACTTATATCTAACTAGAAGGTAACCCGTCATTTTGACGTCATAATACTAATAATGACATCATAATGGAAAAAATATATGAAAGTTAAAAAATATCCCGAATTATCTAACAATATTGCATTTAATCCACACCTTGTAAAAGCAAACCCTTTCATTATTTTTTATTTATTTAGTTTTTCATGCGATTGGAGTAGTAGACTGCCATCCAACCCGTCATTTTGACGTCATAATACTAATAATGACGTTATAATGGAAAAAGTATATGAAAGTTAAAAAAAATCCCGAATTATCTAACAATATTGCATTTAATCCACACCTTGTAAAAGCAAACCCTTTCATTATTTTTTTTATTTATTTAGTTTTTCATGCGATTGGAGTAGTAGACTGCCATCCAGTTTTTTACAGCTCACTACGCGATATGAATACTTGAGCTACTTGATTCACTCACATTCAAGTTTGTTTACTTCCAGAATTCATCGCAAAAGTAATCAGATTTTTAAAAACTTTTAAATATACAGCTAAAAGCATCCATTTTTTTTAGTTCTGAATGTTTTATAGAAAAATAGGTAGAACAAACGTGATTTGATGGAGAAGATATTAGTTTTTAGGTAAGAAAAAATTCTGATCCACATGTGAAATTGAAATTAGGCCTAACCGGCCGTTTGTTTACTGAGGGCTTCAATTGAAAGATGAGTACAGCCCGGAAGTGTTATACAGAGACAACGGCTATTATATATATAATATGTATCATAATCTATATTTATTAAATGTTAGCAAATATAATTGCAATGAAGTTGTAATTTGAGCCAAGTTTTACAAGTAAGTTGGAGGGCTGTTTGTGTGTTTTGATGAAGAAAAATTGTCATTTAAAGCATAGTTCCCTTTAGAAATGCAATTAATATTTATATCAAAAGCAAAGTTTGATTCTAAGACAAGGAAATTATTTTACAAATAAAAATTCCCCCATTTCACTGAAAGTAAAGGAGCACAGAACACTTTAAAGTAAGTCAATGTTGTTTTAAAATACAAGGTGTCCGGGCTAAAGGTATCCAAAAGTTAAGACTTATTTTTACGGAACTACCCATTAGAAATTTAAAATATTTATTTAAATAGAAAGAACATCTCACCAAGTTTTAATATCAATCATAGATTTCGATCATGGTATCACAGATTTCGATGTGTACACCTTTTGTAACACGATTTACGTCTAAATGATAATCCAGTTCTCCCCAAGTGTTTCGTAGCATATCAGGAGTTATTAGACATTTTTGCTTGGGGATTCATTAAATCCGTTGTTTATAAACAAAAAATTGAAACTGTGGATGAGTTGAATAAACGTATCATTCAAGCAATTCGTGTAATAACTCCTGATATGCTACGAAACACTTGGAGAGAACTGGAATTACCATTTAGACTTAAATTTATTGTATTATATAATTAGCATTACCTGACTTTTAAATTTTTCATATCCATTATGATCTTCAAATATGCCATATCTATTTTTAATCCTCTCATTCATTCCAAACTTATATCTAACTAGAAGGTAACCCGTCATTTTGACGTCATAATACTAATAATGACATCATAATGGAAAAAATATATGAAAGTTAAAAAATATCCCGAATTATCTAACAATATTGCATTTAATCCACACCTTGTAAAAGCAAACCCTTTCATTATTTTTTATTTATTTAGTTTTTCATGCGATTGGAGTAGTAGACTGCCATCCAACCCGTCATTTTGACGTCATAATACTAATAATGACGTTATAATGGAAAAAGTATATGAAAGTTAAAAAAAATCCCGAATTATCTAACAATATTGCATTTAATCCACACCTTGTAAAAGCAAACCCTTTCATTATTTTTTTTATTTATTTAGTTTTTCATGCGATTGGAGTAGTAGACTGCCATCCAGTTTTTTACAGCTCACTACGCGATATGAATACTTGAACTACTTGATTCACTCACATTCAAGTTTGTTTACTTACAGAATTCATCGCAAAAGTAAACAGATTTTTAAAAACTTTTAAATATACAGCTAAAAGCATCCATTTTTTTAGTTCTGAATGTTTTATAGAAAAATAGGTAGAACAAACGTGATTTGATGGAGAAGATATTAGTTTTTAGGCAAGAAAAAATTCTGATCCACATGTGAAATTGAAATTAGGCCTAACCGGCCGTTTGTTTACTGAGGGCTTCAATTGAAAGATTAGTACAGCCCGGAAGTGTTATACAGAGACAACGGCTATTATATATATAATATGTATCATAATCTATATTTATTAAATGTTAGCAAATATAATTGCAATGAAGTTGTAATTTGAGCCAAGTTTTACAAGTAAGTTGGAGGGCTGTTTGTGTGTTTTGATGAAGAAAAATTGTCATTTAAAGCATAGTTCCCTTTAGAAATGCAATTAATATTTATATCAAAAGCAAAGTTTGATTCTAAGACAAGGAAATTATTTTACAAATAAAAATTCCCCCATTTCACTGAAAGTAAAGGAGCACAGAACACTTTAAAGTAAGTCAATGTTGTTTTAAAATACAAGGTGTCCGGGCTAAAGGTATCCAAAAGTTAAGACTTATTTTTACGGAACTACCCATTAGAAATTTAAAATATTTATTTAAATAGAAAGAACATCTCACCAAGTTTTAATATCAATCATAGATTTCGATCATGGTATCACAGATTTCGATGTGTACACCTTTTGTAACACGATTTACGTCTAAATGATAATCCAGTTCTCCCCAAGTGTTTCGTAGCATATCAGGAGTTATTAGACATTTTTGCTTGGGGATTCATTAAATCCGTTGTTTATAAACAAAAAATTGAAACTGTGGATGAGTTGAATAAACGTATCATTCAAGCAATTCGTGTAATAACTCCTGATATGCTACGAAACACTTGGAGAGAACTGGAATTACCATTTAGACTTAAATTTATTGTATTATATAATTAGCATTACCTGACTTTTAAATTTTTCATATCCATTATGATCTTCAAATATGCCATATCTATTTTTAATCCTCTCATTCATTCCAAACTTATATCTAACTAGAAGGTAACCCGTCATTTTGACGTCATAATACTAATAATGACATCATAATGGAAAAAATATATGAAAGTTAAAAAATATCCCGAATTATCTAACAATATTGCATTTAATCCACACCTTGTAAAAGCAAACCCTTTCATTATTTTTTATTTATTTAGTTTTTCATGCGATTGGAGTAGTAGACTGCCATCCAACCCGTCATTTTGACGTCATAATACTAATAATGACGTTATAATGGAAAAAGTATATGAAAGTTAAAAAAATCCCGAATTATCTAACAATATTGCATTTAATCCACACCTTGTAAAAGCACACCCTTTCATTATTTTTTTTATTTATTTAGTTTTTCATGCGATTGGAGTAGTAGACTGCCATCCAGTTTTTTACAGCTCACTACGCGATATGAATACTTGAGCTACTTGATTCACTCACATTCAAGTTTGTTTACTTCCAGAATTCATCGCAAAAGTAATCAGATTTTTAAAAACTTTTAAATATACAGCTAAAAGCATCCATTTTTTTTAGTTCTGAATGTTTTATAGAAAAATAGGTAGAACAAACGTGATTTGATGGAGAAGATATTAGTTTTTAGGTAAGAAAAAATTCTGATCCACATGTGAAATTGAAATTAGGCCTAACCGGCCGTTTGTTTACTGAGGGCTTCAATTGAAAGATGAGTACAGCCCGGAAGTGTTATACAGAGACAACGGCTATTATATATATAATATGTATCATAATCTATATTTATTAAATGTTAGCAAATATAATTGCAATGAAGTTGTAATTTGAGCCAAGTTTTACAAGTAAGTTGGAGGGCTGTTTGTGTGTTTTGATGAAGAAAAATTGTCATTTAAAGCATAGTTCCCTTTAGAAATGCAATTAATATTTATATCAAAAGCAAAGTTTGATTCTAAGACAAGGAAATTATTTTACAAATAAAAATTCCCCCATTTCACTGAAAGTAAAGGAGCACAGAACACTTTAAAGTAAGTCAATGTTGTTTTAAAATACAAGGTGTCCGGGCTAAAGGTATCCAAAAGTTAAGACTTATTTTTACGGAACTACCCATTAGAAATTTAAAATATTTATTTAAATAGAAAGAACATCTCACCAAGTTTTAATATCAATCATAGATTTCGATCATGGTATCACAGATTTCGATGTGTACACCTTTTGTAACACGATTTACGTCTAAATGATAATCCAGTTCTCCCCAAGTGTTTCGTAGCATATCAGGAGTTATTAGACATTTTTGCTTGGGGATTCATTAAATCCGTTGTTTATAAACAAAAAATTGAAACTGTGGATGAGTTGAATAAACGTATCATTCAAGCAATTCGTGTAATAACTCCTGATATGCTACGAAACACTTGGAGAGAACTGGAATTACCATTTAGACGTTTGTCGTGCTACAAAAGGAGCACACATCGAAATCTATGATACTACATATGATCGAAATCTATGATTGATATTAAAACTTGGTGAGATGTTCTTTCTATTTAAATAATTTTTTTAGACCGGACACCCTGTATTAAAATTTAAAAAATTGAAAGAATTTTCAGTATATTAACACCAAATTTTATTCATCATTATTTGAGCTTTTTTCTATTAAGATAATCAAAATATAAGAGAATTAACTGAAAATTGAAACAAAAGCTTTGAAAGTCCATTGTACCCTAAATGAACTCATATAACCCTTATTGATGAAATTCTCATAAAATAGAGCAATGATTTCCTATTAATGTTTCCTTCCCATTCGTAATGAGACCCTCAGTTATGGATAAATAGCTCCTTGGCGAGAATGGAAGATTCTAAAGATGTATCGAATTTTTTCTTCGCTTTATCCTCGTACTGTCTTGCACAGATATTCTGTCCTACCACAAGCCCCTGTCTTTTAAACAATAAAGCGTGCAATTAAAGGTTCACTGATAACAACATATAGAAGAGGATTTCCATAATCCTTCGCTGAATAGTTAAAATTCCGTCTTATCTCTGAAACACTAATATGTTTATACTCTGAAATAACATCTGCAGGTAACACAATGTTAAAAACAAACATACTTATGTAGAGATCTGTGCTTTCAGATAAATCATTGGCAGTGATTAAGCCATTGTTTCAGAGATACACGAATCGTGATTTCCATCTTCCTTTGACCGGTAGGGAAGAACATAACGTCTATTGTCTGACGATCAGACGATGGTTTCTGAAGCAAAATTTTACACAAAATTCCCACATTCGTTTTAATGAGGTATATGAAAAAACTTTCGAAATATGAAGGTAATTTATTAAAATTTTTGTTTTTATGGTTAATGTTTTGGAAAATAAGGCTGTTCTAAAAACAAAGGACTTAATGAGATCTTTGTGTGTTTTTTTTCCTAAAAAATCACGGCCCTGAAAAATACCGAATTAAGTTATTTTGATAGTGGAAACTGATGGAAATATTTTTGTAATGATTTACAGTATATCCTATTGTCAACCAGTCTTTTTTATCATTAATTGCTTTTCACATGAATATTTGCCTGTGCCATATTTCCCTTAAGGCTACTGTGTACTAACTCATTGGATTCGCACACCTCAGTGTTAACCTATGGAGAAAATGCGTCTACTATTTACAGCTACATAAATGCTGATAATCCAACAAAAAGGGTATTTTCAGATAGCCTGAACTTTTTTGCGCCTTGCAACAGGATTCTTTTTTATAAATTTCGTCCATCAAAAGGAATTTAGGAACACTATACTAGAATTCCCCCCCCCCGAATAATTTAAATTTTAAAATATTATTTGCATTAAAAAACACGAAAAATGCCCCAAGGTGGGAAATTTATTTCTCTATTACGGAGTACAATTTTAAAAAAAATCTTTCAATCCAAGTCGGCAATCCTTGGACACATTTTCTCCATAGGTTATCACTGAGGTGAGAGAAGCGAATCCAATAGGGTCGCACATCTCGGTCAGGCCATGAAGTGCTATTCTATACATGCCGTTTAGGATGTGTGAAGAAGACACGGAAGGAACTCATTATGGATGGAAGCGGTTGGAGAAACAGTTCCTCAGAACCTTTCTCTGTTCAGGCACAGCCGATGGAAGATACTAAGGCCCGTTGCACACACAGCGTTTTTATCTCTAGCGGAAATTTTCTATCGGACGTCGTTCCAACAGTAGACCACAGAAGTCAATTGGAGCTTGCACACACAGCGGAAAATGAAATTTTTCTTCGACGGTCGCTTGTGCAGCTGTCGAGTGCCACTGTGCGCTGGCGGCTTCGTTGACGCCAGATTGAAGTAGTTATCCATGTGACCCTATGCACGCTTACACACACAGCGCATTCTACCGTCGTAGGGTCTTTTTCGAGGGTGTGGTTGGGGGTTTGCTGGGGGGGGCGCGCTGGTTTTCTTGGAATCGTAAAGGGGATTTGAAAAGGAGGGCTCCTCCGATCCCGGCTGGGAGGAGGGGGGCGTTGGTACGACCCCTCTGGTTTCTTGGACACGTGCAGGATTTGAAAAGGAGGGGTGGGCCTTTCTCCCCTTCGACGGAGTTTTTCGCCGTGTGTGTAAGCTCTACTTTTAGAACGACGTCCGATGGAAAATTTCCGCCTACGCCGTGTGTGCAACGGGCCTAACAACGCAGATTAGGACCACCCAGTTCAACTGTTGTTGCTATTGCCCCCTGGCCGGAAGTGCTCCAGACCAGGCCCATATAGACTTTTGCGGGCTGAGGAGTGCAGCTTCGGTTTACAATTGCACCGCAAGGGTCGGAGACCGTCTTAGCTGAGTTCCACCTCCATTTTGACCGAGTACACCCAGGGGCGACATCTGGGAGGGGGGGGAATCATAACCTTTCCCACCCTCTGTAACCTTATAGAGGGAGTTTCCGGTCTGCGGATTTAACGTGCCTAGATCCGCCCAAGATATTTAATGGTTCTTGTCAGGATTCGAACCAAGCACCCACGGCGCTGAAAGCCGACGTGCTACCACAAGACTACCTCAAGTCCACCCACACGATTCTAGCTAAAAGAATTATTACAAAGGGAAATTTTAGGAAGATAGGGGTGGTGCCAAGTGTGGGAGAATAAAAAGGGAGAGTTGGGTGTGAAGTGAAATATTTTATGGTTACATTAGATTATTTCAGTAGTGCATGCTCTGAATTAGGCTGTTGTGTATTCTAAGCTTTATTTCTATTCATCAAGTGAAAATTCTGATTTGTTATATACAATTATAGTTCCGCTTTCCTTGTGATTGGACGTTGATGGCATAAAGTAATTTTGTTAGGAAAAGGTTCTGCTTGGTAATCGGTCATAAAAGAATAACACTAAATGAGCTAAACTTTTAAATATTTTTACTTTTACAAGACCATAAAGACTAGAACTGTAAAAGAATTTTTCTCCTATGGTTCCAGAAAGGGTAATAACTATAGTTTTAGGAGGTAAAAGAATCATCCCCATTGGAAACTCATTTTCGCAAATCTCGTAAAATATATCAAAGGTTTCAAAATATCAGAGCAACTGCTTTATTAATATAATTCAAAGTTCATGAAGATGACATATAAAGGGTTTCCGTTTTTTTTTCGATCACCAATCTACTATTGCTCTAATATAACCCACCAGCTTCTCTGCGTACACTTGCTAGGAATAAAACTGATTCTAGAGTCATCATGTTTCTATCAACCATATTCGTTTTTCCGATATTTTCTCTTTGAATTTAACTGCTAAAGAGATCATTTGTATCAATTAAATACATATATAATAGCGTTTAGGTTCTACATTTTCCATGTTTTGGGTGCATTGTTTAAAAGTTTGTCACTTTCAAACTTTGAAGCTACTTTCATACACATACATATAACACTTACATCATGGACAGATGTTTTAAAAAATCCATGCGAATCCCGGGTAAAATATCCTTACCGGGTCTCTAAAACTCAAGTTGTTGGGTATTTTTACAACCTCTCTCCTCCCCTTCAATCTTGTTGATTCTAACAAGGAGGGTTGACCAAAAAGTTCGTACGGTTTTTAGCAAGATGGCTCTAGTAGCGTTTAGTTGTCTTTGACATCATTAGAAACAATTTTGTTAAATTGCGATGTGACAGCTGTCCTATCAGCGTGCATTTAAAACAAAAACTCATCGAAATTAGGGATTTTTTTTGTGTAGCCATTTTAATATTGAAGCTGGTAGAAAATTAGCAACATTTTTGGATTATTACGCTTTATTTTTTCAAGAAAAGTAAAAGATCTAGAAATATTTGTTTGTAGATATTTTTGGTTCTGTAAATGAAATCTTTGTAGTCTAGCTACTTTTAACGTAGGATTACGTTTCTCCATAACGGTCCTCCGGAAAGCAAAATTTCTGACGCTAAAACCATCCATCGTCGCGAGTTATAATTTTGGCAGCGCCAAACCCAGTCTGTATCGCTTGGGCAAGCAGTAAACAGTTAAACAGAAAAGTATCAATAGGCGTCAAAATTTTGACATATACAGTATATATACACACATACGTACATATATATAGATACATATATACATAACACATACATACATTACATACAAAAGAGGTAAGCAACGATAAGTAATCCTACGTTAATAATCCGCGGTAGTTTCATTAGAACAGACTACCTGAAATTTTTTTAGCTTCTCTTTTTCTTATAAATGTACAGGAAAAAGGTACTCTCTGTACAATACATGCAATGAAATAAAAATCTATAGCTGAAAATCCTACTTCAGTAGAGTAATTTTTATTATTTATACGGGCTGTCATGGGTATTTGAAAGCCCATTTGTTTTATGTTTGCATTATTTATCAATATAACTGGTCACACTATTTTAAATAAAGACAAAATTACCTAAAAATATCGCGTCTCATATGGTGAAAGAAAAAACTAATTATTTCTAAAACCCAAATACCCTCAAATCTGTATCTATAATAATACATTTTTGTATGATCCGGTATTTATAAAAGTAAACATGACACTAAATGTTACCTAGGATTTCTGAAGCTTCCACACATTCCTTCGGGAAATAAGGAGTAATATGATGCGGGTTACAAGTCTTAAAATACGTTGATTACATGAAAATAAAAAACAAAACATCCTATGATTTTCTTGAAGCCTAAATAGTTAGAAACTTTATGATTTTCTCAATGCCTAAAGAACGATAAATACTTCTCTTGGGTAATGCTGATGAGGTGTTGATTATACCCGACCCCTTATTTCGAGAATCGACCTCCCCGAGGCAGCAACCTCAAAACCAGACCCAGGTCTCTTCTCATAGCGCATACAGATTGGTACAGAGTTCTCTGCATCTGCCAGTGATTTATGTTCTCTCTGTACTCTGTATATGCGTGGATCTCCTCCTCTGGCGGTCCGATACATAGCATCAAAGGAGAACCCGAGGTCCCGGGGATCAAATGGTGACAGTGGGGGCGGGGGACACTAGATCAAGAAACACGAGGGACCTTGGGGGCTTGAATGGAGGGGGGGGGTTCTAAATGGGGGAATATCTGGAAGACACGTGTTCATTGAAATGGGGGTGGTTCTAAATACCGTGTCTAATGTTACCGTGACTAATGTGATGACAGGAGTCGGGGATCTGCAGGCAGAGAACTCTGTACCAATGTACATGCACCATCACGGGAGGTGGACTATAGAAACACAACTAAAACGAAAACGAAAATAATAAAATAATAATAAAAACTCTGTGCAGTGTAAGTTTTAGGAAGATGGAATTGTGAAGTTGCCTGAAAGATGATAGAAGGTAGGAGAACAAACTGGGACAATGCTGTTCATTAGAGTTGTAGGGGAAAAATCAAAAATTTGTCTTATTTTTACTTAAAAATTGAATAAAATTTTTGAACAACCTAATATATGAGTAGGATGAAGAGTTATTTTTCACTCGATCATAGATCGTACCATTGATCTGCACGCCAAGGGCCTTTTTCCATGCCAGCCTCCTCCTGAAGAACACAGCCACCAAAAATACGGACAGGAGTATGAACACAAAGCTCCCGAGGACTGCTATGAACCACGGCTGTTGAACGATCGTGTGCAAAGAAGAGGATCGTCTGGATAGGCCACTGTCCACTCCACTCACCAAGTAAGGATCTAAAAAAAAAAGGGAAACGACAGGAAATATTAAAAACCGGTGAAGAGTGAAGAAATGTGAGGGAGAATCTCAATTTCTGAATTGCAGTTCTAATTTGACACACAATCTTCTCCCCTAAGGGGAGAAAAACGCCATTCATGTATGACGTACTTTTTGGATAGTAAGTGGAAAATTTGAGTCTAAAAATAATCACCTGCTATCTTTCTTTCTCGTTCGAAAGAAATTTTGAAAAAAGAGTAAATAACAGTAAAACTAGTTTCTCTGAACAAATTAACAAACAAAAAAAATTTTCCTCGCAAATGGCAACAGTACATTGACCTTACGAATTTGAAATTACTTGTAAGATTTCATATTAAAAAATAATTAGCTAAATTACTTATTACGTCTAGGAAAAGTAATTATCAGACGTAACCAGCACCGCGGAAAGCCAAGAGAGTCATGTGTTTTCCTATTTTATTTCTAATTGCTGTTCGGGAAGTAACTACTTGGACTGTGACAGTAGAAAATTAGTATTAGATAAGAAAAAAAAAAGATTTACATGCAAACAGTTCTCTATTACAATGCATATCATTACAGTAATTTTACGTTAATTTACTTCTAATTTCCTTCTTTTTTTTGTAGGTTTTAAATTAAAAAGTAAGACAAAATAAACTTCCTGATGATAGACAAAGTTTTACCCCATCATTAAAAAGATTTACTGTAAAAGAAACTAATCAAATTCGGGAAGAATGATAAAAAACAGTAACAAGGGAGTCGATTTTGGGGGATAACTGCCTTCACCTATAAAAGACGGATAATCAGTAAGATGGGTTTCTTGATTTACCGCTTATGAAATGGACCCATTTTCGTTGAGAAAGTTGGATAAAGAATAAAATATTTATGCATGTAAGCTCATTTGCATCTTATAGAAACATAGATTTTAATGTGTTCTATTTTGCAAGAATGTAACAAATGTCTGGTTCGTGTTACACATTTCTGACCAAAATCATTTTTCAGCTGTGCGTAGTCCAAGTTTGATTTAAAAACTTGGTACATAAACGTATTTGTCAAAAATATCAATGTTCAGTGATGTCAGATTCCTCGCTATACCTATATGCCTCTCTCTTCTAGATTTTATTAAAATAAGGCTGTATTATAATATTAGCGCAATAACTCTAGTTTTTCGATCCATCATCCCCTTTCTTACTGACGACAAACAAGGAGTTTCTTTCATACTAGTTGCATCTTCTCTACGTAAGTAACGCTAACAATAAGTGTTATAACTTCCCTAAAATTATAACACAGAACAAATAGGAAAATGCATTCATTAGTTTGAAATTATTTAAAAATTTAGTTATTGAGGCTTTATTAGCCAAGTAGTTACGTTAAGATTTAGGTGGTATTCTCTCTGCTACAAATAATTGCTTAAAGAATTCAAAAGACAGAAAATTAAAAGCCAGCGTTATACATTTCAGCTAGTATGGATATCTATAAAGGCGTGATTAAATACACTTAAATATTCGGATCATTTAAGTCAGATTTATGGAGGAGGGGATACATAGATATGTACTTCGGACTCACCAATGAGGATTCCGACAAATGCTGTAGCTGGTCCAACTCCAACATGCGTAAAGGCCTCAGCTTTTACCTTGTAAGGGACGCCTGTGGTCAGGTTGCGCAGGGTTATGGCCGTGGTCGTACTGTTCGTCGTGATGTTCGAATGAAGAATCGAAGAATTGTCGAATACTTGCACCTACAGAGAAAGATCGCTCATTTTATAAGAGAATTTCCTTAATTTTGCATCTCGGAAACCTTTACACCTATGTATCACTTTCTTATATGCATACTGCTTATTTTCAGATGTTTCATAGAGGCTAAGACCTGTTTTAAAGAGGTAAAATGTAAGACTGAGTTATTTTCGGTAAAATTAGATAGGGAAAAAATTTGTTTTCAGGTAACGATTGCCAACTTTGCTTCTAATTTTTACTTTATTTCATCATGACACTATTTATTACAGAAAAAAACATGTGATTGAAACCGTTGTAAATCGCAATATGAAGCTAGAAACATGATACAAGAATGATTGCTGCAAAAGTTTTTTTTTAGCAACTTGGAATTTAAAGAAAAAAATTTCGTTCATAAAAAGAGTCAATTTTGAGAGCGTGATAAAATATACAAACACTTTTCTTTTTTCTCAATCGTACACGTGCTATCAAATGCTTTTTGAACTCGGATAAACATACAGAAATCATGTCTGTGTTTTATAGATTTTATCTTAAAGATCATTTACCAGTTTCCTGGAAACAGCTTGTCTAGTCTTCTTAAAAACTTCTGACTGCATATAGTACAAAAATACCCTCGTAGGAAAAAAAAATCAGTTATCATTTATCAGTTAAAAACTTCTGACTGGATATAGTACAAAAATACCCTCGTATCAAGTCTCATCCTTTCAACACAATTCCGAAAATAATAGGTACTATACGGTTACCATTCCTTCCAGAATTTGGGTAGGAAAAAAAACCTAGTCAGCCTAGTTATATGAGGGGTGTAAAAAACAGTAGAAAATATTTTTATCAGTTAAAAACTTCTGACTGGATATAGTACAAAAATACCCTCGTATCAAGCCTCATCCTTTCAACACAATTCCGAAAATAATAGGTACTATACAGTTACCATTCCTTCCAGAATTTGGGTAGGAAAAAAACCTAGTCAGCCTAGTTATGAGGGGTGTAAAAAACAGTAGAAAATATTTTTTAGTTGTTTTCAATAAAATAACGGTATTTGATCCAGAAAAATAATATCTCCCGCACGTTTCAAGGTAAGTAGATTACTATCATACAGTTTACCTAAAACGACCTGTCGGGCTTATGCATTCATGGATAAGTATGAGATATCGTGTTAATAAACACGCTGGAGGTCGCAAATTTTCCGCCATCCGCACGAATTCGTGGCAGAAATCGATTCATCCTATCCGTCATGTAGACTCCATTAACCACGATTAATGATCAAAGAAGAGGGGTGGTGGGAGGAGGGAAGGAGTGGCAAATGCTGGAGAATTTCTTAAAACCCGGATATTGCAGTAACTCGTACGATGATTGCACATAACCTACTTTTACTCTCTTACTGGAAGGGCCCCCTGCCTCTTTTCTGGAACCATTAGATCACGAGAAATAGCATTTTTTTTTTCCTTTAAAAGACATGTGGTAAAGCTTTTTTTGATGTCACATATTGTTAACTCTCTTTAATTTTCATCATACCCGCATTATCACTATTAGTAGTTTATGAGGTGTCTTTTTCAAACTTTTCGATCCAAACATAACCATACACAATATTTCTTTCTCAATCAATAGTGAATAAATCTAAAAATGCACATACTTCTTATTCTAAATATTCTATAATGCCACTATAAATATTTAGATAGATTAAAAAGTATTATATTAAATGTGTATATAAAAATCTTTGATTACTACTCTCAGGTACATTGACATGATGCTGACTAAATCTTTACTAATATTTTAGCTTCGAGCGAAAATTATTACATATTGGAATATCATGTAATCTATACTTATAAAACAGTTCCGTAACTGACTCATTCATTCACTGACTGACTGACTGACATACAACGCTGAAATTTTGCATGGCGATTCTTCTAATAGTGTAGGGGTGCACTAAGAAAGATTTTTCAAAAATTCTTCTTGGATTTTTTAAAATTAAATTTTTAAGCTGTTTTTTAAACTTTTTTTTACGTTTGCATTTAAAATAATACATTGAGGGTTATAAAATTTAAATCACGAGAAAGATCATAAAAATTCCTTCAAAATGAAATTTTTTTCGAATTTTTATCTCCATTTCCTGATTTTTGGTGAATTTTTAAAGATTAATTTTTAGAATTTAATTTATTAAATGCTGATCACGTGATTTCTTTTTCTGGTACTTTAAATAAATTTATCGTCACGTGCGTAACAACTAAATAGACAAAAAAATATTTTTTTTTTCTTGCTAATGCGGCAGACGATTGGACATTATTTTGTCTATAAAAATATCCCTTACGATTTTTTAAAAAATATATTTTGTTTTCTACATCAATTGTATATATTGATCGTCGTATTTATTATATATATATATATATATATATATATATATATATATATATATTTATTTATTTTTTTGGCATTAATTGTATACATTGACCGTTGTATTTAATTTGAATGTACTCCGTAGCGAAGTGCGGGTTTTCAGCTAGTAATTATATATAATATATATATATATATATATATATATATATATATATATATATATATATATATATAGTATAAAAATATAAACAAAACAACATAAGCTAATGAATAAATTAAAATAAAAAACCACTTCAAACATTTCCTAAGGATAATGAAACCCCCCATAATAAATCACATTTGATTGACGAAACTGAACTTTGCGCTTTTCTCTTTTGTATAATTTTCTTTAACCAACCGTATAAGAGGAAGAAAAATCCTTTAGGTACTTTTATTAATCCAAAAATTTCCGTTGAGTGCAGTGTCCTATAAACTTCGCATAGAAATTTAGAGCCTGGTGTGCACTTCAAACGCTTTATTTCTCTTTAATATTGCTTACTTATGTCACTAAAAGTTGTCAATATAGGAAATTTTGAAACCGACTTAGAATGGAAAATTTTTGAAAAGGTTTTAGATCTCCCATATAAAATAAACTAACACTAGTAGGTGCAAACTTTATCACTCGCATCGGAGCAATCGCCAGCCTTCATCTACAAACCTTGAATTCAATTGAAGAAACATAATTTCCTTTTCCAGGTCACATTATTCGAATGATTGCGGTATTACATTTCATACAGATTTTTTTTTTATGTGTGTGGTTGTGGAAAAACCGATAAAATCTAAATTGCCTGAAGCGCAGATGCTTCTCAGGCGAAATATTTTATGACAATATCAAAATAAATTTGTTTGCCTCGATAGATTTGCCCTCACCCTTAAGAGAATGAAGATGACTCATCTGCCACACCCTTTGTCTGGCTCTCTGCACTAATAAGTGAAAGCAAGACTTAGCTGAAGGTCAATGGAATTTCATGCACTGATGCAAGATACCCCACTGTTGAATATTTAATGGGACTTCATACACGTTAACCAAGAATACGGATTCAGTGCAGGATAACGCGAAGTTCCCAGAAAAAATTTCTTTTGTTTTTACTGGGATATGAATGTTTTAAAGCGTCTTGGAATCATGCATTTATGCATTTAAATTAGCAACCAAAGAGCAAAAATTAATCTAGAAATTCCTTTATCAGATCTTCGAGGAAGTATATTAGGCTTTTAGCTGACCAATGACGTATATATACTGTACATATACAATGCTATATATATAGCATTGCATATATATATATATATATATATATATATATATATATATATATATATATATATATATATATATATATATATATATATATAAATAAAATAACGTATATATACTATGTAGTTGAGATTTCAGGGGGGGGGGGGGAGCATACATTTAGCAAAGAATCATATTTTATGTAGCCACTGATAAAACTCTCTAAAACGCGATACGTATAACGAGTTAGGTCTTTAAAATTTTAGTTTACGGAGTCTATTACTAATGATTACTTTCCCTAATGAACTTTGGGAGGAAAGCATTTCTCACCCCTGGGGGTAGCATGCCTCCCTCAACGGGGGACCATGGCCTTTTCTGCTCATTTGCTGACGTCATCCAATTAGCTGCTTCGGTAGCTCTTATTTTCCGAGGAGGTTATTTAAATATATATTTTAAGACGTAGAATCAGACAGTAATGCCCAAGTAGAACGTCACAAGTAGGCAGTTAATATTGTGACTTTTAGGCACACATGGAGCTGCGAGGAATTATATTAATGAAATTTGGCATTTTCCACGTTTGAAGATAAATTTTATTATATCTATATTAATATTTTAGTATAACTTGGATGGCATACTTAATTTAACGCAGGATCTTGAGTTCTGCAGAACATAATTTCCAGAAGGGTTCCACTTACAGTGTTCCATAAGTTATATCAACATAATGTAGAAACCTATTTATTTGTAACCTCAAAACTTCGTTACCCTTGGAAATCTAATAAATGACAATGCTGATGACCTGAAAGTCAATTTCTAAAGGAGTTACCTTACAATACTTTGAAATAAAGGAACCATAGCAAAGTAGTTCTGTTTCCTTAAATTTTGTCTCAGTGAGAAATCAAAATAATTATGAAAAAAAAAATCACTGATTCGAGATTAGATTAATTGATTACCACTCTCATTTAAATTTACGATAGCTTTAGTTCAATAAAAGCAGTATTAGGGTATCTGTGACAGAATACTCTAAAAAAAAGAGTATATTTTAATTTTATTAATCTGGTACATACTATAGAACATTTAGACTATCGCAACGCGAGAAGAGAATGACGAAAAATGCATGTGTCCACGATAATTACTTTGCCAGATAAAAAAAAAAATTAAGCTGCACTGCCATGGTACTCCCTGATTTACACAATTTTTTTAGCTTATTAATCTTGCAATTTTCCTGATTCACTATCTGTAAAAGGATATATCCAAAAGGCTTTTTCAGGTATCTTTGGGAACTTTATACAGCTTTCCTTCGTTCTATTTTCTTGAAACGGCATACGGTTTATCGAATTTAGAGTAGAAATTCTGAAAATAAAGTTAGTATTACTTTAGGAAAAAATTTTTTTCCTTTAAAATTATTAAAAATGTTGTAAAGGAACCTGAAGACAAATTACTTTAAAATCCTTGCTTTGCCCCAAATTGGAAAAATCATTCTAATAGACCTATTGGTTCAGCAGCTATACCAAAATTTAAATATACCTAAAATTTTGAGCTTTAATTTTTTTGAAAATAAAAATGTCTTATTGATTAAAAATATTATGTATGTATTATGAATATATGTATGATGAATTTTATATATATGTATATCTTTATACATTTGATGACAATAATTGTGAAATGCCTGTTGATAACAAAGTAAACTTTATGTCATGGGCCATCTTAAGGCTGCTGTGTACTAACCCTATTGGATTCGCTCACCTCAATGTTAAACTATGGAGAAAATGTGTCTACTATTGACAGTTCCATAAATGCCGATAATCCAATAAAAATGGTATTTTCAGATAGCCTGAACTTTTCTGCACCTTGCAACGGGATTCATTTTATAAATTTCGTCCACCAAAGAAATTGAGAAGCGTTTAAAACACACTGTACCAGATAATTCCCCGAATAATTTAAATTTAAAAATATTATTTGCAATTTTAAAAAAAGAAAACGAAAATGCTCCAAGGTGTAAAATTTCGTCCTCTATTACGGAGTGCAATTTAAAAAAAAAAAAAAAAATCAAGTCGGTAATCCTTAGACAAACTTTCTCCACAGGTTAACATTGAGGAGGAGCCAATCCAATAGGGTTAGTTCACAGCAGCCTTAATCATTCCTTTTATTAGAATGACCGTGCATTTTTGTTTATAAAGCAATATAAGCCTCTCGCATTATGTAAGAAATTCTAAGTATCTTTAACTTATTATACGTAAACTTGTAACCATTTAAGATGAACTCTCATGCTATCCATTAAGGTTTAAAGGCACACAGAGTTTGTTGAAAATTCTTAGAAAACATGGATTAGTCGTGAAAAAATTGCCTCACTTCATAGAATTTGAATAGGTAATTACCATAATTGTAACTGGTGATTACGATAAGAAAAGTCAAGTGTTTACCACCAGCCTCAAACAGATTGCACATTAAAGCGAATTAATCCTACAAATTTATCGGAGAAAAAATTATTTTACAAGGGTATTTTTTACTCAAAGAATTATTACAATAACTGAAAATTTGATGGTGGAAATATAATGACAATGGTCCTGCTACTGTGGCTTTCAAACATTTAAGAAGCATATACAGAAGAAAAAAGTACACTCATATTAAATAAATCTAAAATAATTTTGACTTATATTCATCTTACAAATAATTATAAATGATATTAATGGTACATAAATATTACAAAACTTGAAAATAATTTAGTGAGAGTTTTTTAATAAATTTATAACTTGATCAATGAAACATACATAAAAATCTAAAAATAAATAAATAAGTAAACAAACTTATATCATTAGATTTTTTATAACTTATATCCATTTCATTTTTGCTAATCAAGCTATATTGTAAATCGCTGAAGGAAGATAACAAAATATGTCATTTAAACGAGAAGAAATATTTACCAGATAGCCTTTTAAACCCCCATTTATATGTTGTGGAGGTGGTGAAGACCAATAGATGGCAGCACTATTCTTTCCTAGTACTTCTATGTGCAGATTGTCGGGCGGCGCAGAAGGCACTGTAAAATGAATAATCATAAGAACATTTCACATTACTTACTTCCTCATGAGTTGTAAATAAAAGATTTCATCGAATTAGAATATTCAGTTTAGATGCTTGATGAATGAACTGTAGAAACTCATCAGGAAATCATTACAAAACTAAATTTTTTTTCCGTCTGAAAATTAAGCACTTGTGTGCGCGCTTATAACTGCTTAGTTATTAATAAATACATTTACGAAGCATCAGTCTTATGGTTTCATGATTATTATAATTTTAATTAAATTTTTATATCAGTAATTTGAACAGGAGTTAATGTCTAGGAGATAAGCCAAAGAGACTAAGAGAATTACAAAGTTCTTCGTTCTCTTTTTTACTGCTTTGCTTCCTTAAAATAATAAATGTTTATAAATTCTGTAAAACAAGTATTTTCTTTGTGAAATTATCTAATCTTAGTGAGAAAAATTAATAGGGATTTTTTCTGAGAAACTGAAAGTAGCATATATCCTCATCTCTCATTTTCTTCGATATCACTATTATATAAATTTTATTTTTAATACGAAGGAATATTTTTACTACTACCAGAGTATACAATAAGTAAAAGAAAACAATCCCTACAAAATCCCTGAAGTATGCAATCTATCAAAAAAGATGAATTACACTGTAAAAGAAAAATTCTATACAATATTTTTATTCCACAATTATATCTATCATCTGAATTTTTAAATAGAAAATGGTTAATAAAAATGAAAACTATAAAATGAAAACTATCTTATATTTTTGAGTTTCAGATATGTTAAATAAGCATGCAGATACAAACTGCCAAATATTTGTCACTGAATAAATTTTATGAATGAAATGTTTGGTTGCAAGTATAAAATTTGTAATTTCGACAAGTTGAATGTGGCTTGAAAATTTTATTTAAAGTTTATTTTATTTTTAAATTTATTATTAAAATTTTATTTTCAGTTCTGCCTCATATCCTCGTTTCATCCCGGTTTTATGTAAAGCATAGAGGTTGGCGTTACAAAGATAGTAAGTAAAAAAAAAATAAAAACTCAACAGATATTTTTTTGACCGTACTTTTTTGCATCCTTATTAGGAAATAATTTTCAGAAATTTTTCACTGTCCAGCTCCTGAATCTGCACCTACCCATTTAGGTACATGCTATAATATAAAAGTATCTTTTCAGCTTAAAGGAAACGGTGTGAAATTAAAAAAATATGATTTCATTCAATCCGATTTCTTTCATAACTCTTGACTAAAATTTTACTATCTTTTCAAGGAATTTCTTTCATTTAAATTTCGGTCTTAATTTAAACGCAACCCTAGGAGGGTGTGGTGTATTCTGTGGTGAAACCAAAGTCATTCTTCGGGTCAAGGACATACGTACAGACCCTTTCTCTCTAAATAGTAGGAAAAGGGTGTTTGAAAAAAAACTAAAGAAACCTGTAAAACCCAGCTACATGTAGACTAAGTTTGTTCGGGTATTTCATCCCACCTTTAATGCATACATTTCCACTAATTATCTCTTTCTCATTTACATTTAAATAAGCTTCACTATTAATCCTTATGAGTGAAACAACGAACAGGAAAACTTATTAAAATATTCAAACCAAGCTGTCTGTAAAATTACGCACTAAACGGTTTTCTTGGCTCAAATACTGAAAATGAGAACTAATCTTTTTGTTTCGAAATTGTTTCACAATCGTATAAAAACTGAGAAGTCCAGCTTTTTATAACAGATCCCAAAAATATTACATCTTCGCATTGTTGCAAAAAAAGCTAACGTACTGTGTTTTACTGGCTCCTTATCAGGAGTCTTAATTTCTGTTTTCTATCCCGTTTCTGTATCCTACTGATAATTATTCTTTTTTTCTGTTTGTTAACCCTTCCCACTCGGAATGTCATCTGTAATGGCATGAACATTCATTAAGGAAATCCGGAATACCAGCTTCGCTGTCATTGTCAAGGTTCATGTCAGCAACTCGGGATTAAGTTCTTCCGAACATGACAAAAAGAATGCATCATTGTATTATGTGCATTTGCACAAATACGAACGAAATACGGACGTTGGCCAATATCTAGCAGCGAGAAAGAGCAACGGTTAGAAAACACTGCATTGCATTTATTTAATTATCTGGAGGGAATGAGTGTTGTGTGTTCCAAGTCCAAATGCTCCTAGTGAAAGAAAGTGGATGAGTTATTAAGGCTGCTTTGTGCTAACCCTATTGGATTCGCTCACCTCAATGTTAACCTATGGAGAAAATTTATCTACTATTGACAGCTACATATATGCTGATAATCCAATTAAAATGGCATTTTCAGATAGCCTGACACTTTCTGCACTTTGTAATAAGATTCATTTTATAAATTTAGTCCACGAAAGGAATTTATGAGCATTTAAAACACACTATGTCAGATTTCCCCCCCCCCGAATAATTTAAATTTTAAAATACTATTTGCATTTTCTTTTAAAAATGGTAAATGCCCTTAGGTGTAAAATTTTTTTCTCTTTTACGGAGTACAATTTAAAAAATAATCTTTTAATCAAAGTCGTAAATCCTTGAACAAATTTTCTCCGTAGGTTAACATTGAGGCGAGTGAATCCAATAGGGTTAGTACATATAAGACTTAATTACGCTTGTGAAAGAAAGCCCGGGCATCACATGCATCTGTGTTAAACGAATCACATCTTAGAAAACTATATAATATTAAATCTGGTAAATTTTGTAAATAAATTTGTGTGTAAATAATAAATACTACTGTCTCTTTTTCAAGCGACAAAAGGAATAATAAACGTATGACAAATTAAGTTTATTTTCCCTGAGTTGGTGGACGGCCATGAGGACGAATTCCCTTGGAGTTGCAAAAGGTTAATTTACTTTCATCAATTTCTATTCGTCATTTTCTAATTCTCTGACGTAGTCACTATTCTAAACTGAATGTAAACAGAGGGGAAAGAACAAAGAGGAATTATGAGACTAGAGCCTGTATAGTACGACTTTGTTAGGCTAGATGCTAATCAAGCAACGTGTGTAGTGAGGAGCAAAAAGCTAAACAAACAGCTGGTACTTTTGTTAAAGAGCTGCTACTGTTCCTCTGTTGAAAATTGCTCTTACAACATTTGACCAGTGAACTATTTTAATCTATACCTGTTTTTTCTTTTTACCATGGAAGTCACGACTTGAAAACTTATTCGAAAAATTATAAAGTAGGACAGTTCCTCATATCCTTGATAAAAATTATACGCAAAATTACCATCTTCGAGTGTTTGTGCACTTTGTGAGTTGCTGGGTGGACCTTCGACGCTCTTGTAGAATGGCACTAGGAAGAATTCGTACTTGGTGTATTTTCGCAGGTCGGTGAGGACATAAGAGGATGCCCCGCCGTTGAGAACAGTCACCATGTTGTACTTCTGGGACCCGGAGCTGAGGTCACGGAAGCGGATGTAGAATCCTTCGACGTGTTCCTCGGAGCCCTGAATCTGTGGACACATAATAATAATTACTTGAATTATTTGCATGTGTGACGCATTTAAACCATAAAATAAAGAAAGGATGGAAAGCATGTATACAAACCCAAGCATGTTTATAAACATATAAATATATGTATGCATGAGAAATTTTTATGTGTCCAAAATCAAATGCATTCGAGTAACCTGCTTGTCAGTGTACAGATGAAAATGTAGCGTAGTTCTGGCTCAGTGTTAGGGAGTATAGAAGAAACTGTGCCAACAAGATTTTAGAAATGGTAAAATGAACTATAATCCGATAAGGCCACTGACCCAGTTATAACCAACTTTTAATATCTGTATGATAAATTGAATTTGGATTTAGACAGAGAACATTATCATAAGCAATCAAGAATCACTGATACTTGCCAAATTTACAAGAGATGATGAATGGTACTTGAATCACGAATCAGAGGCTCACGAATATGAATGGAAGGTGTATAAGAGATTTAAAACCGTTAGAGGGCTAACATTTGAAGAAAATTTGATTCAAAAACTTTCAGTAGCAAGGCACAAACACTAAAATATTTGCTTTACTTTCACTGAAACATTCAAGATTAAAAAAATAGAGAAAAAAAAGTAAATTAAGCAATTGTTCCATATAAAACATAACTGGACGTATTATGTGTAATTTTCTTTTCGTTAACATGAGATGTGTACTTTAGAATTTTATATTGAAACCTGACGTTTAATGAAATACTTCTGTTTTTATTTATGGTAAAGTATCGTATGTTTTCACCAGACGTTATTGTTTACTCGAATCATTTTACATTTTCAATTGAAACCTTCATTAAAAAAATTAGTAAAGTTTTTCAAACATTTCACTTACGTTTATTTAGGAAAATAATCAATGAAAAATAACACTATTTCATGGCAAAGTTTCTTTCGTTAAGTGATGACAAAAAATATTAATAAAATTTAATTTCGTTCATTAAGTGTTCATTAGTGTTCAACAAAAATTTAGGTTTATTGCCATGTTACGGATGGACATAAGAAGCAGAAACAATCACAGAAAAGATATTTCTATAATTCTATGTATTGTTTGTATGTATATTTCTATGTGTTTGTACAACCGGACTACACGCATTCCTGATATTTTATGAAATGATAGATGTATTTCAGGATTTTTTCAATGACAAATATTATTATAATGTTTTATGGTATTTTCAATGTTTATAAATTATGATATTTGAAAAGCAAAGTATTTATTTTCTGTAATGGGAAATAATATTTCTTCTTATTGTTCATTAATGTTGTTTATTTCACATAGTTTCGTGAATCAGGAGTTTATTTAGCCCACTCCTTCGCCGGTTTACCCTATGAGTATCAAGAGCCGAAGCCGTGGTGATCGAGTTTGTTTCTGGAAGCTATCAAGGTCATTTAAGCCAGAAGTTAACAGAGTCAAATAAGTCAGGAGCTCGGAGAAGAAAGGGCGAATAAAACCTCCCGACTTTTATAGTTAAATGTTAATTAATGAAAATTATCTAGAAATTAAAGTATAAAATATTTTACATCGATTTTAAGTTTTGTAATGCTAAAATCCGTATTCACTCATTCTGTTCTGAGAGCATTCCAAAACTTTAAACGCGATTTCCCAACACCATGAATTTCATATCCTCCCATTCTATTCCGAACTCCTGTAGTAGGGTAATGCCAGTTTAACATGCTCATTCTGAGTGACAGGTACAGAAGTGAGATAGAGGAAGTTATAACGTGCGGCGTGAAATTCAAATATAACCTAGGTGTATGTAATTAGCGTGCAACGCTCGTTGTATGGTCTACGAGCAGTAGCCAGATTAAACATCTTTCGCCTTGCTATATTTTTCTCACGCATTCTTAGCTGGACACTCCAGTTGAACAAATAATAAACTTTAGTTTGTTAGTGAATTCTGTTTCCTAACACTTTGGTAAATCTAGTTTCCTAACATTTGGTCACTGCAAGTCAGTAGTTAATTCTATGCATTCTACAGTAAGAATACATATACTGCTGTGTTTATGTTCTTCCATTCTCGGTGGTACGCAACAAATTAACTTTATTTGAGCATTGAATCCAGTTTTAATTTCTCACTTCTGGATTTTTACACTAGATATTAGCACTTAGATTAAAAGGAGAGTTAATTACTTACAATCTAAGTTTTTTTAAAAAAAACTTTTAGTTCTAATAGACATTACATTACATATTTTTTTTAATCTGGAATTATATTCAAAAAGCAGTTGGTGAGAGGTTTCATAGTGTTTTCATGATGATATAAAAAAAAATATGTTATACGATTAATTCGATTAAAATTTAGAGAACACTTAGAAAGTAGTGATAATAATTTATGTAACTTTTTATTAAGGATTTTTTTAAGAAAAGGCGTTCTTTTTTATCTTTTGAACCATGTATATTTTAAAAAAAATGTGTTTTGATCAGTTCCATCAGTCAGCATTTTTTCTGACCGAATTTTGATTTTGATTTTAAAACAACGTTTAGTTCTTACCTTCCAGAACAGTTTCACTGCTGTAGAACTGATCGGCCTTATATCTTGTATTTTCACAGCAATATTATTTAGCTGCATTCGAGCTTCTTCCAAATCGTAATCCGGTAACAAATGAGGTGGAAGACCTAAAAACAGGTGAAAATTACAGGTATTAAAAAAAATACTGAATCTGGAAAAAACCTTAAATATTCTCTCTTATTTTATCTTTAGAATGTAACAATGGTTCCTCCCCCTACAGAAATGTTTAATGTTTTCTCCCACAATGCACCTAAATTTTCTCTTTCTCACTTTCACCAAAATCAAAATTTTACGCCCTAAAAGAAAAAAAAAACGCAACGATCAGCAGATGTTTGCAATATTTATTTTCTTAGAAATTATTTAAAAGAACTAGTTTATTTTCGTTGCTACCAAGCTAATAACTTGTGGTAATTAGAATCTAGACTGAGGCGCAACGAAAAAAAGAACCCAAAACAAAACTAAACTAAAAGAATGTAGTGGCCAGACTCGATGTAAAGAACACTGGCTTCCATCCAAAATAATTTATTTTTGGGAACTTTAATTCTACTATGCGCTTAATATACGATCAATTAATCATGTACATAATACAAAAGGAAACTATAACATGATTACGATCAACTTTTGAAGCATGTAATTTTTTTTTCATTAGAGGTAACATTTAAATTGATTTCGCTGAAAATATTTGACTTTCTGATTTCACTTTAATACGTGGCTTATTTCATACTTTATGTTTGGAGGAGTAATTAAATAAAGTATATTAGGTTAAATGGATTGGATTCGGTGAGTTCTACATAAAATTAATGAATGACTCTGACGTTAATAATATTAAGGATTAGAAGTTAGCTGAACAAAAATTTACAGGCATTAAATCAAAAACTGTTGTCTTTGATTCACATAGCAATTTTTAAAAATATACATTGTATGTTGTGACATGGAACTCGACTTTTGTAATTATTTTGATTATTATACTGTTTTAACACTAAAAAAAATATTTTCTGATTTTATAATTTCGAAACAACATTAATTCGGTTCCATGCACATTTATAAGTGTATTTATTTTATTTTGTAAATCTTAAATTGTCTATGTGCTGAAAATCATTTCTGTGGTTTTTCGAACCGGTTTTCCTGGAAGAAGGGGATGTGCCTCCCATAGGCAATTAAGTGTGACATGTAACAGTACGGATAATACACAAGGTCATTTGTACAAGAAGGGAGAATTACTTGCCACCCTCTAGGTCATTAAGAGGACATAGTTCCTCCATAGCAACGTCCCAGCAACCATCTTTTAACCAATCATATAGCTGAAAGGTGTTAATTGTTCGAGAACATTTTCTGACCTCTGCGTTTTCGGTGCTGGAAATTTTTAACGGATTTTTGAGCAGTTAAAAAAAAGCCGCAACTGTGACACAGTTCGAGGTTGTCCGCTCTTCTACCCCAGTCGCCATTTTTGTATGCTGAGATTCCTGGTCTGCTTTTGGACCGAGTTAAGTAATACAATGAGATATAATCATCAGTCTCCAATGAGGGTGGTGGTAAGTAATAATAATTTATAATATATTTTATCAGGCGAGAGCACAGAATAATTAATATATGTAGCTAGGTTTTATTATGTGTTCAAATACTTTCTTAATGTATGTAGATAATTATTATGTTGTTTCTGTGCAAATTGTAACAAAGGATAAAATTAATTTTTAATAATAAGAAGAGAAATTAAACGCTAATATTAATTATTAAAATTGAGTTTGTTTTTTCTAATTATCTCAGACATGTGTCAGAATGTGTTTTCTCCAATTAACAATTTTAAAAGTGCCACTATACGATCATCTATTTTATTACATGTTATAAATCCACATAATTAATATATATATATATATATTTATATATATATATAAAGAGAGAGAGAGACTGCGGATAAAAATTCACAATGATATATTATTTAAATTACATTGATGTAAGAAATAGTTTTGGTTTGGAGAGCTACGGTCAATTTTTTCTACACGAGGGATAATTAGACCGAGACCCACTGCTTAAGCCGATTCCGAACGGCTACAAACGTCCATGCCAAGGATGGGATTCGAACCCACAGACTTTGGTACCGAATTCCAGCGCTTTAGCCACTCGGCCATGGTCCGGCGACGTAAATTTCATGGACATTTCATATACATCAATACATTGATGATAGTGGCGGCACTGTTGAAAAAGAGATCTTATCTTTAAATTTTATTTCACTATCATTCTTGAATTTTTTTAATATGTGTTAGTTCCCAGTCCCTACTTATATATATAAAGTATATATGTATTTTGCACAAGAAACCTAAATCCTCTATTTTATTTCTTATACCACTGCTGAGACTAGAAATTCTATCACTTTTTTTATTATATTTCTCCTTTAAATTAATATACCTCACCCTTAAAATTCTTTTCCTGGAGCGCATGTATAAACGGATTACAAGGCGAGAAACTTATGATTGACATTTGTAGTTATTTGGTCAGGCGATCGGGAGAATTTTGGTGCATAAAAGACGCAAGTTGGGGGGGGGGGGGGGACTGGGCCAAAAAAGAAAATGGCTAAAGCTTTAGAGATGAGTAAAGAAGTTTTATTATGTGATGAATCTGTTGAAATCTGATTTATCTGACCTGACTGCAAAGAAAACATGCACATAATTGGGAACATCTCTCTCTCTATCTCTCCCCCCTTCCCTCTCTCTCTTTATATATATATATATATATATATATATATATATATATATATATATATATATATATATGTCATATCCTTGACGGGAAAATGACGAACTCGTGGCATTCCAGGTATCAGGTAGGAAATCTCAATTCACATTATGAAGTCATAGTCCTTGTAGTCGTCGGAACATTAAGCAGTAGAAGTGGTCGACGAGTGGAGGCAGTCACAATGTAGATTCTACATTGTAGAGTCAATTAAATCCGACACCAGAAAGGAAAGGTGATTTTATCTCGATTTATATTTATTTTTCAGGAATTTCCGGGGAACATCATACGGTTTTTTTTCACTGAGTTACACACCATCCTTTCTGGACATTGATGTCCAGAAAGGATGACCGACAGATTCTCTGTCGGAATCATCATCTACAGGACAAAGGGGACCCAGCGCGCCCAAGTTTTACATCCTAACAACACCGTGGCGAACACACAAAAGAGCCCAGAGAATGTTATCTGCGGATGGGGTGCGGTCACGTTAAGACTCTAATTGGTTAATTCATGACACCTGATCTTAATACGTCAGATGAGGTGAGATTGCGTCAGGCTTCTAGAGCATTTCACGTTACATAAGTCCTGTCGGCAAGTGGATTTAGGGGAAAACTAATAGATTATTTCAGTTATTCTTAGGTCAAATTAGGTTGAGGGACGATATTCTATTACAACAAGATTTAAGAATTTTGAATAGGCGTTTTATTTAATGATAATGAAAGGTTATTGTTTCATATATATATATATATATATATATATATATATATAGATAGATAGATAGATATAGATATATACGAGTATATATATATAAGCCACAAAAGAAGTGAAGAGTCTTATTATTGACATTAATTTGAAATATATTTAATCATTTATCAAAGCACCTTTAACGGCCATATAACAGATCTGTGCGGCATCATTACAGGTATGTGTTTGAAACTCGCGTCTTCTGACCCCCAAGTCGTTATTTTAACAACTAGCCTGTCGATGTGAAAAATGCTCCTGATTCACAATGTGTTTGTAATGAAATTCCAATAAGAATTCCATTCCAAAGATACTGCGTTTTTTTTTTTTCTGGAGGCCAACGACTGAAGCCGTATATAATTTTTTTTTCATTTCATATTTATTATTATTTTTAATCTGATAGTTCTTCCCCACCATAGTTTACCGTGTTTTATTCTTAACATCTACACACGAAACCACTCAAATGTGGTTTTGATGTGAGGAATGCTCATTTTCCGAACTCCATTGGATACTTTTCAAATAATTTCAAATGGGCAAATACTTGGCAAAAATCCTCTCTCTCAAATCACATTAAAAGTAAGAAAAATATATCCGTCAATTTTTAGAGGAGAAGCTTTTATTTTATACACTAGACTAGATGACTGTATGAAGTAATCTACTTCTTCCGAAGTTTTCTATAGCGACAATTGATGAGTGATATTGAATTTGACTGGAGCATTTAAAGATATATATCGAGAGCATCATACCGGCATTCAGGAACTCGGCATTTTCTCCCATCCCACAATAACACTTGAGAGGAAAAGGAGAAACTTAACGCAAGGTGTCAAAATACTAACGGAACAGGAAGAATATTGTTGAATTGCAAAAGTGATGTGGTTGAAATACAGAACTGCAGATGGGAGATTAAAAGTGATATGCCATACAGGTGAAGTATTTTTTCTTCTTAATTTAATAAGGACATATAGGGACATAGACATTACCCCACATATCTATATATATAAAACAGTTCCGTAACTGACTGACTCACTGACTGACATTCAACGCACAGACCAAACCGGTGGACCTAAAGGGCTGAAATTTTGCAGGGCGATTCTTCTTATAGTGTAGAGGTGCACTAAGAAAGATTTTTGAAAAATTCTTCTTAGATTTTTTAAAATTGAATTTTTAAGCTGTTTTAGTAACTTTTTTAAAGTTTGCATTTAAAATAATAACTTGAGGGTTATAAAATTTAAATCACTAGAAAGATCATAAAAATTCCTTTAAAATGAAATCTTTTTCGAATCTTTACCTCCCTTTTCCGATTTTTGGTGAATTTTTAAAGATTAATTTTTACAATCTTACTATTAACAGCTGAAGGCAAACAAATGTTAGTTTGTCAGTCAGCAGACACGGGGACGGGCTAATCTCGCAAACCAAGCATAGCAGGATATCGCGACTGGTACCGATATACGCGGACGGCCGAGACGCGTGCACTGATGCTATCCTCAACTTTCAAAACTTTAAACTTTTTTAATTATTCAATTAAAACCGCCGAACTCAATAGAAGAGGAGAGCAGAAACAGCTGACATTCCGGGTGGGCCAGCTCCTTTCCGTTTCGCAAATTTCCACTATTTTCATGCATGCAAAATTCAACTTTTCCGTCCTCCAATCGACAAATTTTTTATTTCCATGTGTTTTACAACTCTTCATCTTTAAGGATATACACATTTTTATAAATTTAAAAATGTTTTTCATTGCAAACGAAGCTTTTACTCCAAAGCAGTTTTCCGAATTTCACGAAATCGACAATTTTGATGGACAAATATTTCGGTTTTTTGCACCTATTAATGTCTATTTTACGATTTATCGGCATTTGCTAGATGGTCAGCTTCCAAAATATACCAAATACATTCAATTAAAAAAAGTTTTCATTCAAAAAGAGCGTACTTTCAAAACTCACTTTTAACTGAATGCCGAGTTCGTAATTTTTCGACTTATTATTTTACTCACTAATAATTCCAGCAAGTTCGTGAAATTTGTTTCTATTTAATGAGCAACTGATAGGATTCTTCCACCACCAATTTTGAATTCGTCAGAACTGTCTTTCTATTTTTTTTAATCACTCTTTCCACCCGAGATTAATATTTACATTCGGCCTTACCGCGATACACCTGCCATCTTTTCCAACTGCCTGCGTGTTGTCGTGGCGCAGTGCTATCACGCTGACCTGGTAAACCCTACGTTACGGGTTCGGTCTTAGGTGGTGCTGCATTTCCAATTTTCCTTATCTTGGTGTTTTTTGTTTCCCCCCCGCGGAACTCTGCACTCATCTTATTACAAATTGTTTGACCCTGCACAGGGCCTTTTTTTTCTTTTATTATGCGAACTTTCCATATTGTTTGCTGAGGGCCATTTTTTCCGTAACTTTATAATTAATATCAACTTATTTTCTTTAATTTTTAAATCTTCATTTTAATCTTAATTTATTTAATCTTAATATATTTCTAATTTTTAAATTTATCTTACCCTTCTACATTTTGAAGGTTTTAAACTTAATTTTTATATTAATGTAACTGAAAACTTTAAATTTAATTTAACTTAATAATTTTTTCTATTGAGCACATATACATTGATAATAAGCATCTTGCGACAGGAGTTAAAGTCAATAGACCTAGGAACTCTACTCTTCAAAAGAAATTCTGCTCAGTTGCCAAAAGGAAAAATTATTAGTTGAGAACGAGTCATTTAATAATTGAAATCCAGAAATAATTTTAAAGTACCAGAAATAATTTTAGTTTTAGGAAATGAGAAGTTAAAACCTTTTGAATTTTTTCTAATTGAATGAATTTTTTTTTTTTTTGTCTAAAAAGCAAAATTTGAAAACGGAGATTTGAAAGAATTATTTCAAAAGCCAAAAACCGAAATTTGAGAAAGAAAATTTTAAATTATTATTTCGTTTTTTAAAAATTCTAATATATTTTTAAAAGAGATTAAACTGTTTTTAATCTTTAAGAAATGAAACTATTTCATTTTAAATCGAAAAAGCAACACATCGGGTTGCCACTCAGCTAGTTTAATTTATGAAATGCTGATCACGTTATTTCTTTTTCTGGTACTTTAAATAAATTTATCGTAACTTGCACAACAACTAAGTAGACAAAAAAAAATATTTTTTTTCTTGCTAATGCGGCAGACGATTGGACATTATCCAAAAAATATTAAAATACAATAAAAGATATTGTGTTCCTCAAACTGTTACTATATTAATTGTACTATATTCTTTAGTATGTCCTATTACATTTAATTTGAATATTTTCTTCTACATTATTTTGTCTATAAAAATATCCCTTACGATTTTTTATAAATATATTTTTTTGTTTTATTTACATCAATTGTATACATTGATTGTCGTATTTATTATATATATATATATATATATATATATATATATATATTGCATTAATTGGATACATTGACCGTTGTATTTAATTTGAATGTACTCCGTAGCGAAGTGCGGGTTTTCAACTAGTATAAATATAATTTGGTTAATTAATTTAGAACGCTACGGTTAACTTTAGTAGGTTAACTATTACGTTAATTACTACGTTAATTAGACCGGAACTTGCAGGTTAAACCCGATTCCGAATGGCAACAAATTTTCATGAAACAGTGAGATTCGAACCCGCAAGGTCTATATATATATATAAGACTTTATTAATAAAAAATTCCAGAATTATGTTTGATTCGAGAAAAAGGTTCATTGATTTTTGTCACGTTTCCGAATAAAAATTGCCCTATTTTAAGAAAGATGATTAAGACGTTTCTAAATTCGGCTATTATAATTTTAGATATTCATTTTCGGTTCTTTTACTATTATAAAGCAGAGATTTTTTTTTCACAGAATGTTTTTAAGGGGAGGGTAAAGTATCCTTCAGATATGACAGTTTCTTTTTTGATCGTGGCACTCACCATGAGTCCTGATCACTTTGCTGCTAGGGCTAGGTAGGCTGAGCCCGTGGGAATTCTCAGCACGCACGAGGAACTGGTAGTGCGTATCGGGTCGTAAGTTGTGCACCACGTGCGACTCACCGGCCACGTGGTGAGCGCTCACCACCCACCCACTCTGAAGATCGCTGCTGTAGTACTCCACTGCAATAGAAAACATGATAGAGGAAATATGTACCAGTTAGGATATGAAAAATGTAGTGCGGAACAGATAAATTTCACTATTGGCTTAACGTGTTACCTGCCACGTGTACCGTTTGTGATACACACTGAACATCACAAGTAAAATTTTTTTCATTGAATGACCAAGTGCAAGAAAGTCACTGCTCTTCTGGCAGTGAATCTCGGAATGGTGAGCTTATCGATTACCCCACAGACCACGCAAGGGGCTTTGGAATCTACAACTCTTTTTCCTTCGAAAATAGATACTCGGGGCACCTCTTATATATACATAATATGAAGTGTGGTATTCTTGAAAACGACCAAAACCCCTTAATATGTCCATGAATAAATACAACAAATTCTACCGTACTTTCTCCCACTTAATCAAGCTTTTAAAACAAATGAACCTTCTGCAACTACCCTTCAAGCAAGCTCACTTCTGGATTACACAGGAGGGTTATACTATAATTCTCCTGAACGAGGTCTCACAAACCTCTACAGCATAGCTCCATAACCTTTTATCTTCCACGGCACAACAACGTTTTTTCGATAATTCCGCGGCACACAGCAAGTAAAAGCTTGCAAATACATAAATTACAATAATACGTATATGTTCTTATTAGAAAAAAACACAATAAAATAGCTCTATGTATCAAGATAATTATAATCATTTAAGTTTTATATAAATCATTTTGAATTGTACACTAACACAAGAACAAAAATATAAAGTTATAGTTTACAAGTAAAAAAAAAATTCTCTTTAAATTTATATATTAAAATTTGTTTTTTGGTCTTTACTTAAGCCTAATAAATCAAAGTTAATTTAAACATAACTAATTTATTAATGAGATATTTGAACTTGTTTTGATGAACATATGCACGTTTTATATTTGGCTCTATATTAGAAAGAGCTACCCGAAGTTCATGGTCAAAACCCTTTAAACACGATCGTTTTTCATCTTTTATTAGAACCAGTGTCGAAAAGCTTTGTTCGTATAAGTATGTTGTAGAAAAAGGGAGCAAAACTGCAATAAGTTTTTTCAGAAATTTGTGAATATTCTTTCTTAACTGAAATCTAGAAATATGACGCTCGAGCATACATACAATGTATGGTAACTACATGTTTTTGTTTTGTGTATAATTTCGACCCAGAGAAATTACATATTAGCTAAAAGTTAGAGGAATATTTTACATAGAAAAATTTCTGACTAATGCGGTGGTTAATTTTTTTATTATTACTATCGATAAAATCACCGCGGCACAGTCAAGATCACCTCGCGGCACAGTAGTGTGCCACGGCACGGCGGTTGCGGAGCACTGCTCTACAGGATACACGATGGGATTTGAAAGTTGTGGTATTTTCAACTGAACGTTGGTAATGAAGATCAAATTTCAATACGGGTACGATGGCTCAGTTGACAAGAGCAGCGGGCCAGTGATCTGAACGTCCCTGGTTCGATGCTCGTCGCTGCAAATCCACCGCCGTGTTCACTAATGGTGGTCGGGGCGAGTAAAATAGGTCGTGGCTGCAATGTCCTCAAAGTTCTCTAATTTAACTCTAGAGGTGCGGGGTCAAGTGTTCCGGTCTCGTCACTTGACTCGGTTCAAAATTACGGGACCGGTCATTTAGCCAAGTTAGACTCTGACCCTTGTGGTGCTAATTCAAAGCAAGAGCCGTCCCTTTGAGCCCAATTGCCTATTAGGACCTGGTGAATGGAACCTCTAACCAGGGGGCATTAACAACAACAACAACAACAAATTTCAATACAAAAGCTTTGTTTATAAGGGTTAGGAAATTATGGGGCATTAAAATACCGCACATTTCTAATTGATTACAGAGGAAATTTGGAGCCAGTTCCAAACATATTAAACCCTAAGCCGAAAAAAAAAATGTAGTCGTACTCTATTAAAATCTTATACGTTCAAGTTATGAAATAATCCCCCATTTGAATGAGTTGAGAGATATCTTTTTATAAATACACTGTTAACAAGTTACGACCACAGTTTGAAATGATGGATTAGATAAGTCTCTAATAAATTTCAGTCATTGAAACACACCTGTTAAATCATTGTAGAGAGAACAATGTTTTTGGGGTCGGTGCAAGAAACAACTACAATAGTAACATTTAAACGACTCCAGTTGTCCACATAATACAAATATTTGAGAAACATATTGAAAACATACTAATCTTCGGGCTGTTGGATAAAGACTCATTTGAACAAGTACAGAAGAACAATTTTCGAGACAACATGATGTTATTTGCATTGAACTAGATCATGTTGTTCCCGTCTTGGTTTTTGCACGAATTGTTGTCGAAGGAAAGATAGTATTGAATAATTCTTTAAAATAAAGTGCCAGCTGTGCTTACAGGTTATTAGTATAAATTCTTTGAGTAATTTAGAACTTTCAACATTTTCGATAAATTTAAATGATCTTTTGCAAAAATCAAAAAGCAGACACGCATTTTATTTTACAAGCTGCAAACCTCATTTTAAAAACTGTGATAAAATTTAATTTAATACACTTAAAACACAGTGAAAAAATATTTTTGTATTTTCAGTTAGAAGATTATTAAAAATACCTTACAAGCTGAGCACTTAAACGTACAAAATTTCCGAGAATGAATTTTGATGCTGTACACACCTATACATATGCCTATACTCTATTGCAGTGGTTCTCAAACTGTGCGCCCTAGAGCTTTTTCAAGAGCACTCCGTAGTATTCCTAAAAAATCTATCCAGATATGAAAAGCAAATTTATACTAAGTTAATATATTATACCATTTCTTTACCAACACTGGGCTTGTTTCGATGCGACATTATTATGATAGTTATAAGTTACTTTTCTTGCAACTAGCTTCTGATCTGCAAATTTTTTACGCGTTTAAAACACGTAACAAACGTGGCTGGAACGGCCTGTTAACACCGGCACTAGCTTTCATCACGTGACAACTGGCAGTGTTGCATAATAGGCATCGGTGAGTGGGCGTGTCGTGTCTTGTGAACTGCCGTCAAGAGTAAACGTATTGTGCCTTTTACAACTTTCAGAATAATTACCGTTGATATAATTGTCTTTTTTAAGGATAATTCCTAAAATATTCTTTTCTAAAAATCGTCCCATAAATTTGAGGTTCACCTTATGGCCCGAAAAATACGGTGCTAAAAATTTGTTCAAATGAGCGAAAGAGAAATCAGTTGGTAAATGTATAAAAATAATAAAAGTTAATCGTTAACAAATGTTTACATTAAAATCAACATCCAATAATATATTTAATTTGAAATAAATTAACGTAAAATTCTATAACTGACGTTTGTTTGAACGAACGTGTTTATATAGGAGCGTACATGAAAATTGGGACACATCTCACCTCTATATCCGATGAGAGGAGACGCGCCCATATTGCTGCTTCTCTGCCAATGAAGCGTGACTGACGTCTCTGTGACGTTGGTTGCAGTCGGTTGACCAGGGGGCTTGGGGAAGGTGGAAGGATCAGGGGCACGATGAAATATCACGTTCGGGTTTCTCGGAGCTGGAAATGGATAAATATTTATAAAGCGACATTATCTCTCACTTCCGTTCTTCAAGCTATACGGTCATTCCTGATTTTGTTCGAAGTGAAAATCCACTGACCACATTAAGATAAAAGTTAATTTTTGATAAAAGTTAGTACATGATAAACACAGAGGAAATATTTAATACAATAAACCTATTAAGAGAAATAAAACCCCGAGATCTACTCGAGTAGGACATGGGAATTAGTTTTGATTAAAAAGGCTTCAAATTCCTAAATTTAGATTTTTTTTTTTTGTCCATTCAGATTTTCTAGAAATTTTCCAAGTACATTTCCATTGTGTAGCCTTTGGGAATATTATGAAAGATTAATCATTTGCCAATTACAAATTATACGTACATTCAACCGACAGAGAGGCACTCCAGGACGTTTCTCCACTTTCACTAGAAGCTGTACAAGAATATATACCAGAGTCAGTTGGTTGAAGAGCTGAAAAATATACAAAACGGATGCCCTCTATTAGCTCTCATAAAAATGGCAACTATAGGAAAGCAATACAAAGAATATAACCATTAGCAAATGGCGTGAGGAATAGCCGCTAAACACAAGGCTCACATAAACATAAGTTTGTGAAAAAAAGGGTTACTAACTTTAAGGCCCCTAGTTTAATTTCAATCGATAAAATAGGGAACAAATCGGACAAATATTATTTAAGTTTTACCACAGAGACCGAAGGGTTTTCTTTAGACACATAAAAAATGTAATAGAGTTATTATAAATTAAAATCCTTCATATTAAAATGGGTTATGCTATCACTCTTTTTCTTGGTACAAGAGGGGCTATATTATTGTCAGTCAAACCTTTTTAGTACTTTCTTTTGAAATGATAACCCCAAAAGTATGATTGTTGAAAATTAGAATCCGTCCGATGTTTTTATATCAATAATGTTATCAAAATCCACCAATCTTACGTACATTTGAGAGTAAATACACTGATAATTCTGCTTCTATTTCTCGGTGCTATTATTACATATTTATAGAGACAACAAAATTAGATTTAATGCACTGGCAGAAAAATGAAAATGCATGCAGTTCCAACCAACCAACACACACACACACATTCTATTTTTTAAAATAATTCGAGAAAACTAATTTAAGCATTTCTCCCTCATTTATTTGCCTGTTATTCCCGAACTGGTATTGACCTACTTAATGAACTCATGGCGTTAATGGTTGTTAGTGCATCAACTATTTTTTGATTGTTTGTTCGTGTTTCCCGTAGCATCCTACTCATTATTCCTTTCTAAAAGTTGCACATGTATTTCAAATATCCCTACTTCCTTCATTCAGTTTTTAATATCCTCTGTGTGTGTCCACGATGTCTCGCATAATGAATATTGTGCATTGCTTCAGCATCTTCCCACCACAACCGGAAGTGTATTGAAAAACAAAATATTTGCTAATATGTATTTATAACAGTATTTACTAACATGCATTTGTTACAGTATTTGCTAATATTTATATTTACTTTTTAATATTGGTAAATATATTACAGTAATATCAGCAATTATATTACAGTATGTAGTGGTATTATATTTACTTTTAAATATTTGTAAAAATAGTATTACAGTAATATATTAGCGATATATCTACTAATATATTACAGTAATATTAGTAAATTAGTAATATTAATACGTTTCAGTAATATACTAATGCAGTAATATTAGTATATTACAGTGTTTACTAATATTTATATTTACTTTTAACTATTACTAAATATATCACAGTAATATATTAGTAATATATTTACTAATATATTTACTGAAATATGTTAGTAAATATATTACAGCAATATTAGTAAATATATCACAATATTTACTAATATTTATATTTACTTTTAAATATTGCTAAATATATTGCAATAATATATTGATTAAAATATTTACTGTAATTATTATTTATGATTTATTTATTTTGTTGTTGTTGTTGTTGTTGTCTAATGTGGAGGCACTTGTCGTTAGACATTCACCTTTTGTTTTTCACCACTATTTTACTGGCTACTTTATTATGGGGGCATCATTTAGGTGAGCCAGCATTGCCCCCTATGATATTTACTGTAATATGTTATTAAATATATTACAGCAATATTAGTAAATCTATCACAGCATTTACTAATATTTATATTTACTTCTAATTATTAGTAAATCTATCACAGTATTTACTAATATTTATATTTACTTCTAATTATTAGTAAATATATCACAGATTTTACTAATATTTATATTTACTTTTAAATATTACTAAATATATTACAATAATATATTGACTAAAATATTTACTGTAATTATTATTTATTATTTATTTATTTGTTTATTTTTTGTTGTTGTCTAATGTGGAGGCACTTGCAGTTAGACATTCACCTTTTTTTATTCACCGCTATTTTACTGGCTACTGTAGCAGGACACTCTCAACTCAACTTCTCTGACAACAACCCCGCCAGAACTCGGCATCTGGGTTGGAGAGTAGTAGTGGAGAGACAGAGATCAAATGCAATGGACGAATGACTTGCGCCATCCGCGCGCTATAATTTTTTAGGGCCTGTTCACATAGGAGTCCGTTGCGGAGCGTTAAAGTATTGAAATATATTTAATCAATGACAAACCTCCAAACGATTAGCAATGAAATTTTTAACGCCTATTATTGGTTTATTTTTGTCTCAACGTCATCTTTCCCTTAACGCTACGCAACGGACTCCTATGTGAACAGGCCCTCAATCCTTAAAAATGTAATTTTTTTTAAACTTCTGTAAAAACTTTTGTTCAATGTTTTTTTTCAAGTAAAGACTCTGTGTGCAAATTTTGGTTTCATATCTGCATCCCTCCATCACACTACTTTATTATGGGGGCATCATTTAGGTGAGCCAGCATTGCCCCCTATGATATTTACTGTAATATGTTATTAAATATATTACAGCAATATTAGTAAATCTATCACAGTATTTACTAATTTTTATATTTACTTCTAATTATTAATAAATATGTTACAGAATTTACTAATATTTATATTTACTTGTCCCATTACAACCGGAAAAGCGTATTGAAAAATACGGTATTTAACTAATACGGCAAACATACTGAACTTGATTCCCAGAACTGATCGATCCGGTATCGTCTTACCATCTATCTTGAGCGATCCCGAATCCATGACGGTGAACCGCTGGTTGTTGGGGATGGGCCCTGAGTTGAAGAGCCATCGAATGGAGGGTGTGGGGCTCCCGGACGCTTCGCAAGGCAGGAGGACCTCGGTGTTAAGTGGCAGCGTCTGGTTGGCTGGACCCAGAAGGATGATGGGAGGTGGAAGATCCCCGACGGCTGAAAGTAGTAAGAGCAGAAATTTTAACTTCTACAAGAGGGCTTCTTAATTTCTAAACTTTACAGAGTCAGTTGGAAACTTGAGTAGAGGAACGTGAACGGATGTAATTTTTAAGCCCACTACGAATGCGGGAAACTAAAATAAAATATAAAATTTATTTGTTCTCAAAATCCCATTCTGTAGTTTGGGGTGCGTTTAAAATCTAAATAATTTCATGGTTGAACTTGTGGATCCCATGAAAAGGTGAAAAGTAAAACACTGATACCGGAAAGCAGTAGATAAAAGCTCCTTAAGGCTGCTATGTACTAACCTAACCCCATTGGATTCGCTCACCTCAATGTTAACCTATGGAGAAAATTTGTCCACGGATTGCTGACTTGGATTCAAAGATTTTTTAAAAACAATTGTACTCCGTCACAGAGAAAGGAATTTTACATTTGTGTAAATTTTTCGTTTTTTTTAAATGCAATTAATATTTTAAAATTTAAATTATTCGGAGAAAAATCTGGTATAGTGTGTTTTAAACGCTCATAAATTCCTTCGGTGGACGAAATTTATAAAATGAATCCTGTAGCGCTTAGCAGAAAAATTGACAATACCTATCTGACAATACCAATTTTATTTCATTATCAGCATTTATGTAGCTGTAAATAGTTGACAAAAATATATTTTAAATAAAAAATTTGGGGCAGCGCTTAACCCCTCTGTAGAGATAGAACCATTACAATCCCTCAAAATGTCAATCCTAAGGGGGGTGGATTTCTCGAACTGTCAACTGGACTCCTCCCACCATAAGAGTCTGCAAGAAGAGGAAAAGGGAAATACGATTTTTTTCTTAGTACATAGCAGCCTTAAATCCACTATAGTTATTAATGGTATGCCAAAAGATACAGTATCTGTTTCAATGCTTGATATATGGTGTTTTTTTAAATGTGGAGGCACCTGTCATGAGACATTCGCCTTTTGGTAAAAACCCAAAGTAACAAGTAAGTCTTCGCTTTTATTCCCCATGAAGTCTTGCTTGTTACTTTACTGTGCGAGCACTATTTAGATGAGCCAGCATTGCTCCCTATGAGGGTACAACACGTTAACGACCAAGCCTCATTCGAGATTTGAACCTAAGCCCACTGCGGGGAAGCTCCCGACACTAACCACTATACCGTGCGGGCGGCCATGCGGCCTGATGCATGTTTACACTTTTTGCTCGAAGCTAGTTATCACTCCTAAGAATTATTGTGGAATTAAGAAATTTTGTCTCTAACATTGCGAATATACATTTTGGCCAATATTTGAGAACGTATAACATTATAAAAGAAAAAATCTTCCATTGTAGTCCAGGATTCAACAGACTATTGTCATCAAGCAGCATACCATAACTTCTGTTTTATGAGACTTCCCTCCCTTAGTTTATTAAAGATTTATAATCCTCTCATAGTTTTTTAACTATATTGATACAGAAAAATTTCTAAGAGAGACATTTTCCTTTTAAAAAAGTCGAGTTTATTACAATAATGTAGGTTAAAAATATGAATGGGAATAATATAATCGTACAGTATGACTCTCAAAGAGGAATTTCACATCAACGAAGAGTGTTCTTTCGAAATACATTTTTTATTTCCCTACCATTGGAAAAACATGGAGGAAAACAGTAAAGAGTATTTTTTATAAACCTTGAATATTCTCTTATTTAAATTGATTTTATATGTTAGAAACGTTAAAAAATTCTTCTCTTATTAATATCACTGGCCAAGTAAAAACAAAATTCTCTTAATGCAAAAATAAGATTCATGCCCAATCGTTTTAACTATTATCTCCTGAAGTTTCCCTTTACAATTTAATGCTTTCAAGTAAGACAAAAGATATATTCAATCGAGCTCTGGTACAGTCTAAGATATGATACTGAAACGAACTCATAATTTAAACTTTATAGGAAGTGATGTACAGGATACACGGTTTAGACTTATACAGGATACTAAATTTATCCCTGGATCACCCCACCAACAAAAACCCCTTCTCTAATCTGAAAACCTGAAAACCTTAAATAAATATTTATATTTATACACAAAAATCTTTTCCATAAATTTATTAATTTTTAGGCAAGGAAGAAAATACTTTAAAATCAGTGTTGCAATCAGAATGCATGACTAAAATGTTTTTCAGTATCTTTGAATAGGGGTTCTGGTGTATCAGAATAAGCATTTTTCTCGATATTATAACCCCTTTAGGCATTTTATCTTAAACATCCGTGCCCTGTGGTTGTGCCAATCAGTGAAACATCATAAAAATTCTCATAAGTAACGAGTTAGTGAAAAGCCTCATAAATTTGGGTCGTTTGCAAAAATAACGAAAATACTCGCTAGTAAGTTTGGAGTTAATGACTATTTTTTGCGTTTAATAGATCTTCAATTATTTTTTAGTAACGTTGTCTTGTTGAAATCTGATAAGACATGTATTACTGAAGTTTTCATTATTTTAATTAGCTTTAATGTTACTAATTTAAATTTTTTTAACCAACTCCAATTAATATATATATATATATATATATATATATATATAGTTATATATATTGCATGTATGTATGTGGGTGTGTGGATGTGTTGCTTGATACTCGATTTCAGCAATTTTTAAAAAATGATATATTTAACATTTTCACATGTGGAACAGCTTCCGTTTACGCGCACTTTCTCGCCAAGCCAAAATTTTCAAGTCAAACTTGGCGCTATTTTTTTTTACACCAGCCTTTTGCGTGTCAAAATGTCTAAATAGCATCATATCATGATCAAGGGGGGGGGGGTCTAAATAGCATAATATCATGATCATAACATGATCATGATCCCCTCATCATGATATGATGCGGGGAGAAGAACAAGCCGCGCTGCGAAGATTGGCACGAAATCATCTTGGCGAGAAAGTGTGCGTATACGGAACCTTAGCCTTTTATTTATGTTTATTGCGCAACAAATCAAATAAACTTTGATCACAACTCAATATTTCATGAAGAGGTTTAGATACACTGTCTCTCACATTATTTTAATTATACGCATTCCATGTCACATGCAATCTTTATCAGTTATATTAAATAACTTTAAAAATAAAATGGTTAATAAAAGTATTTGTTAGCTAGGATTAATCTCTTATAAAAAAAATTAAGATATGCTCCTTGCTATGTTTCTTACCTGTTACCTCCAGATATGCTTTGGCCATAGTCGAACCGACTCCCGAAAGCACGGAACAGATATAATAGCCCTTGTCGTCTTTCATCACCCCAGAGATGACCAGCATGCCTTCACGAGAGACCGAGAAGCGTCCGTATGACCGTTCGGGAAACATTAGAACCTGGGCACACAGAAAGACATGAATCAGATCCTTCCATAATGCCGATACATTAACACCAGTGTATTCTGTATGCTATAACTAGCTGAAAACCCGTACTTCGTTACGGAGTACATTCAAATTAAATGCAACGGTCAATGTATGCAATTAATGCCAAAAATATGTATATATATTTATAATAAATACAACGATCAATGTATGCAATTGATGTAAAAAACCCGAAAAAATATATTTATGAAAGATCGTAACGGATATTTTTATAGACAAAATAATGTAGAAGAAAATATACAAATTAAATCTAATACAACATACTAAAGAATATAGTACAGCTTGAGGAACATTTCTTTTACTGTATGTTAATATATTTTTGGATAATTCCAATCGTCTGCCGCATTAGGAAGAAAAAAAAATTCTTTTGTTTATTTTCGTTGTTATACACGTGACGCAAAATTAAAAGAAAATAAATCACGTGATCAGCATTTAATAAATTAAATTCTAAAAATGAATCTTTAAAAATTCACCAAAAATCAGAAAATGGAGGTAAAGATTCAAAAAATATTTTATTTTAAAGGAATTTTTATGATCTTTCTCGTGATATAAATTTTATAACCCTCGGATTATTATTTTAAATGCAAACTTTAAAGAATGTTACAAACACAGTTTAAAAATTTAATTAAAAAAAATCTAAGAAGAATTTTTCAAAAATCTCTGTTCGTGCACCCCTACACTATAAGAAGAATCGCCATGCAAAATTTCAGCCCTTTATGTCCAGCGGTTTGGTCTGTGCATCATATGTCAGTCAGTTACGGAACTGTTATATATATATATAGATATATGTCCTCATCTACGTAGTTAAAAAGTTAAAAATCGAGACAATACGCGTGAATCGCAATTATCCGTGTAAGTAAAAATATGTGAAAAAAAAGTTACGAACTGCCGGAAGAATATCAACATGGATAGAACCTACATTTTAAAATTAAAAATTAAAAATTAATACAAGATTTGCAATACTTTGATTAAATTATATTTAAAATTATATATATATATATATATATATATATATATATATATATATATATATATATATATATATATATATATATATATATATATATATATATATATATATATATATATATATATATATATATATTTATATATAATTTATTTATGTATACTCCCAAAGAGAGAGTATCTTAATCATTAAGCTTCATATCCTATCTTTTGTTATTTGCTTCTTCATCTCTTTAGGATTTCACCTTTAAATAATTATCTTCTTGCATGGTAGAGTGCTGCCTTTGTGTTTTTATATAGAGCTATACTCTTTACTTACTTATACTCTCCACTTATAACCTTTACTTACTTCCAGTGTGATCTTTTTCTTTTGTAATATTGTTGATGTGCGGATTTTTGGTCTCTAGTAATGTTTATTTCATTATATATGTATAAATGCGAATGTTATGCAGTTTTGTAAAGTTAGGTACATAAATCGTGCCATTCGGTAGCAAAACGAATTAACATATTGTTGGCCGGTAGATACCAATAAACTTGTGTTTTTACACGCAAATGTTTTAACATTGATTTGATAAAGGAAAGTCATATTGCAGAAATATTTGGGGAATTGAACATTCCTTTACTTGAAAACTACCTTTACAATGAACTGAATGAGGTTCAGGGAAATTCGCATATTTTCTAATTTAAACTACGAATCTGAGACCTCCATTTAAAGAAAACAGATTTCAGGAAATGAAAAAAAACTTACTTTATGCCATAATTTCAGTATTAGCAAGTAAGTTACTTGCTCATATATTTAAATAAAATTGCCAGCCAACAATATATTAAGATTTTAAAGTTAACTTGAAGCCCGTGACAAATTTTTCTCCCACACATATTTCTACGCTTTTGTTTAATGTTTTTTCATGTGCGTAGGAGGGGCTATGCGTGGACTGTTTTTTTCTGAAAGAAAGGAACATTATTTAGTGACAGAAAATAAATGGAGTTGCAAATTTAAAATTGCAATTCATTCGGTAAAATCATAATTACCAAATATATAACAGACTAGCAACAAAGCGAAATAAAAAAAATTGCAATGAAAGAGAACGTTTATTTTTTTAGTAGAAAAAATTAATTTCCCTATATATCCAACTATAAATATTTTTTTTTCATTACCATAAAATTTCACTTCTTCCACAAACTTTTGCACTCCAATCCATTTAAGCAACTAGATTTTTTTTAATTGTCCGTATACTTCATGTGAGAAAGGAAAAAAAAATTCTTCTTACATTTCACTTAAAATTCCAACCATACAAAAAAGAAAGAAAAAAGAGCCACTTCAATAACTTCTAATCACAAAGCTTTTTTATATTCGTTTTTTTATGCAAGTAAAAAAATCTAATTAGTTTCCTAATACTTAAATTGGATGCTCCACAATTTAGTTGTTCCCTAAATTCTTTGTTTTCTCCCTTTTTAGCATCGTTTCTTTTTCTCTGTGATTCCTTTTCTTTTATTCACGATAGAGATTACTTTTGTTTTGATTTAATCATAGGTTAATTTTTTCTTCTTTACTTCTTAAGAGTAGCTACCTCTACTTTTTTTTGAATAAATGGCATTTTGCTAATTTACTCTTTTACAGCCTAGATGTTGAGAAGCATCTCTACCTCACATCCATCACGCGGTTTTTAGCAAGTTAACAAAGCGAATGCCACTAGTACTTTTTTTTCGAGCGGGAAATAAAAGTATAAAAAATTAGTGTGATTGGCATTTTTCTCACTGCATTTTTGAAACCATTTGTCGACAGCAAGAAACAGGAAAACATGTGTTATACTCAAATATTCCCAGTATGCTGCTGAACGCGTAAAAACTCTGAAGTAAAAATTTGCGGAGAATGATCTGAAGGTATCTTTTAGTGCTGTCTTAGATCTTCTAATATGACTTACGCAATTTTTGAATTTAAATTTGAACATGAACAACAAAAAAGAAATTCTTAGCATGAAATACCGGCGAAAATTAAAGTCTATTTCGAAGAAGATATCTTTATGCTAGCCCAGAAATTACCAGAACTTAGAACAGAAACATACGGAGGAAGGAAGACTCCATGGGGATAATCTAATTGCGACCTAATGTTAGCTTAACACTAGCACTGTGTTTCTTAATATCATTAATAAAAATTAAGAATGGCCACAGTTCACAAATACTGGCAATTGTGCATGAGACAATCACACCTAATGTTTAGCGACATGATTTGAACCTGATTATGTTATTTAATCAAAACTTGGAGAATTTCGTATTTTTTATTATGGATTTTAAAAAGGAATTGTGCTCCTGTTTTGTATATTCTCGTGTTTCATGTAAGAGGTATTTTAGTTGTATAATAAACAACTTTAGAAACTCTAATCACAGAATCGGTTAATTTAATTTTACTTTTTCGACCGAAACTTGTATGAATAACAATTGAATGGGTTATTTGGAATAGGACACATGCTATGTTCACTGTTTCTTTCGACTTCTTATACAGCTGAGTTTTGTTTTTAATTTGGTTTTTTAACTGATCTCAATTGTTTTGAAGAAAGCTCTAACTGAAGGATTATTGTAACACCGTTGGTAAATTTAAAATATAATTATAAATCATTAAAAAGTGTTCCATAATTTGTCAAATAACCCTGAACAACATATTAGACTTGAAGCTCTGAGAATTTTCAATTAAAAAGACGCATTAAACGTTCCTTAATGACTAAGGGATGCAATTTAAAACAGGTTTTAGAACGACAGTTCTAAAAGTCTGCCCATTCGCCCCCTCCTACTCTATTCATATCAGCAGAAAAGTGAAATATATAACACCAGGAACGTAAAATAGCCGTATATGTTAACGTGCGACATACATAGGGCTAGCAAATCTCCGTTTATCTGTTTCGAACCGCTAAAAACCCTAATATGATACAAGCGAGCCCCTTGCTTTGACAAACAAATACCACAATTTGTAGGCAGACACGAGTTTTCCTTTCATGAAATTACCAAAGAGAGAGGGGAGCAGGAGCACTCCCGCACACTTTTTAATTAGGAAGACCTGAGGGTACCGCGTCTTTCGCCAGTGTTCTAATTAAAATTTTCAGGGAAGAGAGCCAGCTACTCAGGCGTGGAAGGAAGCCGACCGGCGTCTCAGTTTCAAACGGTCGGCCTGAGGTTTGAGGAACTCAAAGGATTAGAGACGGCTTAATGCCTTATTGATTCCCTAAATGAATACATCGGTGGTACAGCAGCTTCCGCCGTTCACTAATGATATATTACGCTTCTTTTGCTTTCTTTTTCTGGTCCGCCATTTAATTAAAACGCTGGCGCGTTTCTTCGATTTTGCGGTAAAGAAAGTGTTAAGTTAATAATCTTAAATCCTTGGTACATAATTCTGATGTCTTCTCTTCTGTGAAAATTGTATAGGGAAATATTTTTCGTTCTTGAAGAAAAGATAATTTAGATGATAGAGATTTTAGCTAACGTAAACCAACAGAGACGTCTGAGAACTTTATTATTTTATATATTGCATTTTTGCATATTGCATTAAACATAATAATTGAAATTTGGTGACATTTAGAAGGGTGAATGCCAATTAAAATTGATACAAATCAAAGCTCGCAAACCAATCTTTATATTGGACTTTTATAGAAACATTAAGTAAAGTCATTTGGAATGCTCTAAAATTCAACAGGATTGTTTCATATTAAGAATATATACATTATATTGCAGGTAATCGATGCTTTTGGCCAAATTTAAGAATGAAAATTTGGATGTTTAGATTCAAAAAGTGGAAGAATAAAAATTCATAGGGAATAATTATATAGAAATTAGCATTTATTTGACAGTTGTGAATAGAATAAAGTGAAAAAATAATAATAACAACAAGGTATTGTTTAAAATTCGGGAATAGTTATCAGGAAATAAGGTTGTTCCAGCATTCGATGAAGCTGTGATTATTTAGGACACAAACAAGTTATTGGGAACTCCATAAAGGTGACTTCAGGCTGCTTTCTTAGATACAGATTAAGTGACGGGGTTGATCGAAGAGAAGAAATAACATGATGTTAAACTCTTAACTAATATAACAGATGTAAATTAGGGATTTCTTTTCATAATTTTCATAGTCCTATTAGTCGTGACACTCATAAGAAAACGGGGAAAAAAAACATTAAAAATTTCCCCAAGAATGCATACAAGGTTTTCTTTACGACACCATCATGAAATCAAATAATTAGTTATATCTAACTTTTGGTGAATAGAATAACATATTTCTTAATAAAACACAATTCATGAGTTTAAAAAAAAGATGCTGTGCATTATTCTGGACCTTGACGAAAACTCATATTTTGTCATTCCTTTTGCTCTGAAATGATGATTATTAGGGTGAATGATAATATTGATATCTTTCATCGACGTGCATACAATCAAGAATAACTTCAGTGTTAAACTCTAATGTTAAAGAATGACATTTTTCTTACTAAATACTTATTCATTTAAACAAATGCCGGGTCTTCGATAATTCCGTCGTTAACCAACGTGCCATCCAATATCATTTTGTTCTGCTTTTAAAAGTCTTAAGGGCACTGCACATGTCCCCATGCTAAATATCAATGTTTCCTTATCCATATCAATCCATTCTCTTGAATGAGTTGAGCCAGGAGATCTTGTTTGGCCTCTTGAAGAGAGCTGAGCTGGACAGCACTTGGCACAGCTCGCACTTCACCACTCCCCCTTCACTATACTATATGCTACTCTTCCCTTTGATTAGCCGGGCTCTGAGAGAGTCGCGTCTTGTCTGCAGCTTCATTAAGAATCGAGAACAAGTTCCCGTCGGTGTCCGGCGGAAGCAGGGATTGCATCTGAAATTCAAATGTTTGACTCTCTCGACGGAGAAGGATTGCGCTGCGTGCGGAACCGGAAGCCATCTCGAAATAACCGAATAGTTTTGTTTCAGTTTCGGGAGCTCGCCCGCGAAATCAAAAGGTTTCCTGAATCACAGGCTTGGTTTGAGATGATGATGATGGAATAATACTTGTTTACCTCGCCATTGTAGGGAAATCTCTCGCAGGGGAATGGCGTGAAGTGAGCGAACTTTTGAAAGAATTTTAGTTTAAAAGTCCCTTCAAGTGAGTTATAAATTAAGTTGTTAGCTCAAGACGCGTGAATTAAATTTTAAAGTAAATTAATCACGTTACAATGATGTTTGATCTAACACCAAACCGCTGTCTTTGAAGCCTTACCTAGTACACAAAGGCAAATACTTAAAAGTAATCACAAGACCAAATTCTTTCTATTGTCTCTAACTTAAATGAGCTAAACCAGAGCACAACAAAGCAATATATCTAATAATATGGAAACCCCACAATGAGTATAAACTGAATGAAAGTAAATTTATCACGTTACGAGGATGTTTGATCTAACACCAAAGCATTGTCTTTGAGGCCTTACCTAATACACAAAGGCAAATACTTAAAATTAATCGTAAGAACAAAATTTGTATTTTTTATTGTTTGTAATTTAAATGAAGAAAACCTGAGCACAACTAAGCAATATATGGAAACCTTAAAATAGTACAAACTGAGTGAAAGAAAAATTTTCTGAAATCTGAACAGAATTGTTGATAATTTCTAGGCTGTAATTTCGATAAACTCCATCTATTGATTTTCCTTAAGACCATAACAAGGATCGAAGATTAGATGAGATATTATCCAAAAATATGGCAAAATTGTGAGTAGTAGCTAATCTGAACTACGCCCATTTTTAGTGTTATTTCGAAAGGAATCATTAATTAAAGGAGATAGAGGGTTCATTTCCATTTTCACCACTGCCATCTGTGGGCTGAAAGAGGAATATTTCCTTCCAGATAAAATTATTTTATTTTCAGAGAAATGGTACTAACTCCGTTCTATTATTCTGAACCAAGGGAAAAGAAAGGAAAACGTTCGAGTATTGTTCTCTCTCCCCCTGTCTCTCTCACACACACACATATATATTTGAGGTAACGGTATAGCTTTTCTTCATGTATGTGTGAGATGTAACCAGGAAAAATAATCTCCGATTATGTGCTTGAAAACACACACACACACACACACACACATATATATATATATATATATATATATATACACTCGTGCATACTGAAACTAATAAAGAAATGGGAATTTCCTATATGATGCAATTCAATGAAATTATTCGAGAGCAGAAAATTTAAGATAATTATTATTGCTCCATAATGGTGCAAGCCATTAAAGAGAATAAAAATTAAATACGGGAAAATGAGTAAATAAAGCTTATAAATTTATAACCATCGTGGAAAAAAGAAATAATGGTAAGAACTGGTTTGCTTGATTAAAACATTAAAATGAAAATTTTTCTCATTTCGTTCCTGTCGAGCGCTCCGAAATAAAAGAAATTTTTTTTGACAAAGATAAATCATTCTGCTGGAAATAAGTAAGCGAATATTTTTCAAGAAGCATGTAATTAGGATTCGACCGTGCCTCTCTCCTTTCTTACCTTGTTATGAAGATTTGCGTCTGGAACATTAAAAGCTGAGAAACTGTTGCCTGTTTGGAGCAACAAAGTGAGATAATTTAGAAAGAAGGAACTTATGTTCTACATTAAAAAGAACTTTATGCGCAAGGTTGGAAACTTACAGCATTCACTCAAACTCATTGAAAGGCGTACATAAAGCGAATTTATTTCTGTAATATATGAACATTATATTAGTGAGGCATGTTTTCGAATTTGCCGAATAAAAAAACATTTGTATGTAGTTTATAGAGCTATAATCACTAGCTTAAAATTGAAAATATGAAGCGATTGCTAAAAATGACGTAAGATTGCCAAACATGTCAAAATTTCAGTTGGATTTTATATGATTAGTTCTTAAATTAATGGCAGATCAGAACGAGATAAGTTCTTTGCATGAATCTTCAGCAACTTGTATCTGAGGAGGGAGCATATTTTTTAGAGTTTTTTTCCTTTTCTCATTCATTAAGAAATTAATTTAATGATATTTTACTCGAGTCGATTTGTATTAAAAGAGTTCATGCAGATAAAAATAATTTAATAATTTTGCTGTTAATACATTAGCAAAACTTTGCACATATTAATAGTCATTAATACTCGTATGTACACAAACGCTTACATATACATTAAGAGATACGTAGATATCCCTTTATATATATATATATATATATATATATATATATATATATATATATATATATATATATATATATATATACAGGGTGTCCCAGTTAAACGTTTCAGAACTTCTACGAGGGATAGAGTGCATCCTGACAACTCGAAATCATATAGCAATGTGGGGTCGGAAATGCTTTCCTGAAGCGGTGATGTACACAGAAAACCATAAAGAAAGAGACCGTAAGTGGATAATCGTTTTAATAATAAATGTACAACACCAAATGGTACACGGGTTAAAGTAAGTGTTCGAAGTTTTTCCTACCTATTGCAATGCAGACCTCACATCTCCGGCGCATGGAATTCCGAACATTCTGGAATAATTCAGGCTCATCTCGAATTTCTCCGGCAGCTACTGAGATTCTTGCAACCAGCTCTTCACCATTGTCAACGGGGGTGTCATAAACCTGTCTTTTCATATGCCCCCATAAATAAAAATTCGTATAATTAGCCATTCTACTAACTCCGAGTCCTTGTGCGAAATCACGATTCCCTGCTCTAATGCTCGGAACTTTCCCGCAACGCCATCTACTGCTTCGGGAAAGCATTTCCGACCCCACATTGCTATATGATTTCGAGTCGTCAGGATGCACCCTACCCCTCGTAGAATTTCTGAAATGTTTAACTGGGACATCTTGTATATTATATCTATATCTATATATATATAACAGTTCCGTAACTGACTCATTCATTCACTGACTGACTGACTGACTGACATACAACGCACAGACCAAACCGCTGGACCTAAAGGGCTGAAATTTTGCATGGCGATTCTTCTAATAGTGTAGGGGTGCACTAAGAAAGATTTTTCAAAAATTCTTCTTAGATTTTTTTAAATTAAATTTTTAAGCTGTTTTTGTAACTTTTTTTAAGTTTGCATTTAAAATAATAATTTTAGAGTTATAAATTTATATCACGAGAAATATCATAAAAATTCCTTCAAAATGAATTTTTTTAGAATTTTTACCTCCATTTCCTGATTTTTGGGGAATTTTTAAAGATTAATTTTTAGAATTTAATTTATTAAATGCTGATCACGTGATTTCTTTTTCTGGTACTTTCAATAAATTTATCGTCACGTGCGTAACAACTAAATAGACAAAAAAAAATATTTTTTTCTCTTTCTAATGCAGCAGACGATTGGATATTATCCAAAAAAAATGCATATCCCTTACGATTTTTTTATAAATATATATATATAGATAGATATATATTTTACATCAATTGTATACATTGATCATCGCATTTATTATAAATATATATATTTATTTTTTGGCATAAATTGCATACGTTGACCGTTGTATTTAATTTGAATGTACTCCGTGTAGCGAAGCGCGGGTTTTCAGCCAGTATATATATATAAAGTAAAATCTAATTCTGTCTGAAGAGAGTACAATTTTAAAAAAATACGTGATTCACTATGTAATTCACAAGAAAATCTATTATTGGATAAACCAGCAAGAGATTTAAGTTAACGAGTGCTTTCGCGAGCACCTGGTAAGAAAAAGTTGTTGATAAAATCTTAGCTGTAGACTTCGGAATTCAATTTCTCCGAATTCCGTCATTTACTCTTTTACGAATTGCAATTGCTTTGTAAACGTTTCTTCTGAATTCAGTGGTAGCCATCGAAGCATACCTCGCTGGCCTTCGGTACCAAAGTCTCTTGTCTCGAGATCTGCTGTTGCCGTAAATGCATGAAGCTGATCGAGAACGGCTTTAAATTATAGGTTCCGGTCTGTACGGGTAAATAGGACCGCAGTGTTCCAAAAGCCATCCAACCAAACATTTTTCAAGGGCTCATTGACGTTGCTAATGCAATTCCTGGTATTGCTTAGTTGTTGGATAATATAGTGAAGTTAGCGAAAATGATACAACTCGTAGCGGTTAAATTTGTTTTCTGTTAATCTCTATGGGTCTGTTCTGTTAAACTGTAGCGTCTGTAGAACAAAGTCGTTTTGCGCTTGAGTCCTTAAGGAGTAGAGATCTTTCATAAAAAATTAAGGAAAGCTCTTTTAGTGCAGTCATAGGTTTATTTGAATGATTTTTCTTTCGAAAGCATAACGATGATAAACTGTTATGTATAACAGTAATATTACAATAATTTTACATAACATAGTAAAATTATTGTAAATTAATTACTATTCACAATACTTAATTTATGTAAAATTATTGTAATTCAATAATATTACAATAATTTTACATAAGTTTACAAACATTTTTATACATCGTTATGTAAAATTATTGTAAAATAGATAAATCTGCTCTGGAATAGTAAATATTAACTACCCTTGAATCAGTATAATTAAATATAAGATTGCCTCTTATAATATAATATCCCTAATATACGATTTATAATATAAGATCCCTACATATAAGATTTCTTATGTAAAATTATTGTAATACAATAATATTACAATAATTTTACATAAAATTGTTATGTATTGTTATGTAAAATTATTGTGGAATAGTTAAATCTGTTCTGGAGTAGTGAATTTTAACTACCCTCAAAACACTATAATTAAATCTAAGTTTACTTCCTAACTTACAAATCTTTATTGTTTTGAAGTAATTCTTGTCCTGTAGCGAGTTACAAAAAATTTAGGGCCCTCTTATGTAGTAGGCCTACGAAGAATAGGAGAATTTTGTTTCCGGATAATTTTAGTGTAACTTTAAACAAAGGTAATCCTACAAACTGCAAGATAGTTGGCACTTAAACTTGGCCATATTATCATTTCTGTGAATTAAATACTTCCCAAACTGTGGGTGAATAAGAACTAGGAACAGTTTTCGAATGGAAAAATACTGTATGATAATTTTAAAAATTAAAAGAATTTAATTACATTTCTTTAGCTCCCTTTTATACACCACTTAGATGGTATACTCTTGTTAATTCCTATTTTTTTTTTGCAAGGAGAGAATTTTGGGGTTTATAAAACTATAAGTAAAATAAACGCACTTAAAGTTCTAAATGAGTGCTATGTTCTAAATGAGTGCTATATTTTTTTGCAAGGAGAGAATTTTGGGGTTTATAAAACTATAAGTAAAATAAACGCACTTAAAGTTCTAAATGAGTGCTATGTTCTAAATGAGTGCTATATTTTTTTGCAAGGAGAGAATTTTGGGGTTTATAAAACTATAAGTAAAATAAACGGACTTAAAGTTCTAAATAAGACCTGATCCCCATTTCTACAAATTCATTAAAATGGCAAGATATTTCAAAGTGAAAAGAGAACACTTAAAAATATTTAAACCACCGATACAAATGTCCCTTTCCCACTGGGACTTTATAGCACCATGACAGCTGTGTCGACTGGTATTACTCCTCTTAAAACTATCAATTTATGGCAAAGTTCTGTTTATTCCGTGATTAATTTCGAGTATAAACAAGCCGAAGAGCTATTTATTTCAGTGTGGTGGAGAACTTAGTGTAACGATCTATTTCAAATAATTTTCATATGTTACATTAATGAAAAAAAAAGTTTTTACTCACCCATATTACTCATTTCATGAGCACCATATTTTTTTTATATACTCTTTATGTTGTAAATATTTCTTTACGCAAGTAGAATAAAAATTGATATTTTTTTTTCTTCTGTTCTTCATGCAGTTGTAAATTCAAGCTGAAGTTTTGTCTAAGTTCTTCAAAATTATCAATTCCTTTTCCTAAAAAAAGAGCTTTCCTATTCTTCGGTGTACTTTCATTTATCTTCCCTGGTGAGCAACTCTTACTGAATACTGTATTACACGGGTTTTTCGTATTTTAAAAGAAGCAAGAATAAAAGAACGAATAAGAGGGAGAAGAAATTTTCTAACCTGATTTCCTTCTTTTGTCCAAAAAACCGATGGAAGGGGATTCCCTGTGGCTGAGCATTCAAACTTGGCGATGCCGTTCAAGCCAACCCTCTGATCTCTTGGGGTCTTGAGGAACACCGGAGCAGCTATAATGGAATAAAGGCTACTGAAATATAGGGTTCAAGCATAAGGAGAAAATGAAGAGTTATGAAATGGAGCCCTGCCGCGTATTTAAGTCAGCCTCTAGACGGAAAAGGCAGTTTAGTGTAAACAGATATCTATTACAAGATATAGAACAAACGTACTCAATATTAATAACTTTTTTAAAGCAGGCCCTACTGGTCACATTCGCTTGTGAAAAAGGGAATCAGTTATATATATATATATATATATATATATATATATATATATATATATATATATGTGTGTGTGTGTGTGTGTGTGTGTGTAAGTAAAGAATAGAGGATGTAAAAGGAGTTTTCAAGGATGATATTTTGAGAGTGAAATGAATACGCTACCAATTTCTACTTACCATTCAAGCGCTTTTCAGGGATTTTTTGCTTTGCATATGCAATACGAAGATAATGCCTATGATAACTAAATTTTGTTATATGTATAAATGTTCAATTTTTTCTTCTGAACCAGATATACCAAAAAAATTCACGAAGTCTAAATTCCTTTTTAAATCAGCAGTATATGTAATCAATATGATCTAAAACTTCAGAAGTCACTGGAATGTCAAATTTTTAAAGATTTCTAATATTGAGAATTTTCGACATTCCACCTCATCCCCCATTTGACTCTATTATCCAGAGACGACCAGTCAAATGCAGAGTCAGTATCAGAAAAAAGACTTGACAGCATAAAGGAGTTTTCAAACAAGTTTCTCAGTAACATTAATCTTTAAGAGTAGAAATTAAATTATGACTTACAGAAACTTGTGAATAGTAATTACGCAAAGTACACTTCTTCAATACCACAATGAATCCACTACTCATGGCCACCGCTTCTTAGTTTTATTGTGATATTAAAGAAGTGTTCTTTACGTAGTAGAGATTAAAAGATATTATGTAAAACCACTTAGTCACTTGCATAGATTTCGCGTTCCTGGATAATTACCATGGAATTTATTTACAACAGGTGTACCATCTCGGATGTCATAAAATACTGACTTAAAGATAATTTAATTCTCATTTACAATTAGTAACAAACAAACCAAATGTTTTTTAATGACCTAGAAAATTTTAGTCTCGTATCAAACAATTTCATGAATACAATGAACCGAAAAAATTTCCAATAAATACTCCATCAATATCTCGTACAAGTAATCCTGATATGCAGCGCTATTAAGATCAAGATATCCTGTAAACATGTATCTGAATTATTTCTTATTCCAACGGTCCTGCAGAAAGCTATTCAGTGGAAATAATGTGCTTAATAACAGGATCTCGAAATACTTACAGTGCACCGTTAGCGTGACGGAAGCTGATATGATACCCACGGGATTTTCTGCCTCGCAGATGTACGTTCCTTCATCCGATGATAACACATCTTTAATCAGCAGGCTCTTATCCTCCTGAATCTGGGCCCTGAGATTGGAAAAAGAGCTTATGAATCGGTAGCATTTGAAAAGCTTTCTTACAGCTTTTGAATACTGGCATTGGAATAGATATCAGTATTAATCACAATAGCGTGTATGAAAGAAAAAGGAGAACTAATAAAAGTGACCAAATAGATTCCACTGAGTCAGAGCATTCATATCGGATTTCAAAGTGTGTTGGAAGGTTTTGGATGTTCTTTTTTTATCGTAATATCATTTTTTGATAATAACAGTTAGCTTATCATAATAACGCTTTAAACTTCAGGCAAATTAACATAGTCTGTCGTACGATTAACTAATAAAACAAATCATCTAAGCTGCACGAAATTCACTGAAGCGTTACCTCATACATCTCTTTTTGACCTTATGCTAAAATGATGTAACAAAAAATAGCGTAAGTGTTACAGACGGAAACAGCTTTTGATCATTTGAAGCTCTCTTCCATTTCTATTGGCCAATCGCACAATAAGCTGTTAATCTCACCGCTGCTAGAAACGTTTTAAACAAAATTTTATACCTTATAAAAAACTTCAGATACGAGCAACAACTAACAGCCGCATGAATAAAAAACCACTTCATTTGGCATTTTATGAAAGAAAAAAACGCTATTACGTCACATACACTATTGTGACGTCTTACACGACAATACTAAAATTTACAACAATAATAAATATAATTATGGGATATGTCATAAAACACGTTAGTCCAAAGTCAAATCAAAGTCTCTATAGTATTAATTTATAATTTTTATAAATTAATACTATAGACTTAGAATAATGAATCCTCGAGATCAATAATTTCGCTATTCTGGATGAAGTTTAGGTACAATCTTGACACTGAATTAATATTATTAATATCAATTAACAAGTTGAAAGTCTTCGTTAGGAAAGAAACTGGATAGAAAGAGTTGAAAAATATCATACATATATTTTCAAAACACAGTGTACAAGATGAAAACAGATTTCCTGACAATATTTTCTCCCTAGCGTTCATTACCCTTTGTTACCCCATATACCTCATCTTACCTTTAAAGATAATTTGTCAAAAATGATAACACTTCAGAATGTATCGTTAGCCTATTAATTAAATGGATGTGTTGCTCCTGTAATTCATATATTGATGAACTTTTGAAACTAAATTTTGAGGCTATTCTTTCCACTGAGTCATATATAGAGTTTTATACAAGATGAATAAAATTCTTCTTAGGATGTTGTCGAAAGTAAGTTGTTATAACCTACTAGTTGACAAAATTTTTAAGATAAATTTGGGTAAATAGTAAGAAAAAATCGATCTCATACGACGTAATTGTGTCTAGTTAGTCTTTACTTTTTATCGTTTTTTATCAGGAAAAAAACCGAAAAGTAAATTAAAGTGTATGTAAAGCAATTATTGCAAACAAAAATTCTGTTTTCTAAGATTGAGCTTAATTAGTTAAAATAATAACAGAGTGAACCTGGGAAATCTCTTTGAAAAAATCAAGTTTCGTGATTCCCTGTGTTATCTAACTGCCCTATTTTAAACCATAAACTATACTAAAATGATTAATATACTTCTAAATGAGATTTCATAAATTAAGAGGAAATATTTCAATGTAAAATTTGATCTAGGTTAGTAATATCTTTAGATTAGTTAAACTTTTATTAAACTTATGAAAATCATTAGTTTTAACGAACTGTGAAATGATTCTTAAAATTACAATCTCAAATATCTCGAATCTGAAGAAGAAATAAATCCTCTTGCATAAATGGGTAAAATAAAATAAAAATAAAATCGTGAAATATTGTATTAGCCTTCCTGAGATCGCCTCATTGATAACAAAGAAATGCTGCAGGAAAAACAAAAGAAGAGAAAAATAAACTTCTTACATTTTTTCTAGTATAATATCAGGAGTTTGATTTATTCGTACGCAGTTAAAAAACTTTCTCAAATAAATTTTTTTCTTGGAAATATGCTTCTAAGCATTTTTATGCCGTTATCTCGATAAAATCAAACAAACCGTAAAATTTCGATTAATATTCCGATTAAACAAAAGTGGGTTGTAGATACATTTTAATGATTAACTGCAATGTATGAAAAATAGGCATCCAAGAACGACCTTAGACTGAGTCTTTTTCTTTGAGACCTTTCAAGTAAATTCTCTTTGTTTAATCCATAACCTTTCCCATGGCACGTGCCCAATAATTCTTATCATCCAGAATGATTGAATCCTTTAGGAGCATTCATATTATTCTTACGAGTACGCTATTTAACTTAAGCTCTGAAATAGCGCCTTTCATTCACATTATTCTTCGAGTATCACTTGATACTAGAATAAAATTTCGCTCCTCCAGTTGTTAAACCACTCAGTGGTATAAATCAAGATAACACACTCGGATATTTGAAAGCGCCAGACAATGAAATCTTGAAATTAAAGCGTTCCATTTCTATCGTGCGAAAGATAGATAATACGAGTTCGCTAAGGTAGCCGAACCTTACCTTCCAACGGGCATTTTCCCATCCTGCCTTCTCCATGTGATGGTCGGCAGGGGATCGCCTCCCACCTTGCACTCGAACTGCACATTCTTGTCAGCGAGAACAGTCACGTGCTCCGGTTCTCGAACGAAAAACGGCTTCACTGCAAAAAAAGAGAAAAATGTGCTGATCAGGCTGATGGAGAAGAGATTAGAAAGGCAAGACACTCCGGGTGGGGTTGAAAACTGGCTGATGGACTGCCTTTAACACAAAGAGATTGTGTTTAATGGGTTCGAAGATATGATAGTGAGAATGTTGTTTGGTTTTTATACCTGCTCTCATTTTGGATGATCATTACTTCTTGATGATTTTTAAAATATCGGGAATATATGGAGAAACATACGATGGTAATTATACGAGAGGATAGTGTTTTGATTCATTTTGGTTCAAGATATCGAGAGGAAAAATTTTTAGACAGGTTATGAGGGAAAGAGAGAACACTGAGACTCACTTCCAATCCTAACGGGAAGGATAGTCTGAATATATAGGTAATCAGAGTGATTAATCCTACGAATGAAATGAATTCCGCTGAGGTTTATTCAAGAGAATTGTATCGTATTTGCAATATTAAGAAAGTCATGGAAAATAATTGCACCTGATACTTTGAAACTCCTACCGTAAGATCTTAAGAGAAATCGCATCTTTTGTAACTCCTATAGTAACCAGATACCACTCAGTAACTGGTCAACACTAAACCTTCAAAACGGTTGCCATCTCAAGACGGCCAAATAAAAAATTGGTCTGTTAGTTGAATTTAATTGGCGAAACGTCTATGCTGTACTTACAAGATATCATACAAGCCGACTGAAATTAGCAAAACACAGTTTAATACAACTACATCGTATAAAATGGTTTATAGTGTCACATGAATACATTTAAGTTTATAGTTAAAATTCAAAAGTTCAAAAGGTTCACATCACAATTATCTGGTAAATATTTTTTTTCAATTCTGTCACGCTGATTAGATGAAAAGTAACATCCTCATTCGTCTGATTGAAATACAAATACGCTTAATACGGATACGTTAAATGATACATATGAGTATTCCCACATAATTTAAGTCCAAGTTCACTTAGGCTGCAACCAGTGATTAATTTAGCAGATATCTGTGAATGCAAAGGATTTTTAAGCTAAGTTATATTTTCCTTAAAATTTTGATCTTTTATACTGTCATTATTTCCAAAATATCAGCAATGTTGTTAATGCAGAATAATTTGTAATAATATGTTATACTTGCGTATAAATTGTTCTATCAGTAATATCCCTCCTGCAAGACAGGCTTTATATTTTTTAATATCATATTTTGATTATGTGTATTATCAACATTTTATGATTATTGAATTTGCACATTTAACTTCTATTTAAGTTCTCAGAGAGCAATTACGACGATAACTTAGTTACTGTGTTACTCATTACAAATAAGTCAAAGGGTAGACACCAGGTAAAGTCCTTAAATTCTAAATCGTGGTCTACCAACTCCATACCGCAAAAATACCATTGTTACGAAATACGAAAAGATAATATACAATGGACCTTATGATATCGACCAGGAACACGTTTAAGGTTACATGGTGGAAAGGACTGCGATACCATCAAGGATTAAAATCTGGCATTCCAGTGCCATAAAATGGTATCCCCGAGGTCATTCCCTTGAGTCAATGACCTGGGTACGGAATGTCCTACCGAATATGATGATCTTGGTGGTGCCTCAACGGCTTAAAAATTCTTTTGAAAATAAACGTGTGGTAGGCCTGACAGTTTGATGTTTTTGTAAAATAAGTTTTAGCTCTAAAGTTTACTAAAAAAAACCGTGTGTGCCTACACAAAATGACTGAACCACTGTGCCGATTAAATACCTCTCGGTTTCATTGACCATGGACTGAAGATATCACTACTGTTGCAACGGCCGGTCAGTAATTCGACATCTTTTTTTTAAAAACATTATTTTTCGCATGCGTTAACGTATTGCGATGCTCTTTCTTTTGGGCAAGGTTTATTTCAACTTCAACTCTATTTCCGCAGTCTACCATTTTGCTCTCCCACTTACATAATAATGATTACACGTATATCGTCCTTCAACATTATGTTAACATTAGAAAAAACATTGTAGGTCTTTTAGTGAAGAGAGTTCACTTTCCTTCCTAAGAAAAATTAAACATTACATTAGAAAAAAATATTTGTAGGAAATAAACACTATCGAACAAATGAATAGAAAACTTCTGTTCTTTATAAATTCGTGAAAGAGAATAAGAAAAATCAATCCATAATGGGCCCTATCACGAATAAGTATTTTTCCTAAATTTTTATTTCAACCTCTTCGATACACGAATCAAAAACACACTGCTTCTTTTTTTTTCTACCTCAAGAGTGAAGCTGGAAGTTCGTAGACATCCAAAAAGTTACTTACACGATCACGCAAACCTTCAGTACGAGACAGATCGATGATTTCCTATCGCACTTTCTTTTAAGCGAAAGCTAAATTTATGATACAGTAAAACGTCTGGATAGAAAGAGAGATGATGAATATGTTAATGAACGGCCTCCATCATTAACTCTTGTGCTCTCAGTGAGTTTCTAGCGTGATTGCCGTTTCATGTGAAGGATCAATAGGCTATCAGCGTCTGATATCTTTTGTATGACGGTACCAATTTGAATTTTCTCAGTGTCATTTAAGGTTTTCGTATCAGCGGAATCCCCCGTTAAGTTTTGAAATTCATTATGATCAAAAGGCTCTCCAATTTACACTTAAAAAGAGTGAAAATTAAAGCAATTTAGGAAAAAGGATGTAAACATTAAAAGGGCAGTGGGGAAGCTCTATTTTTGTTTTACTGATGTTCAGTATCTTAGTAGTCATATAATGTAAAAATTTAACTGGAGCTTCATATGCAATACAAGGATTCTTCCTGCAATAGAATGTTCCTTATTACTAGGTATTTTTGTTCCTTATTTAACACATAATGACAGCCGAATTCAGACAGCGAGGTGCTGGGTTACCGTGCAGGATAGACGTAAAAGCACGTGTCTTTGCCACCATTATTTGCTTGGGCGACTTGAAATTTACATTCTAGCTAGAAGAGCATAATAGAAATCCTCAAAATAGAATATTCTTAAGTTGTAAACGTAGACCTTATTTTAACACTAGAAAGATGGGGATTTTTTCTTACTAAAAATTTTGATCGCCATCATTTTGACGGTTGAAAATAGAATCAAGAATATAAAAATATTTAATGATTTTTTTTAATGGTTAAATACTTTAAATTTTGAACTGTTTCATACCAATATACAGTAAATTAGTATATACAGAGGCTGTTCGCACATTTTTTAGACGATTTTGGTAAGCGGTAATAAAAAATCGTTTGTTGCAAAAGAAATAATTGCAATTGTACTATGTTTTTAAAAGTCAAAATTATCGTCTGCGGCTTGAAAGTTTTGTTTTTATTCAAAATGGCGTTTTTAACAAAGCAGTGGTTCGAAGGCTACATTTATGCTCTTTCCGAAGAGAAATATGCATACTCCGTTATCCAAAAATGATGTGAGAGTCATGGTTTTGTGATATCTAAAGCGTCGATAGGAAATATCGTCAACAAGAAAGGAAAAAACGTCAAATTGGAGCCTCAAGTGGGACAAAAATTCCAAACAAGTATCCAAGGAAAAAACGGACATCTTCGACTATTGCAAAGGTACGTTGTTTAATGTTAAAAGAAAATCCCCCTAGTCAAAGGACAGTTGCAAAATCATTAAAATGCTCGGTGTCCACTGTAAAAAAATGATAAACGTTGATTTAAATTTTAGGAAAGCGAAAAAATGCAATGTGCATCGTCTTCTTCCAAATCATATCGCTGAACGCAGGACACGCTGCAGAATTCCATATGAGAAACACTTATCCAAAGAAAAATGGAAAACAATTGTCACAATAGATGAATCATGGGTGTATTTAAATGATTGCAACAAAAAAAGAGCCATTTATTATCATAAAAGGGGAGAAAAAAATTTAAGTACATGGTTCAAAGAATCGAAAGAATGTTTTTCTAAGGGATTCATGATTGTTGCTGGTTTTTCTTATAATGGCAAGTTAAAAATAAAGAGAGTGGAAAAAAATGTCAAGATTAACTCTAATTAGTATCAAGAACATATTTTATCGCCAATTTTTCTGAATAAAATACCATCGCTTTACCCACAGTGCCATCAATCTGTGAGACTCCATCAGGATAAAGCTAGCAGTCACACATCAAAATCCACTGTAAATTTCCTAAAAGAAATGGAACAAAAAACTGGTATCAAGACCATACCCTTCACTGATATCCCTACTAAATCTCCCGATGTATCACCTATGGATTTTTGTGCTTTCGGACTTTTAAAATCTGCATTATCCAAACGTCGTCCCAAAACCCTTACAGGACTCTGGAAAGCTGTTCAGGAGGAATGGGATATAATACCTCTTCTGACACTTCAAAAGGCCTTATTATCCAGGAAATTGCGGTGTCGAAAGATAGTTCAGAATAAGGGATGTCAAATAGAACATTTAAAACACAAGAATTTTATCTAATTTAGTTTTGTGAATACAATATACATCGTCTAAAAAATGTGTGAACAGCCTCTGTATTTAGCCATGTTTTTATGCAGATATGCCGATCTGACAACCTGGTATAATTTATCCGTAAAAATATATGCATGGTTTGTGCAGTACTTAATTTTCAAGACCAATATTTCTAAAGAGCTAATATTTCTGTTATTTGCAAAAGGGGGAAGAGATGAAAAGTCACTAAAATTTTTTCCGGTATTAATTTAAATATTTCTGCCTGTTTTCTATATTGACATCAAATTGATGGCTTTCAGTCTTTGTAGGTATACGTCACATTTTCTCCTCCTCTTTACTTTCGAATATAATTTTGTAAATGTGTGTGCATATTTCGCGTAAAATTAGAAAAAGTCATAAAATTTCAGAAGCCTGAGGACATTAATACAGACATAGCAATAGTATGTCCGGAACCGTCAAAATGAGGCAGCCGTCTTTTTAGTGTTAAGGTCAGTGACTTTAATTTGTTTGAAAATTATCTCTCTATTCTAAAAAAAAGTAACTCCCGCTGTAGCAGCCGCTGCCGCCGCTGTGAAAAGCTTGTCACGCTATCTCCTCCGAAACCGCTGGGGGTATGGGGTCGAGAGCGATACCAATAGATGCAGAAAAATGTGGGGAACAAAGTAAGACATGTCTCATCTTCGTCGGACTTGTTGTTGTTTTTAAATTTTATGTTTTGTGGGAAAATATTGACTTTTTCATCTTTAGATTACGATAATTCGCCAAAAAATGATCGTAGAATTTTGATCTTTTTACAATCTCAGACTACAGACATTTCTCATTCAAACTAGATCCCATTTGTTTAAAAATATTTTAAAACAAACTAATATTTTTATCAAAAATGAAACAGTTTTTCAAGAAACATCGTCCCCTATGTGGATGTAACATCGATGCTCCTCAAGTTTTTATCTTACAAAGAAAATATTTACATCATCTGGAAGCTGAAAGCTTTCTCATTCATATAAACCTCATTTCAAGTCTATATCTTAAATTTTCGATTTTTACTTGGATTTTAAGCTGATAACTCAGTGATGAAATGCTCTTCGCATTAAGGGTGACAACAGTAAATGGATGGAAGCTGTTACATTGCCCGAGAATCACCCCTATGTATCTCGCTATTAGCTATAAGAGGAGCGAGCGTATCGAGCCTAGAGGCGAAGCCCCTAGTATATAAAACAATGTATACAAGGGGTGAGAAGATGGAACAGATGTTACTATAATGCATCACTCATATCATTCAAATTTATGACATATTTTTGTATACAGAATTTTATTGTAACTCTCCACATTCTCCTCATAATATATCAGAGAACATCGCCAGTATTTTTTCTTTATTCCCCTTATAATACTGCGATTTGCCCAAACACGCTTACGTTCGGGATCACGTTGATATGGATACTTCCCATATTCCATGCATATTTCTGTTATTTCCTTACACGAGTCTTAATATTTCCGTAGGTCTCATAATGAGCAGCAGGTTCTACACTGACGACCCCTGAATTTGTTCACGAGATGTGTTGAATCGTACCTTAAGATTAACTTAAAACTAGCACATACATTAGCATTTACCAGATGATAAAATAATTTTCATTTGAAAGGGAACTTTCCAGTGTATTTAAACAAATGTAGCTGCAAGAAAGTTGCTAAGATATCGAGTGAATGATTCACATTTAACTCTTAAGTGTCATCTCACAAACAAGTTTCCAGTTCATGATAAGCCTTTTTCTAACAAAAAGATAATACTTGGGAAAAAGCGAAAGTCCGCTTGAAAAGGCCATGAACAACAAACATTGCGTGCTGATGAGGCTTCAATTTAGATGACACCAAACTATTGTTGAAACTTTAAATTTTCTAGACATTTCAAAAAAGATATGGATTTATTGAAAAGCCTAACTTTTTTAACCTGAAATATATTGAGACCATCTTTCACATTGAAAATGGGTATGACAATGGGTTTATTAAAATGACAATGGGTCTTTTTCTATGACAATGGGTTTATTAAAATATGTTAATTATTCATAATGTTTTTGGACACGTATGTATTATAAAGCTTTTGGCATATTTAAATTTCAGAGCAATTTAGAGTCATAAAGAGAGGTAGGAAATTTTTTTTAAATATTCAAATTATTTAGGAGGAAAGACATCAAATTAAAAAATATTCCCTCTTTGGGGGATGGCAAATGCATAGAATATATAAAATAGGTCTCGTTTAGCTCTAGAAATTTTAACTAGCTCAAAATAAGCATAACTTTCTTAAAGTTATTACATGGAATCGCGCAATATTTGAAATTTTCTATAACTAAATTTTAAATCACAATTAAAATTAATTTCTATGTATATAAAAATTTCAAATTCTTATTTCAGATATTTGAGTTTGGGAAACTAATTTATGTGTAACGCGACATAATGAGGAAACTTTAAACTTTTCTGAAGAGACGGAATAGAAAAGTTTATATTGGAAATTTACGCAAAGAATATTGCAATTACTTCGTGTTATCATTATTAAAAGTTATGACAAAATCTTATGAGGTAAATAGAAGCATATTATAGACGCAAATAAGGGGTGCGATGGTCCAGTTGGCAAGGTAAGCGGGCCAGTAATCTGAACGTCTCTGGTTCGATGCCCGTCGCTGCAAATCCATCACCGTGTACACTAATGGCGACTGGTACACGTTAAATCCGTCGTGGCTGCAAAGTCCTCCAAGTTCTCATATTTACATCTAGAGGTACGGGGTCAAGTATTCCAGACTGGGCACTTGACTTGGTACTAAATTAAAGGACCGGCTTGTAGGGGGTAATGCTGGCCACCTATACGGTGCTACTTAAATAAATGGCAAACAGTCTCGACTGCAGAGTGTAATGAATTAAGTTCTAAAACTTGCCATATGTAACAACAACATATACGCAAATAAGTCTTTCTCTTAATTAAATACAACTAGTCTATAAGGATACCAAGCCCGATTTACTCTCGAGATTTCAGGCTTTCGAGGTGTACCATAAAGCCTTTATAGGCAGTAGAACGATTTCTTTACAATATAATCGGGAAATCCTTAGAGTGGTTTATACTGTATTGGTTTTTTCTAAATATAGCCGTTTCTCAACCTAAATTAAAGGAATCTTTGAATGTATAGTTTGGGTACATGAAGTTTAATTAGCAAAGAAATCGATATCGACAAAAGAAGAAAAAAGTTGCTTCTAACTCCCACCATCTTAGAAAATTATCAATCTGAAACTTAAGTTAAATATCAAGGTTTAGTCATGAGCTGCGGAAATAATTTCAACCATGTTTGGGATATAAAAGTCTAATTAAAGTCAGCTTCACTAATAACAAGAAGAGATTATGATTCATTGTTGAGAAAAAAAAGCTAGCATAGAATAATACTACAGCTTCAGTCAGCTTGAAATAATGCAGTTACAAAATTAATTTTACGCTATTTTTAACGGAGTTTAATAAGTAATCATATTTTATTTTCATTTTTATATTCCCTGCATAATAATGGAGATTACGTAAGGCAAAATAGTCCAATCAAATTTTCTATTTGATATCTACAATTTTGTAGGACTTTCTTTTGTAAATATTCACTGCATTTAACAATTTTCTGAATTTGTTTATGAAAAGGCATATGAATAAATTTCCTCTCGTTGTTATTAAGACACAAAAGCTGTAAATAATCTATCTATCTATCTATATATATATAGATAGATAGATTATGTGATATCTAACTAACTAACTAACTAACTAACTCACACACACACACACGGAATTCGGAATCAGAAACACAAGAAAGCTATCCTTACGGCAGGCGATGACTTGGGTTGTAGTCGCTGGATTGAGTAGTTATTAAATCCAGCCAATACAGTCCAGTTGAAGGGAATAATAAGTTTATTAAAGTGTACTCATTATGTATATTTAACTGGTTAGCATATTATAATAAATATGAAAGACTGGAAGATATTTACATGTTTACAAAGAACAGAAAGATTAGATGGTGGCGAATGATTCAAATCATGATTCAACCCATACCTAATACTCTAACTGACGCGCAGTTAGAATCTCACACAAGAACAATGGAATGTTAGTTTCGTTTGTCCACGTGATCCTGCATGGTACAATATGCCCAGCGACAGCTAAGCGCCACAAGTGCAGGCATGGTCGGGAGAAGAACAAATTGAAATGTAGAGTGGTAGGGTTGCATAAAAGATACGAAAAAGTATAAACAAAATTAAGGAAATAAAATAAATAAATAGTAGGGTGTTATTATTTACTTTCTCTCTCTCACACACACACACACACACACTGCATCTTGTATTTTCATCTTGTATTTTCATCTTGTATTTGCAGGTGTATGTCATTACATTTTGTCTGTCTGCGAGGGTATGTATCATACATTTGTTAGTGAAATGTTACAAAGAAACCGGATGTTAATGTGAAACTGGGTTTTAGAAGAGTAAATGATTTTCACCTTAGAAATTTTGCCAAATAATCCTCCTAAACTGATGAATAAGTTCTCCAGACATATACCTCCAGACCTATTATCCCTTAAGATAGTTGTCACTTAAGGCAGTTTCCTATCTTAAGTGATCCGCATATTGGAGGACTAAACCATGCCTAGGTCTCAATGTTCTGTTACATGAGTCGTCCGCGCCAAGCTTCTAATTTTAGGCCCATATACATCCCTATTATGTACTCCATGCAAATTATTTTATCAAATTATTACACATTTCTTAAATTTTAATAGAATTATTTTGAGCCATATCATTAGCAAAAATCTCGTGAATAAAATATTGTCGAAGCGCTGAATGTTATAATTCACCGCGGTGTGTGGTCGAGAGACGGTCAATAATAAAACTCCTATAACAACTCCAGAGGCAAAAAATAAATAGACTTGAGGAACACTAAGGTGGCGTAAAAGAAAAGTTGTGTGTATGGCCATTGATAGCGATCAAAAGACTATAAATGTTGCAAGATAAATTTGACGTTATTTTATGACCCACAATAAAACTTTCAGATAATGGTCAAAGTAGTATCACAAATGAAAATTATGGTGGGGAGGTACTTGGTAGACTGCGAACATGAGCGATGAATTAAAGGACCAACTGGGGCAGGAACTGCTAAGAGAAAGGCAGCCCACTGTCCAATGAGAGAAAAAGGGGCGGGCCAAAATGGCCCCAATAAACGGACAACAGCCCCTCCAAGAAAAAAAAAAACGAGAGAAGGTCGACAGATTTTTCTTGCTGTTCCCTGGAGCTTGGATGGTATAGAGAGATGATTGAGCTGTATCGGAGTCTAGCGGAAGTTACTGGAATCTGACATGATGATGCTGAACATGACCTGTTGTGGGCACCTGTCAACGAAATCCTTCATAGCTATATTCTTCAACTGTAGTAAGTACCTCCCGAAAGATCCTATAAATAATTGCTTTGGCTGAATAGTTTGTCTCTGCTTTTGTTTTCTCTTGTATTAAGTGATAATATGAAGGGAAACTTTATTCTATTATTAATTTCACTTTAAAAGTATTTTTTAGTATTGTCAAATAAAAGTATGATAAAGGCCAATTCTCTGTGTTTCCTTGCTTGGCCCCACACATGCACGCATCAATTTATTAAGGTTCTATTACAACCTATAAATATCACCAGCTCACAAAGGAGTGATGAAGAGCTTTGTAACAAAAGATCCTTCTTATAAGCTCATACACCTTGCATAAAAAAGTGAATCCAGAACATTTTCACCGCCTACACATGACCATGTTCAGATAATTTGAAAAAGAAAATCACAGACTTTGAAACCTAACTATAACCGAAAGAAAAATACATGAAGATGCAGAGAGATTTTTCTATGAATACATGTCAGCACTATACGAAAACAAGTACACACGAATGGGAGTGTCCGCACGCATAGAAACACATGCACACAGAATTTCATCTTGAAATGTCCGAGAGACATGTCCAAAGTATCTTAAGTACATAATTATTTTCAGACCGTTCGCTTCTTCATCATTTATCGGATGACGGCGACACTTCTTGAGACGATAGAGGAGTCATGACACTGTCGATTTTTGTCTCCTCTGTATTTCCCTTTTTCACAGCATGGATCCTTGCCATTTGTTTTCATCTGAGAGTTTCTATTACTTTTTTTATATGCGTTACGTATGTTTAGAGACAGATGGCATGCTTCCAGGGAAAGGCAGCCATCGTGCCCTTCAGTCACCCCTCCCACCTAATTTCGGGATGTTGTTTCGGAGAGAGTGTCAAGATTTAGGTCAATAAACTTAACTTTCTTAGAGTTTATTTTTAGTATCTCTGGGATAATTATTTTATAGATTGTGGTTGAAATGTAATTCAGCTTAACTTTCGGAAAAGTATTCCAAAACCTGCTTAAATGATTGTTTCTGTTTTATAATTTGTGCCATAACAGCTGGCAGGCAAATTCGAATACAGTTTCCCGAAAAAGAAAATTATTGAGATATTAAGCTAATTTTCGACTTTCTTGCTCTAAATTACATGTTTTGTAATTTATAATACATTTTATTTTGGTTCTTAAGCTTGCGATAGCATGAGAAGCGTAGCCATTCGTGCAAGCTTTTGAAATTTCTCTTTGTGAAGTATTTCATTAATCATGTATTTGATTTAATTGATGTACGCACGGTAGGATGATGCATTATGTTGCCTTACTCGTCCTTTTCCAGTGAGAGTCCTATAAATCATTTGCTATTTCTTTAAGTCTTTTTTTTCATTGACGGACTTCTTACCATTGTTTTCTTTGATGGTATTACTTTTCATTTTTTTGGGATATCTGTAATAAGTTACCTGTAATATCTAAGTATTCCATGCGGACAAGTTTGATTTTTGAGACACGTGGGTTAAAGACGGAATAAGATTCGTTCAGGATGATCTAGAAATGACTCTATGATGTCATTTCCAGCACAACTGTCCGGAGAGCAAGAGGTACGGGTTCCATTCCTTTTATTATTTTAATCGAAAGAAATGGAATACGAATGTAAGAGTGGGGATGAAAGATATCATTATAGGTGAGTTCATTGACATCATGCAATAAGTTTTTGCTCCGGGTTATTGATTTATCTTTATATCTTATGAATTTGTCAGTTATGTTTATAAATGAACATTAAGTCAGTAAAATTAGCGTTACGTTCGAAGTACAATACTAATCGATGCATATTCTAAATATAATCGGCACATGAAAATCATATTTATTCCAGTAATGATGATCCTAATAAGATTACTCAGTAGTTAATTCTGTAATAAATAAATATTAGAATACAGAAATGACATAGGGGATTTTTTTTTTTCCAACTGACACTGCCACACTTTTTTTTTAAAATACACTACAAGTACTCAGTCAGAGAATAATTTTAATCTAAATATAAGAAGATACATCACACATTTAGTCAAATGACATCATTTGACCTTGACGACATTTATTGATCCGGACATTTGTATTGGGGTGGTGCGGTGTTTTGAAATAAGGGCGTTCCCTGAATGCCTCCACCACCTGGTCGTGGTTTCGATTCCCGCTTTTCCGAGGACAATGCTAAGATTAGGAAGTTATGATGGTTTACCTATTTGGTGCTCCTTTAATAAAGAATCCAACAGATTCGCGGTGTGGATGGGTGAATTTCGTAACAGATGAAGTTCCTGCTGCATTAATAACAATTTCTGACATCAGCGACCTTATTGTAAAAGAAAACATTTGCATTTAAACTACAAAATTTTATCTGCTAAAAGCATGACTTTGACTTTAAATGAGGACCTCCTTTAACTTCAAAATATTTTTGTATCCCTAGGAAATAATTTATGGCGTTGTATAAAAAAGAGTGAAAATTGCGTAAAGTATATAAAATTATTTTTACAAAACACGTTCAAAGTTTTTCTGCTATATACGTGAAAAACATTACTTACTTGACTACAGAGTGTTTTAAGAAATAAATTTACTAAAACAAACAAACTCTCTTTCTCTGTCTGTCTGCCTGCCTCTAATTGGCAGAATAATCTCTGATTACCTCTAAAATGCTTTTGCAGCTTAACTAATTATATACAACAAATTTAAACAATGTTGCAGTTTTGTGCTTAAATCTCCCATGTCGTTGGCAGGCTTCCGTAAAAACCGTACAAGTGATCATTGGTAGTATTCATTGGTACAAGTGGTCATTGGTCAATGGTAAAAACCTTACAAGTCCCTAAAAGCCTTACAATGGTCATACACAACAGAATCATGTACATATAAATCTTACATTTCGCAGAATAATTGATGTTGTTTTCATGGATCGAAATGGTTCACTAATGTTCATAAATATTTAGACTACTGTCTGCTTATTATTCAAATTCCCACAGATACTGTTTTTAAATATGTTACGTAAAAGCTAATGGGTGCTATCAGAGGTGTTTATGCTGGGATATTTTATATAAAAATAGAGGATGTTTTACAAATACATTACTTTAATATTTACACGGTTAGATTCAGAAAAAAATAAACAATCAGTCTACCAAGAAGTGTTTACAAACCCGTCTTTGTATGGTAAACTATATCTAAGATTCAAAGGAAAAATATTTAAATTAAGAAAGCAGCCTCTATGAATAAGTATGACAGGTTGCTGTTAAGTACAGAATTAAATTAGATGCTAAAATGAGAAGACCTTTTTTGACTTTACATTTTATATTTTTTCAAAATTTCAAGGTTTTGTTTTTACTTTTTTATATTATTCCTCTCAATTTACAAAATTTAATGGGTTTGATTATATTATTCTTTAGAACAAATTCCGTGTAATTCCAGTGAGAAAAGGATCTGTTTACTATGGGAAGGGTTTTAATAATGTAGTCTGAACACATTATTTAAGAGGACCGATCCTTGACAAAGACCTCTATCTTTAACAAATGGAAAGTCACCGTTAAAATAAATAATTCATTCCGTAATGAGTTGCGAGCAAAATTATTCCAAACAAATTGAATAATGCCATGGAATTATACTAGACGCCTTGCTCACAACCAGTGAACAAATTTATATATTAAACGCTATCCCGACAACAATAAGTACTGTGGTGTTGCTTTCAGTTATAAACGCACAATGTATGCTAGTCTATTCATCTCCCAAGTCTTTGCTTCAAAATATTTTCTTCTTAAAATACATATTTTTGACACCGTTTTAAGAAGTTGCATAGTTTAAGTCATCACTAGACTATTGTTGAATTCTCATTCCTCTGAAGTGTCGACTGAGAACTCGGAACTTCAGAGGGATGAGAATTCCACAGGATGGAACCAGGACTTATACTAATTGCAGAAACTGCCCCGACACGGAACTGGGACCTCATCATGTTTTCTCTTGCCCTGCAATAATGGCTGCAATGCAGCAGATTAGTGACTGCTCCCCAGAGGACCTTTATGTGGACAATTACCTCCAGATAGCTGAGGCTGTGTGGACCGTCCACGGTGCCATCTAGCTAGCCTGTCCATGGACACGACAACCAACCAACTACTAGACTATTGCACTAATTCATCAGGAATTTACTTCATTTACAAAACGAGCTGTATACGAGGGTTGTAAATAAAGTAATGGCAACATACCAGGAAAATATTTTTTAATGAACGTACATGAAAAATTACAACAATTTCCTTCAATATAATCACCAGCAAAGTCTTGTACCTTTTGACAGATGTCAGGAAGCCATAGGATACCGTTGGCAAGGTGTTGTGGGCTGATGTCAGCGACAGAGCGCCCTACTGCTTGGATCACAGACGGCATCACAGCACGTCAGGCAATCTGATGCCTCGAAGGGGTTCTTTCATCTTAGGAAAGAGGTCGTGTCAGGGGAGTATGGAGGGTGTTCCAACTACTCCCAAGACACCGTCGCGAAAGATCATTTACAGATCGTGCAACATGACAACGAGCATTGTCATGCAGCACGATAAGGAGATTGTCTCGCAATAAACGTGGACGTTTGCACCGTATAGCCGGGTGCAGATGGTGCTTTAGCCACGAGCAACCTTGATTTTAATCCCCTGCTGCTGATCACTTTTTGTAAACATGATTTAGAGCGGTAGAAACGACACTGTCCACTTCAATGTCACGCAGAAACTACCCCCTCTACTGGATCGACGGTTTTATGTACTCTACACATTGACAACAGCTCCACCTCACTCCTCCGATATCCTGTTTGCGCATGCCCGATGTTCTACGATTTTCTGGGCTACGTTGCGACTACTTTATTTACAACCTTCGTATGTCGAGAACTCGAATACGACAACGAACACCTAAAAAATGAAACCAAAGTTACAGTTTATATGATCAAGCTCAGATCAATGATCTTGATAGCCTCGTGGTGAGATCGGAGCACCAAATTTTTTTAAATTTCTCATCACTTGCAAGTATGGTAATTGTTGTCGAGGAGAACGAAATGCACCAGCTCAAAAGTAAAGGGAAGTAGGGAAATGAAAATGTCTTGGACAGCTAAAAATTTCCAAACATAATCTGTTTCCTTTCAAACGCAGATTTTTTTTATTTCAGATGAAAGTGAATTTATAAATGCATTTTGGGAAAGTGGTCTGTAACAGATGATTCTTAAACTCATAAATTTAGGCTCTTGTTCTTATTTACTTCGAGTTTTTAGAAGGTATTGCTTAGGATTTAGATGAATTTCAAGAAAATAGTAACCATTTAAAAAATTAAATCTGCCATCCAAGCCGTTACGGAAAATCACTGCTCTGAGACTATGGTCTGAGCTGAAATCAAGCAAACCCTGAATCCTCTTAGAGGCATGAAGAAAATTATTGTCTTTCAGTGGATTCCATCACATGTCGGTATTGACAGGCGGATTTGCTTGCAAAAAACGGAACCCTTATTCAACACGATATTATACCCGTTACACCAGATACACTAAAAAGACACGTTTTTGAAAAAATTTAGAGAGGTAAACAACTTTTATATGGTGGAAAAATTGAAAGGTAAATCCTGAGAGAACATTCAGGACTGTTTGAAATCGCATGGCCACAAACCCCGCAAGGAAGTAGTAGCAAATTTCAGGCTACAGACTGGACATGACTGCTCGGCAGAACGTCTGTTCAAAATGGGTATACTTCCTACTAACGTTTGCTCGATCTACAGGGCAGGCGTTATGAATTCCGATCGCCTCCTAACTGGCCATGGACTTGACAGAATCCCCCAGAGAAACGGAGACATCAAATTGTATTGGGATACAAGCACCAGTATGAACTCTCTTTGTGACTGAACGTTTTGATTGTTTATATTTTTCTAGTTTATTTTGTTTCTAGTTTTTATTGTTGGTTTCTAGTTTATATTGCTGTTTTGTTTTGTTCCTAATTATTTGTAATGTTGTGAGCTGCCTGATCTGTATGGATTAATTTCCGGAATAAAGCCATATGTTACACACACAAAAAAAATTAAATCAGCATTATAGCCTCTGTCATAAAAAAATAGGTGAACTATAAACCGTTTCAGCTTCTATCAAATAGTGCGTTTAATCTTCAACATGTACCAAGGAACCCTTCTTAATCCTCAATCATGAGGTCGTTTCATCTAATTACAGCAAAAGAATGGGAGATATTACCTAAATTTATTTTTCTATTGTTTTTTTCCCCATTCTAGCCCTCTCATACTTTGCAAACGCTTTCCGTTGCTTCCACCTTGCACTCAAAGATAGGAATACGGAGGTGGATGCGTGCGCATATCATGAAGTGGGGGAGGGATGAAGAATTATAGGCAAGGGTCGAGGCAAAGGTAGAGATCATACAGTCTGAGCTTCATGAAGAACGGTTAAATGTACATTGGGTCTTATCCCAATTTTGTTGTACGAATTGTTCTAATAAAAGTTGTCCCTGGCCATCAATAAATTAAGTATAATTTATATAGACAGCTTGTTGAGGTTATTCTGAAGTTGATAAGGATGAAGATGTGGGTCCTACAGATGAAGTGTGTTTTATATATAGCTTTTTGTAGTTGTTCTGGTTCATCCTGTTACAGTTATAGATAACATGATACAGCTATTCTGTTGTCACTGGTCGTCAGTGAATTTGGAGTTTTATTACACAGATCTTGCTTTAATTACCTTGCAGCTACATATCGTCGATATTTTGGTGTCATAGTTAGAATTATAGTCTTTTTGAAATTGAAATCAAAAACAGAATTCACAATTCAGATAAAAATTAGACATGCAGACAGTTTTGAAAACAGTTAAGAAAAGCAAAGATTTAAATTTTTTTATAGATATCAGTAAACGGATCACCCAAGATGTGAATGAAAAATGGTTAATCTTAGAGTCTATTTATGAGTAAATAGCGATAGTTTTATAAAACGCTTGAGCAAATTTATCGCATTTAAATTGCTGTTTACCAAAAGTACTAAACTTAGCTTTTATTCAATCTGAATAAGTTCCACCCATCCTGACGAAAGAATCTATGATACGTTAGAAATAAACCTCCCATTATAACTAGTCAGAAATTTTCTAAACGTGACAGAGCAGAAACACATTTCGAAATGTTCAGTCTTCTGAAAGTTTTAAATTCTGCAGACTGTTAATAATGCATGGACATAGTTTTCTAAACGAAAGACCAGTCGAGTTGGGATGAAAAATTTAAATGACTGAAAAATTCCCGAGATCAAAACAAATAAAATTCGAAATAAACTGAATTTCTTCGAAATATTTTCTAGAAATTCCGGGAGATGACATTTTGATTCGGCCTAAACTCGCAAGAATTTTTCGAAGCATAATGAAAAGTGCATTGCACCTTCAGTTTTTGAGATTTATAAAGAAATGGGGAATTATTTCCTTTAAGGCATGGCTAGATTTATAACCATTTTGTATGAAAAAAAAAGTTTTGAGAAAAAGAATTTTGGGCAGATGGAGATATTGAACCTTAAAGAGTTGAAGAAAAGAAATAAAAGTTATAAATTTCCTAAAATACCAAAGTTAAGTTCGTTTTACAGGAATCCCAAATTTACTTGTAAGAGAGCTTAGATAAAATTTTAGAGGAAAAACTTCTAAATATGCTATCGAGTTTTCAAATCACGCTAACAGAACATTTTCATTTTTCTTTTAATAATTTCTCTAAAATTTTATGGAATCAACCTCTCTCGTCCTTTATTAAAATCTGAAAACTTTTTTCTGATCTAAGTGTCATTCTCTTATATCATACAGTGATTAGAATAATATGTAAACAAAATTTATATTTGCTGTTTGTGCGGTAACAGGCCGTTTAGCTCTAAAAATGTGGTCGTTGTTGTTGCTTATTTCCCCTGGCCGGAATTATTCCAGACCAGGTGCTTCCAGGCTTGCGGGATGGAGGGTGCGTCTCCGGTTAAAATATTGTTGTCACAAACAGCCCAACTTTTATTCTTTGATTTCCATTTGCGTGAAATTTGCTTTGTCTGGTATGAATGAACATGTATCTCAATTTTGAGATTTTCTAAATACAGAATTATTTTCCTTTTTAAAATAAGCATTTGGGTGATAATGCTGGAAAAAATAACTGGGCGGCATAGAAGCAATGGAAAAATGAAACTAATCTACTCAAAATTTTGCGCAATCTTCTGTTGTACATCCATATTGATGGACAAAGCTGGATATTGGACAATGGAAATCGCTTCCCCAAGGAACTTCGTTTTATTTTACAGTCACCATACATCTACGAAGAAATGTAATGAGTAGTAGATCGACAAAGCAAAAGTAAAAAAGAGAACCAAACGAAAAATAGACTTTTGCTACAGAGACGATAAATTTAATGTCGATAATAGTGAAACGTTTTCCTGTATTACAGGAGTAATCGTAAACACAGCTTTTTTTTCAATGCGGTAGGTACTTGCCTTCTGTCATTGGCCCATGAAGATCCTCGATGTTTTGCTGGCTACTTTATTAGGGGAGCACAATTTAGGTGAGCTAGCATTACTCCCTATAAGGAGGACGACACTGAAACGACCAAGATTTATTTGGGATTTGAACCCAAGCCCACTGCGTCACGGCTCAGAACGCTAACTACTATACTATGTGGGTGGCGTACACACAATGTTTCCTAGCTTAAAGATATAATTCTGAATTTATTTTTAAAAAAATCTGTCACTAAGAAATAGAAAAAGAATAATCTAGTCAACTCACCGTATACACTACGTTGCAATATTACAACAAAATTTTGGATCACAACTGAACTGATTATCTTGAGACATTTGTTCCCCATTAGAGATTTTAAAATTCATAGTTTCCACTTTGAAGCTTTGATTAAATTATCGAGAAAGACCCCAATATTTTTGGTAAATGAGCTTTTCTTGGCATTTTATTTCCATTCTTCTATAAGTGCAATTAGATACGTCCTCAGCCATTGGAAATAAAAAATATATTTTTATAAACCTATATTTTCCTCTTTGAAAGTTATTTTTCATCGATGTTAAGTCTAATTTTACATTATACATGGCAGTAAGTTCTAGAAGATGTCAATCATAATCAGAACGTTTTTGAAAGTTTCTGTTTGTGCTCTACATAGTAGTATTGTACTTACCATGCACTGTCATGGCAGCAGGCACCGATTCTCTCAATCCGGCCATGTTTTCAGCCACGCATCGGTAGTGACCTTCGTCAGACTGTCGAACGTCATTGATGACCAAGTTGCCAGGTCCAGCCAGGTGGAATCGTCCCTTATTAGTGTTTATGTACTCGCCGTCCTTGCGCCATCGAACCGTAGGGTCAGGATGACCTTTGGGCGGCACGCACTCCAAAATGGCCGACTCTCCCATGGCCGCCTGAACTGGCTTTGGGCTCAAGCGAAAGTCATCTCGCAAGACTGCAAAAGAGAATAATTACATTTAATCTTGACCTTTCAATAACAAATTAGACCACAGTAAGAAACTCTTTTTGACCCTCTACTCTTCTGGAGAGCCCCCTGAAAGTTAACAAGTTTCTATAGTAGTAGACCCGAAAATTCAATGTATTCATTCTACGTACGTTGGTGTCAGAATCTTTATGATATTTCTCCATAGGTATATTATTTTTTATTTACTACAATCTCTTTTCTAATTTTTTTTTCAAATTTCTTAGAGTACTGACCTTTTATATTACTTATTTAGGCTAGAATTTACCCTTAGCGCTGTGAAGAATAGGAAATTCTTCAAGCAGTCAGCCGTGTGAATATATGTGATGTGTCTTTGTCACCCGAGAGCTGCCTGTCCTTGGCAACAGAGGGGGGGGGGGGCGTGAAGAGGGTTTACCTCTGGTGTCGAACTAAGTGAGTGATGGCCATCACCGGGTTGAGGGGCGGAGCTCCTCTCCTTGTCCACTGGCAAGAGGGTGTCACCTTGCGACAAAGGCCATACACCGAGAGTCGGACATTCTTCATGCACAAAGGGGTCTGTTCGTCCCTCTGCGTGGGAAATTCTCGAACGTTAGAAGTAGCAGAGGTCACTGGTTTCAACAAATCAGCGTCCAAGCAAATGAACCAACGCATGATAGGACGGAATGTGTTCCATAGGAAGGTGCTGAGGTTTTCGTGGAGAACCCCAGACAGAAAAAGAGTCAGAGAGACTTGTGATCTACTCTCAGAAGGTGAATGATACCTGCGGCATTGGGCCGGATTACATTTTTGGGAAATTGAATCCCGGGGCTTAGTGCCGTTTCACGTAGTTGGTGGACTCCGACTATTTGGGGAAGAATCTTAACTACCCGGTGCCTTAGGGTGGTTATGAATGTAATACTTCGTGTACTTTAAATGTATATAGTGTAGATAATTAAATAATTTGTTGTTTAAACCCTAAACTCCGTATTTTTGAATTAATCTATATTAAGCTATCTGGGAGAAACTGCCCATATCGTCACAGCGCATTTAGCTAAGGTATGGTATTATAATATAGTAATGAAGTAATTTATACGCATGTCTCTCGATTTAAACACCTACTTTCTATGTTTTTAACCATCTGAGAAGAACATATGTTAACAAATCATCAGAATTAATGCCTTATAAGTCATAATTACAGCACTGTAAAATATAATTTATCAATATAAATGGATGTCATGTTAATAGATCACCCATTATTTATTCATTAAATCGTTTAGAAACATGTATGCTGATATTATTGTATGTTGTTTCTGTTAAGTGTGTATTTCGAACTAAACATATAAAGTGCTTATACCAAGTACTCTACAAATATCTAAAATTCTTAGAATCAATAGCATTTACAAATATACATAATTCACATAACAATAATGGGAATGCAAGCATGCACTAAAGAAAGGAAATTTAGAATTTCATATTTAAACAATTTTTGAATTTTGCATCCAAACTATATTTTAAATCGCCAAAGTTTTTCCTGTTAACGTAAGAATAAAAATGGTACCAAAAAAAGCCTAACGCTTTACTTCCGATTTAAATGGCTTCGACATTCATACAGAACAATGATTTGCATCTCCCAGATTCTCCTGTTTTCGTATACAGAATTCTGAAATAGAATTTATTTTAGAAATAAATCTGGTTCTCTCTCCCTGGAAACTCGTGCAAAGGTTATTCCTGAATAAATGTTGCACAGATGTGGATGACTTTGCTCCACGAATCATAAATCTCGTGCGTTTGCAGAACGTAGCCGTTTTCTTTGTTTACTTTGAAAAAAAATTTTACAACAGTTATTTCCTAGTCTCCTGACGTGCTGTTGAAAATTTGGGAAATAGAATGCCTAACAGCAATTTAGAATAATTTTTTTATCAATTTTTTTAGAGTAAAGAATCAAGTGTACGTGAATAACTATTTATGCAACTAAGTCCATGGTTAACAAGTTTTAAATACTCTATCAATTTGTTGGGAGACAGAACAGCTAATTTTTAATCATATTTCTTGGAAAACTGTGAGATAGTTATCTCTTAAAACTAACGTTGTTAGTAATAACTAGATCTGAAAAGTTTTAAAACCGATATGATAAAATCAAAGCTAATGTGCTTAAAATGTTCTGTTATTTTAAGTAGGGTAATGATAATAATCTACAAATTTAAGTTGCTAAGCGAATTTTTTGGGCAGTCCGTAAGAGAAAACTACTGCATCAATTTACTTCATTTTGGTCTTAAACGAAAGATTTTAATCTATAGATGTGTCAAATTTGGTTTTTATAACCTCAATTTCTATTAATTAGCGATAATTTACAATTAAAATTTTCTTTCTGCGCATGATCATTGACATGCTTAAATCTGCCGTTAGATACTTACTAAGCCCGAAGCTGCATAAGCACGTTAATTTGTTTATTTCGAGGAATATATCTAGCTCTCTCTCTGCCATTTTTATTTTTAATTATGTTTGTAAAATATAGAATTAAACCTGACGGAAATTGTTTATTTCGCGCTGTTGAGTAACCATATTTATTTTCATTGGGTTCAATAGTAATTTTTAAAGTGTATTTCTTTATTCTTAATATTATGACTTTCAACATTTGGCAATGATGTGTTGAGTATAATTTGTGTATTAGTACATTTATTTACTATCCAACTTTACTATCATGTTTTCACGGGTACCAACAAGTAGGGATATAAAATTGCATTAAGAGAAATTACACCGAATTACTGAACAAATAATTTAGTATAATTTCGGTGTAATTAACAGAAGCGGTGTAATGAACAGTAACAGTTCGGTGTAATTAACAGAAACAAATTTAAACTTAAAACAGTTTAAATGTAGTTAAGATTCAATTCCAACACACACTTTTCCCGTGATTATATTCTGATTGACATTTTAAAGTGAAGTGCACCGTACAAATTTTTCCTTGCAACTCCTCCTGGTAAATATTAATACAGGAAAAGTGTGATTTTAGAAGGATTAGGTCAATATTTGTTCAAAAAAGGTCGAGTTATACTGACATATTTTAGGGCCAAATACATTGGATAATATTGGTACATATGTGCAATGTCTCTGTATCAGCCAGTTTGCAAATGCAATTACCGATATACACTTAGAAGCCAATTCATTATAATCACAAGAACATTTTATGCGAATCAACAATGATGTCACGCTGATCATTTTAGGGGCAAGATGTGCATAAAAATGGATTGACAGATGATTGAGAAGACAGTTGAAGGTATTGATTGTGAAGGAATGGGTAAAAACGTGATATAACGAACTTTAAACGTAGAAAGAATGTATGTGCTAGATACAATGGAGCGAGTATCAGAAAACTGCTTTGCTTTAGGATGCGACATCAGCTGTTGTTCATGTTTACAAATAGTGGGCTACCAAACAAAAAAATGGTCTCAACGTAAAGCTTGTGGTCATCACTGGCTACTGAAGGCTTGAACTGAAACGATTGTTTCCAGGCTTCTGCAGTCTAACAGAAAGGCAACAGTGCATCATATTGCAGCTAATATTAATGAGAGATAATCTTCGATGTCCTCTCAAGGTACTGTTTGTCACACGTTACACTATATCGGGTATGGAAGCTGAAAACATGTTCGAAAGCCTTTCCTGTTGGTAACTAACCAGATCAAACGTCTCTGTCGTGGGGGTACGACATATGTATAAAAAGAAAAGAAGATAGAAAAGGTGCAAAAAAAAAAAACCAATTAACAAACGGAACGAAAATGGAATAGTAAAATGACGCCAGACGATACGAGAAGAATGTTGTGGGGATACAATATGTTAGGAGTTCAAAAAGGGCAGACAACCCAATTAAATCGAACAGTCGGTGGTGATATGAGAAAATTGGAATGGCAATTGATCAGACAAAAGGGCCGGATGAAGAGAAGAGATTGAAAGGAAACAATTAAGAGTCGAAACAGAGAAGGAAGACGTTGTGATGAAAAGGGAATTGTGGACAAAGAGAGGAGGACCCCACACATAGGAGATGTTCTGGGAAAACACATTTCCTAGAAAAATAGGAATGAGTCAAGGACGGGATTGTTCGAGTTTAAAACGCCCCTCACTCTAAATGGTGGAAGGAATGATTAGGGAAGGAACGTGTTAACGAATCAAAAGTGGAAGTATAAAGAAAAAGGTGGAACATGAGAGACGAATGGAAATGTAAAAGGCGGGGCGTTGAGAACATAATAAAAAATAGAAAGAGGAATATCAGATTGATGGTGACTCTGAGAGTTGGCACCCAAAAATAGAGAGTGGTAGCCTCGAAAGCGAGAAGGAAAACGAATATATATGGGAGATTGCGCCCCGACGTAGCGCATCGCTGTAAGCCGGCAACTCAACGATGAAAGGAGCATCACTGAGCAGCAGAGTCGACATAGATTGCATGAACCCCGCAAGCTAGCATAGAGGATCCGCGGAGCCCAGATTGATTGCCTGAACCCATGCAAGCTACCTATGAGACGATAAGAGGTGAAACGCGGAACCACGACGGAGTGCCTAATCCCCACCAGCAACGAATGGAGAACTGATCCGGCCGTTAAAGTCTGCCTCTTCCTATGTTATGGAGCGAGTCCGAATAGAGACCCCCAACAGTCACCTGAATATGCCAGCCAAAGTCCACTTCTGCAGTCTGCAAAAATGGAGGTAACCTTTTATTAACTACTGCCAAATTTCACGAATTACCCGAGTCTTAGATGATAGGCGGACATTAAGGAATAAGATGATATATTGCGTACCGAGATGATATTAATTTAAATAGATGAAATAATATAGGCCAATAATACATTGATATAATGAGAATGTCTGTAAGTTCAAATTAATAAGAATATAATTGAATGTATACTAATATTTGCATTGTGTGAATAAATTAATGTATTGTTTAAAATCAGAGTAATGGTATCATTGCCTACCACTATAACCAATCACGACCCACCCCCAAAGAACTCTACGACAGTCTCTAGCTCGCACAGAATCACGAATATTGGACAATAAATGAACGAAAAAGGGTAATGTGTCCGGATTAATCACGTTTTCAGCTACAACTATGAAGATGACAGGATGCGAATTTGGAGAAAGCAGCACGAAAGCATGACCTTTAAGAGCATTGCCATAACACTTTAAGATGGAGGAGATAACGTTATGGTTTTGGGGAGGTATTCCTGGCATTGTTTGGGTATTTTTATTCACTTAGAGGAACATCTGAATGCCAAAAGACATTTAAATATTGTCGCTGACCAAGTACATCCAGTAATGTTAATGATTTATCCCAAGCTCTCTCTCTTTTTAGGGCTGAATAGAAGCCATGCGAAACGGTTTATCATCTGTTTTACTTCCGCCAGGCGGCAGTGTTACGACCAACGACTGATGATAGCACTTGAACCACGAAACTGCTGACAGAAATATTAGCCTTATGCTACCTTTGTAATGTAAAAAAAAACTCATTTTGAATGTCTTTCGACGCTAAATTTATTAAAAAAGCTTATATTAAAAATAAAATTTATCTCTAAAATATGTAGCTAATCTCTTAATATAAAATTTTAACGGAATCACTAAAGCTTCACTACTTCCTTTTGTATAACGATATTTTACCAGAAACTTAAGCAGTATTAACTTATTTCACGCCATGTCATTTTCATTATTTTATCACTTTTAATTTACCTCTTGGGAGAGAACTTTAAGATCTTAATGATTATTTATAATTACATGTCATTGTTTCGGAATAAGCCTTTTGAAACTCGTTTTTTTTCTAATTCCTTTTATGACTCGGAAAGGGTTTTAATTTTCAAATATTTTAATCTTATGCATACTCTTTTATTGAATGTGATAAATGTAAATAAACTTTGTAAATAGAATGTTATAAAAAGTTGAAATTGTGTTGTGTTTTTTTATTTAAGTTCCTGCGTTTTAAATTAACCTTATCTAAAATATCTTTCTATAAAAATTGTTTTCGTTGGATTTTTCCCTTTTTCGCTTATTTATTGTACAAGATTCATCTGGGTTAATGATAAATTTTTAAACAACGCATTCAAAAGCGAGACAAAAGACTCATTTTTCACTACGTATTACTTTTGACATTTATAAAAATCCCCCCCCCCTTATTTTAAGGCTGCAACAAAATGTTTCCCGCCTTACTCATTAAATATCGAATTTCTTACCCTCAAAAACTCAATTCTCTTTCGAAATCTGTAGAGCATTCAAGGAATTTTTTTTCCAATAAAAAGTTTTCGCTGTCGTAAAATCTTAATGAAATCAAAACAGTTCCAACCTTTTTTTTTACCCCCATCACACCACTTTCCTTTCGAATTTTCATACTCACCAATTATAGAAACACGCAAAAAAAGACAAATTTTACGTACACTAGTTACATCACTCCGGGCTACGCTCAGTACTGAACGGTGCTCATTTTGCGAACGCATTTTTATCTGTTTGTTTGGATCCGTCCCGCTTTTATTTTCTGCAAGAGAAAAATTTTTTTACGTGCTTTTCTATCAGGTTTTTGGATTTTTATGAGAGAACGGATGACAGAACAAATAATTTTCCGCTGAGTTTTCTTTTGTGCAAAAGTGTTGTTTAGACCTAACCTCGGGCGATTTGTATCTTTTATCTTGAAATTTTATTTCTACGAAGAGTACTTGGAAGAGTTCTCGGTACAGTGGGATAAAAAATAAATAAATAAATAATCTCCATGATTGTCTTTTGTGCCTCTTCTGTGAGAAATGAAAGGCAAGCTTGAATAATGGGGCCGGCATTTTTTTTAGCTAGCCCTGCACAGTTTTATGCGTTAAGAAAAATAACCGGAAATCAGATTTGCCCAAGTTCCGTTGATGGATGTTCTTTTTGGAACAAAATAGCAGAAATATTGTTAAACCTTCTGCAAAAATGAGCGTTTTTTAGGTAATGAAACTGCTAAGCGGTTTTGGCTGCAGATTTATGTCGGTTTTTTTCCTCCATCTTTTTTTTTCTCGTTGTGCAAATCTTTTGAATTCTTTACCGTGTTTAATGGCGCGTAATGGCCACGTGATTAATGCATTTTAAAGAATTTCTATGATGAAAAATACATTCAAAGCTTATTTATAACTGATGATAAATGTACGGGAGTTGAAATCAAATTGGTTACATCTTTTTTAGAAAAAAATTTATATATATTCGTGGGATTACAACAAAACAATAACCTTGTATTTAATTTGAGTTTAACTTAAAACAAAGAAACCCTCGATAATCATATCAAATTATAATACTCAAGCAAAGAATATTCCTTAAGTTTGTTAGAAATATCACATCTGATAACATTTTATATTTATCGCTCTAAAAGAGATTGAAAAACAAATATTGGATGCTTTACAAGAAATGTTCTTTTAAGAATTTAGCAAAACAATTCTTCCCCTCTCTCTGTATATATACTAATAAACAATTGACATTTTACTATGAATAACTGCATTCCCTATTCAGAAAGTGGGGTACAACTGCAATTTGATAGCAGTTTGATTCAAACATCAGGTATCTCTCCCTCCTGTTGTTTTAATAGAATCATCAAAATCAACTTAAAGCAAGTTGTGTACTTTACTTTAATCTTGAGACCATGGCTTGAAAATATATATATATATATATATATATATATATATATATATACATATATACCGTATTTTCGGGACCATAAGGCGCATCGGATGATAATACGCACCTCAAATTTGTGGGAGGATTTTTAGAAAAGAATATTTTGATTTCGTTAGGTTTATAAAATATTCACGATTTCTTACTTAATAAATATAACATATATATATATATATATATATATATATATATATATATATATATATATATATAATAAATACAATAAATAATACATACAAAAATACATAATATATATAATAAAATATTCATTTTAATTTAATGTTACCTTTGGACCATAAGACCAATTGTAAGTCGATATTTCTATGTAAAAAGGTGCGTCTTATGGCCCGAAAAATAATATATATATGTATATATAAATATATATATATATATATATATATATATATATATATATATATATATATATATATATATATATATATATATATATATATATATATATGGGAAATAGAAACAAAACATTCAACAAAGGAGAATGTTTTCAAGTGTTTTATATATGGAAAGGGACAAATAAATAAATGAAACCTCAATGCCACCTATCGGTAAATTTAAGCCAATCATACTGGAAGGAGTAAAATGGTATTCTAGGGTTTCTTCCGGTTAATTTTGCTTTACAATGTTTGATGCGATAATGTAAGCTACAATTTTGTTATTGGGGAGGGGGCATCCAGCAGGATGGCAGCTCTCAATTAATTTCTCTTATGAAGTTCTGTTTTATTCCATAACGTTTGTTTCTCCCCTAATTATCTTTTTATATATTTTGCTCAGTTCGGTCAAAAGTCGATATAGCATCAACTAATTGATTATCCCTACTTGATTCAGTTGATTTTTAACTACGCAATCTATCAATTTATAATATAAGACCAATATTATAATATAATAACAATCGTCAATTTATTATATCATACTTCCCGATTGGTCACAGTATTATTGTTTACACCATGGTTGCCTCTAGCAAAACTCGTTTAAAGTGTATAATATACTCCTTAAACGAGTTTTGATAAATATACACTGCATATTTATTTGAACCCTTCTGGTCTTCCTGCAACTCACGAGCCTGGGTCTATTCTTGTTACTTTAATTTTTTATAGTGTTTCTTACATGTATTGTGTATTTATTCATGTTTCGGTGCATTTATTTATTATTTGTTCGTTTGGGAAAATATAAGCATATTCCTCATTATTTAATTTAACAATCGATTTCTTAGTTAATATTTATTTATCTTTAGCGATTAAACTATATTTATACGCTTCCCATGATTTTCTTTACATACTTGATCAAATGGGATCGGTTTAATCAAGTTTGAAGGAGATACATTAATATAAACATTTTTTTATTTCTCTCCCATATTTTAGAGATAATTTTTTTCTTCTTATTTTGATCCCTTTGAAGTTTTTTTTCTCTCTCGCAGAATAGATTCATTATGGAAAGGTTTTGGTTATGTTCCGCCTCAAGGAAAGTCTTCTGTTGAGTTGAAATTTCTATTCTATACAGTTTGAGGTATTATGACATGTTTAGTTTCAGTTATTTCTATTGCGCAATCCCCATACACCTTGCTCTGAATCCGGGCTTGAACAAAAAGTAGCAAATCTTTGGAAACAAAAATTTAATTCGGAAAAAAAAACACTGAAAAATATATTTTTGTTTTAGTTCGATTATGCTAAAAATTAGAAAGTACTCAAAGTTCAGATGGAATGAGCATAAAAGCTGTAGAACTGAGAAAAAAAAACTTCTGCCTTACGGAGTTTTTTGCTAGCATTTTAAGTTGTTGCAGTAAATTTTGGTAACATGTTTAATTTGTCCTAATAAAGAAATTTAAAATGTGTATGCCCTATATTTCTGGCTCTAAATTTATGTAGTATTCCAAGGGTTTTAAGGGTGAAATTTGTATATGTTTCCCAAAACCAGTAAGGCTTGATAATCTTTGGGGACACAGTCTAGACTCTAATAGGCATTCCTGAAATTCCCCTTATTTTCAAAAAATAATACAAGTCACTAATGGTTACTTGTATTATTTGAGATTTACGTCTAAAGGAGCTGCAAGTGGAGTTTAGAGAAAGAGCAAATATAGTCGGGACGTGACTGATATCCAGTATTTTAACCGGTCACCCAAACTTTTGTATCATTTCCGCTATAACCCAAACCTGAGCAAACAATGCAGTGCGGCAGTGGACCAGGTGACTGAAACATGAGAGAGAAATCTACACAAAAGTACTGCCGCAAAAGAGGTTATAATTTGTTAAGTATGCTTATGTAACTCTATGAATTCATGTCTGGGGGTTTTATAATTACCTATAAAGACAGATATTTTCCAATTAAAATCTGCTCCAGTCTGTTAGTAATCTCATATCGGCACATTACTGTTGCGACTAATAGTGTGCCTTAGGGTTGAGTTGGTTTGGTTTGGTTTGATTTGAAGAGCTACGGCCAATTTTTTGCTACACGAGGGCTAATTAATCCGGGACTTACTGCTTAAAGCCGATTCCGAACGGCTACAAACGGCCATGCCAAAAGTGGGACTCGAACCCCACAGACTTTAGTACCGAATCCCAGCGCCCTAACCGTTCAGCCATCGTCCGTCGTACATTAGGGGAAACATTATGACCAATCACGTCCATTTTACTGAAAGTGTTCGAAGCATATTTTTCCACTCCCTATGACTCCCTTCTAGTATTTTGTTGACAAACAGGGACAATTCAAGCACCATATCACTCGTCTGTTGTCATTCAATCGAGTGAGTTGTGACTCTGTTGCAAATTATATTAAGTAAATTTTCTAGAATATATAAATTAATGCAACCCTAAATATTCTATATCTCCATTCTATCAAGATTTTAAACAGTATGAAAATATTAAAAATATTCTAAATGGAAGAAATTACCAAAAGAGGCAAAAATGGAGAAAATCTTAAATGAAATAAAAAGTTCTTGTCTAAGGAGTCCTACAATATATCTCTCTAAAGCATCGGAAGTAGAAGATTACAGCACTTTCCACAAAGTAAAACGAGGAATATTGAATAAAAAAAGAGAGAAAAAAATGGCCTGTTCTCCTATCATGCAACCATTTTAAATGGCTCAGGAAATACTTCATAGTTCAGGAAATTGTATCTCTTCCTATTCTCCCAGTAATTGAATTATTTAGAAAAATTGCATTAATTGAATCTAAAGATTACGTTTCCTACAAAAAACTCATTTACAGGTAATTAACTTTTGAGTACTGTGAAAGAGGGTGATTAGGAAACTCAAATTTAAGAATGTGGAAATAAAAATTTCACTCTTCCTGATTCAGAAGAAAAGTTTAAGTTTCATTTAATTGTTCCTAAGGCATCAATGGCTCTTAAGGTGCTCTAATTTGAAGAGAAATAATTAGATATTTCGACGGAATGATGAGATAATCAGAAAGTATTGCAAATAAAAATTTTCTCCCCATCAGAAGACTCTGATGTTCATATTTTTATTCATAATTAACTATGAAAATAACAAAGAGGTAGCTGCCAATTTATATTCAAATTGTAATATACTTTATCTAAGCTTCTCAGATCTGTTAACACTCAAGTACCAATGTTAGCTGGAAAAATTTGATAATCATTAATATGTTTTTCAAATTAAATCTTAATTCAGAAATCTGCATGAGTTCTTAAATTTTTTCGAATTCGGAATTCATTATATGGAGCTAACTGTAAAAAGAGCTTTGTCCACATTTTTACGCAATGAGTTGTAAGTATAAATTGAGAATCTAAAAAATTTTCTTCAAAATAATGTAAGCAGTTAAAATTTGAAGGTAGACAGAAAAATCGGTAAAAATGTGACCTTATAGTATATGCTATATTAAGAAACAGACTGAGAATGAAAGACATAACTTTCCATTTTACTCAATTCAGTGGAAGTGTTGCACAAACGGGCCTTTGCCACGAAGGGGAGTATAAACTGAAAATTTCAAAAGATAATTTATTTCAAAATGATGAAAGCTAATATTCAGCTGAGTGACGATAATGAAAAACGAATTCCCATGACATCTTTAAAAGTAAGTTAAAAATTTAAATTCTCTTTGGGAGTCTGCATCTGCTGGTTAGACTTGAAACGTGCTCTAGTCTACTATCTCTTTACTCAGTGAAAATAAATGTTACACACATCAATCAATGGGAAGTAGAAAATGAAAGTGTTAAAATATTTTTTCAATTGTAATAGATCTTAGTATTTGAAAGAAGGAAGATGAAAGCAGGAATAAATAACTTCTATATACTGCTATATACATATAAAAATAACAGGTTTAACATGTCCATTCCCGGATACACCGGGGAGTAGCACGCTAAACCTGTAGGTTGTGAAGTCCCTTAGTGAGGTTCGTAGGGGTGGATAGAGGTACGAGCACCACAGATGTCACTCGTTAGGGTAATCATCTAAATTGTGGTGTCACTCATACAGAGAGCAATGTTGGCTCACATAAATCTGTGCCCCTATAAGGAAGAAGCCAACTTACTCGTGATGAATGTGTGGGAGAATGTCTGTACAAGTGCCTTTAGCATTCTAATATATATATATATATACAGTGGAATCTCGAGCGATCGTTTTCGGATCCATCGTTTTTCCGTATGTGTCGTTCATTTTATCCAGTCCCAACGATCATATTGCTTTGTTATGTTTCCGCATCTATCGTTTTCCCGCATTTATCGTTCATTTCAATCGGTCCCTTGCAAAACGATAGATCGAGATTCCACTGTGTGTGTGTGTGTGTGTGTGTGTGTGTATATATATATATATATATATATATATATATATATATATATATATATATATATATATATATATATATATATATATATATATATATATATATATATATATATATATATATATATATATAGTGGCCGTGGCGGCCTTGTGGTACAGCGCGCTGGTTTTCGGTGCTGAGGGTGCTCAGATCGAATCCTGGTGAAGTTCCACTAAATGCCTCCGTTTATGTCGTCCCATCATAGGGGGGCAAATCTGGTCCGCCTATATGGCGCCCCCATAATAAAATGGCCAGCATGACTGCGGTGAATTATAGGCGAATGTCTTCGCGACAAGTGCCTCCGCATTAAAAAAAAATAATATATATATATATGTATATATATATATATATATATATATATATATGTATATATATATATATATATATATATATATATATATATATATGTGTGTGTGTGTGTATGTATGATATCAGATGTAGTTTGAAAATTTTAACTCTGACTGTACGACTTATAACACCCTCTAAACATACTCTCTACGTTTATTCAAAAAAGGGGAGCATTGCACACGATACAACGCAAAAGAAAAGTAAGATCTATGAATCTAAAAAAATTTTTTTCAAAATTAATCAAAACATTTTAATGTTTAAAACTGAAAAAAAACAGTTTCCACCAAGATGGGACATTTGTTTATGTCATTTTTAGAAAGTTGCTGAAATTTCAAAGTCTAGTGGAAAGGCTTAGGAACTCTCGGATTTTTCTCAGTCAAAAGATGGAGTATTGAATACTTACTATAAAACGGAGAGTAAAGTAAAAATTGAAAAGATTTTGTTTTTAAACTTGAGCAAAAGTTACTAGTGTTTAAAAGTTGGTAGAAAAAGGTTGAAAAATGTTTGACATATTGCATAGCTAATTTTTAAAATAGTTAAAATGATCTTTTTGATGGTAAGACACTCTTCAAGACTTCTAAACGCACAGACAAATCGAATTCATTACCTCTGTAGACATGAAATTTTTCCTGTGTTCATTACCTATGTAATGGAGTGGATTCCAAAATATAATATTAGCATCAAATATAATTTAGCCCTTTTTGTCCCTTGCATGTGTGTTTATAAATAGAAAGAGATAATAAATCCTACTTATTCTCGCAGTTGAATCGTTATTAATTTTAATTAACTATTCGTCTAGCTTTTTCTATATGTTCGATCCACCATAGAATATTAATTTACAGAGTTAACGTATTTTTAAAGAAAGTGACGTACGAGAAAGCCCAATGATTTAACGTAGAAGATTAAAATTCTATATTTGAAAATTTCAGCAAGATAAAGCATGCGCTAGGCTCACCCTCATAGAGCAACTTAATACAGTAGAATATACTTTACTAGCATTTTAACATCAGCCATGGGCATCATAAATGCTTGCTCCGGAGATTTAAAGCATATCTATAAATGTAATAAAATTATGTATTTCTTTATGATATAATTTATCCCGTATTTTTCTTCTTTAAAGATCTATGTAAAGTAAGTTCTTTTAAGCAGGTTTTATGTTTTCTATCATATACCAGAGCAGATGCAAAGTCCAACATTTTAGTCAAAAAAAGATAATATTATAAACCAATGATTCCCAACCGATGTGCCGCGGCACTTTAGGGTGCCGCGAGATTTTTTGGGGTATAAACAAAAAAAATAATAGCAGGGCCCACTTAAAATAGATTTTAATTTGGTATCAAACTTTTGTGTTTTAAGAATCAGTCTCAAACATAACTATCCTTAGTGATGTCCATTGCAGTCCTCTAGTGTAATATTATATTGAAGCCCATGGCTATTTTTGAAAAGGTGTTAATATATTCTATTTTGGTGTTTGTTGCTCATACTTTACAAATTGGTAGTGGAGTAAATATTTATTTGAACTTAAATATAACATATTGCTGATATAAATTTAGCTGTGATTTAATATTAAAAAAATTGAAAAAACTAAAATTCTAACATGGGTGTCCCGGGTTTCTAATCGGATTTTCAAGGGTGCAGCAGACGTAAAAAGGTTGAGAATACTTGCTATAAACGAATCGGAATATTTTTTGCAAACAGCCTAACAAAAAAAAAAAAAAAAAAATACAGCAATATATATAAAGTTGTGTTGTCTCTCATTTATCTATTATTTCAAGCCCTTAAAAAACCACAAATGACTTGAGCTAGCCTAGTGATAGTGCTTCGGTTTTCGGTAATGAGGGCGCTCGGGTCGAATCCCGACAAGTGCTATTAAATACCGCAGTGCCTAGACCGGATATGGACGCGTTTAATCTGTAGACCGGAAAGCCCCTCTATGAAGCCAGAGAAGGTGTTTGAGGGTACGATCCCTCCCCCATGTCCCCCCTTGGGGTGATTGGTCAAAATTGAGGTGGCACCTGGCTAATTCGGACACCGACCCTTGTGGTGCCATTATAAACTGGAGCCGCTTCCTCAGCCCTCTAGCCTGTATGGACCAGGTCTGGACATTTCCGGTATTAGATACAACAAAAAATGACCACAAATGAGACAAAATCCTTCTGACTAACTAGGCGAGAGATGCAAACTTCATTAACGGTATTTTAGTTTTACGCACCCAGAATATTTCTGAAACTGAATATTTCTGCGCTGAAAAATCTTTACATTCTGGAAAAATCAATGTTCTCCGAGTATCGGAATTTTTACCTAAAACGTGATTTAATAAACTGTGTGGTATCAATAGCACATAGACGGTCCTAACCGATGTCAGTTTGCGTGCTTCAAAAACACACAAAATTATCCCATCAATTAGAATTGATAACATATTTTTATAGGTATTCTTTCACGTTCAAATTACATTTCACGCATGCAAGAGACTGCCTTCATGTTTCCTTTTCAATTCATTTAGTAATCTGTTGCTTTCCTAAGCGGAACAAAATAGGCGTAAAATTGTAATTTGTTATTCCAGTCTACTTTGCTTGCAACGAAACAGAAGTAAAAAAGTAATCGGAAAAAGGAATGGCTGTAAGACCTTCGTCAAAATTCCGGACACAGTCTCCACTTCAAATGACATAATGTATTTTCCCTTTTTCACTTGTGATTAATTACACTGGCACACGCCTAATCTAATTTTTGTTATTTATCGAAGTAGAGACAGATGGCTCTGTTACAAAAATTACGCCATGGAATAACGATATAAAATAAATATTTCCCGAGGCTAATATGTTATTCACTTTAGCAAATAAGAGTTGCTATAATTTCAATTAACTTTAGAATTTCTATTGCATATAGTTATAAGTATGAATTAAGCGGAATAAAAATTGCATTTCATCCTTTGGTTGTAATAAATGGGAAATAAAGACTCTATTAGTACTTCATGAACCCGTTATATATGACTCGTCGTTGCAAATTTGTGTGCTCAGTCTGAACTGATTTTCTATCCTTACTGTAGGATATCCATCTGATGACTTACAAAAACACTTAGTATATCACAAAGTTTACACAAAACGTATACAATTTAATCTATAGTATTGAAATATTAAAGATTAACTTTTGATAATAAGAGCTATTACAACAAAAAATCTGTAAATTATGATTATATATACATAGTTAAACTATCAGAAAGAGGAATTAAAAATTATATATTTTTAGTTATTTTCAATTTTCTCTCTTTCACTGATTCCTCTCACTTCGAACAACACTATATTATGTAACAATATTTCAGATTTCCTGTTTATTTGTCGAACACAGGGCCTGTTCACCTAGAATTCGTCTGCGTCAGCGTTAAAGATTCCGTTGGCTCTGATTGGTTAAATGGGTCCTTGATTGGTATAGGATCGATTGAAAATTTTAACGCTGACGCTCACGAATTCTAAGTGAACAGGACCACAGGCTCCTTTTATTTTTACTAGAAAATTCCCATTATCTGAGGCCCATTTTGTGAAATTCTCAGTTCGGTCAACTTTTCAGACAAAGCAAATCCGCATTCTATAAAAGAAATCCCTTTTTATGCAGTATCTGTATCCACATTAACTTTTAGCTGAGCAAAGTTCCATTTGTTGATTAACTTCAAGAAACTCCTACTTGAACCTCCTGTTCTCATCGACATTAGAAAGGAACACTCATCAAAGCAAGGAATTAGCTGCGTAGATAAAGTTTGTAGGAAATTGTTCAAGGGATGTTGGTTCCAATATACAGTGCTCTCATTGTAAGCAACCTACGTTTCACTTCTCGGGCGAACGTCGAAAGACAATAGCGCCCTTTACACGTAAGTTCTTTCACGAGTGCTTGGAGCGTATGGGATTGCGCGCATGCTCCAAGCACTCGCAAAAGAGGTACGTGTAAAGGGCGCTAATAGCGCACTTTACATGTACGCTCTTGGAGTGCTTGGAGCGTACGGGATTGAGCGCGGGAAAACTTGCAGCACGCTCCAAAGCATCTTTCCCTTCCTCTCGGACACCTTCACACGTGCACTCAATCGCACGGGATCGTGGTTTCATGCGGGAAAGAACGTACGTGTAAAGGGCGCTAATGTGAAAGCCGTGATTATAAGATTCCTGGCGGACGGGAAGACCAGGACTGGCGAGTTCAGTGATACAAAATAAACATTTAGCAACCGTCGTTCCGTTAGCATCGCCCTAACTGAGCCGAAACGAGCCAACTTCACTCACCTGCCACCTCGAGCGTCGCGTTCCTGCTCTTGGCCCGTCCGAGCTCGTTGGAAGCTAGGCACCAGTAGGTGCCGGTGTCTTGCTCGCGCTTGGTGTGCAGGACGTGGAGGAAGAAGAGGGATCCGCTCGGCAGCACCATCCGGTTGGCGGAGTCCCGGACGCGGTTGCCCTCGTGGAACCACTCGATGGTGGGCTCGGGCCGGCCCTCCGCCTTGCAGTTCAGAGTCGCCGGCTCGTGCTTGCGGACCAGGACGTCCGAGGGGTGCTCCGTGATGCGCGGAGGACGCTGGGCTAGAAAAAAAGAGAAGAAAATCAGTCACACACTGCTTTGCAGGGAATAGGTAAAATAACTGATGTTATTAGTAACTGTCAATAGGTGTGCATGTTGAAGTTTAGGGATAAGACTCATTTTAGGGGGCATTTTTCGGAATACATTTTTTTTTCTGGGAACTTACTTTTATTTCGTGTGAAGAAAAAGTAAACAATATGCCTACGTTTCCCGATGATCATTTCAGTTATTCGTGTGGGAATAGACTTTTCTGTTTTTTTATGAATAACACTGATTTGTCAATTGACAAAACCTTTCGAAGACTCGATTTGAGTTTTTAATAAAATCTATTTATTTACTTGAGGCTACCAATTTTGATGTAGTAATTCATTATATTATAACTAAAAAACAATCAAAAGATTAATTATCACTGCACTTAACATAATTAGTATTATATATGTATATGGTATTATATGCATGCAACGGTATGCAAATATAAGTATATATAAATTCTTTATTATGTACCTAGTATATATGAGGGAATTAGTTTTGTGTTTTTTAAAAATACTTATCTATAAATTTTCCTTTCGAGCTAGAGTATCTTTTCTGCAAGCCGTAAATTTTTTGGTTGAAAGTAGTAGAAAGTAATGACCCACCAAGAGTTTAAGGGATGATTACATTGGGTTTGGCTGGACGCAAATTTGTAAGGTCAAACCCCTTATTTATCGATCCTGATTCCGTATTCAACTGCATTATAGTTGGGCCTAAGAATTTTTTTACTTATCAATGTATAAAGTTAACAAGAAAAAATCAAGCGAATCTTCAAGGTATGAATAGATAAATTGATTTTATTTTCCAGCCCTTGCAAATTAGTATGGTCAAGCAAAGTAATATGGTATAGATGTATATTAAAATAAATAAAAAAATATACACTACGTGTGTATAAATTAACCTATTTCGATACAAGAATGCTGAGGACTTAGTTATAAAGTTATTTTTATTTTGACAATGACGACAGTTTACAGAGTAGTAAGATTCTGATGGTTTTGTAAAGAAGATATTCTACCGATAATTTGGTAACACAGGCCAACGAAAAATGACTTTTTGAAAACATTTTTAACGTTAATGGCTGATTCTTATGTAATTTTTGGTGCTGAATCCGTATCTGATGTCAGTGTTTTTCTATCACAAACAGTTTCGTCACAATGTGACTTCGTCGGAAACTAGGAAATTAGCCGAAAATACCATAGAAAATAAAAATATATAAATGTTACCATATGAATAAACTTTTATTCAAGTATAAAAATGAAAATACCTTTTTAGTACATAGTTTTTATGTGTACATTGGCTTATATTTCCTATCCCTCTTCTACTTAAAGCTCCTGATATTGCTTTTTCACCTGTGAATCGCTTGCTCAACTTCTCGGTGAAGTGACCAACAGTAGTCTCCCATCATATTGGCATTGTGGGACTGAGCGGCCCTGATACCGTCTTTCCATCAATTTAATATCTTGATGAAACCACTCACCTTGCTCCTCACTGACATCCCCCAAAATTATCTGGGAAAAAAATCAAGGTGACTGTTCAAAAAGGGAATCTTGAGGTTCATCAGACAGCCTCACTTTTTGAACTATTCCAGCATGTTGGCTACAATAGAAATATAATGTGGGTCCTTTTTGTTGCCCAAGAACTTGGTCCCAATCTGCTTGAATGAGACCCAAGCCTCCCTCTCTTTTAAAGTCATTTTTGATTCAAAGTTGGGATCGAACATCATTTTTCGGATGTCAGGCCCAACAAACACGCGTTCTTCCAATTTTGCTTCTGATAGATGAGGATACTTCTCTCAGAAATACTTGAAACATTCTCCATCTTTGGGTAAGGCTTTCAAAAACTGTTTCATTAGGCCTAATTTGATGTGTAGAGGTGGTAGAAAAGTGTTTCCGGGTCCACGAGGTTCTTGCGTAGAATGTTCTTCTCTCCAGGCTTCAAAGATTTTCTTACAGGCCAGATTTTTTCTAGATCAATGTTGATCTCTTGTCCTACAGTCCTATTCACATAAGAAACATGGAAATGTGGTAAAGCCACATTGCTGACGATTAGCTTAAGGTGTTGAATTCGCTAAAAATGTCATTTCTTTAAATATTGAGTGTTGAAATGTGAAAAAATGGTGGGTGATATGGTTTTTTTATTGTCATATTTGAATTTAGCACGCTAAAAACCACAAGAATAAAGCAAATTTATTCAAAAACTTTTTTACATCGTTGGCCTGTGTAATCTTTCGTCTTATCCATCCCTATCAGACTCATGTATTGAATAAATATAAGAAGACTTCACAAATAATTTCAGAACATATGAGGTGTTGGAAAGTCATTCAGTTATTCATAGCCCGTTAGCGAATAGAAAAAAGATTTTCTTCCCCTAAAATAACTGTTAATTACGCAAAATTCAAATTTTGAAATACAATTGAGCTTTCTTCCTCCTGTGAAGATTTAGAGAACGCTTACTTATTAGGCCAATGTGAGCAAAATTGTACTAAGGGAGTGGTGCCATTCTACAACAGCTAAAGTTTGAGAGTGGAATGCAACATGGTTACCTTCAACTTCTTTTCAATAACACATTGTCGGGAGTCATTTGATTAAAGGTTATATTTCTCTCTTAAAGGGTTATTAATTTTAGATATATATTTTTATTAATATTACTGAGAATACCCCCCCCCCCCCAAAAAAAAAAAAAAAACATTTCTTGTGACCTCAATTTCTATATTAATAATGCATTGGTTTACTTTAATCTAGTGTTATGGTTGGAATAAAACACATTCAAAGTTATCGATATCATGAAGTTATTGCTGCTCCCTTGAAAGTTTGGTTTGGTTTAAAGCGCTACAGTCAATCTCTTTTTGCCACACGAGGGCTACTTTGACCTGGATCTAATGCTTAAAGCTGATATCGAGCGGCTACAAACATCCATGCTAAGAATGGGACTCGAACCCACAGACTTTGATACCAAATGCCAGCGCCCTAGCCATTCGGCCATCGTCCGGCAGCTTCTTTGAAAGAATTTAAGCCGAGCCGAAATATTGAAGTTCATTATTCAATTACATAAATATATAGACAGGGAGTTAAAATAATCTATTTCTCTCCACATTTTTTTAGATAACAGTGCAAAAATGCATCATTTAAATGCTAAAAAAGTACCCTCTCATGAAAACTCTTCCCTCCATTTACAATGGCTCCAATGCTCTAAAGGAATTTCAAAATTGCATCTCCGACTGAGAATGCAGACGAGTAGAAAAATACAGGGTGTCCGGGCTAAAGGTATTCAAAAGTCATGACTTATTTTTACGGAACTACCAATTAGAATTTTTTTTAAAATATTTAAATAGAAAGAACATCTCACCAGGTTTTAATATCAGTCATAGATTTCTATCATAGTATCATAGATTTCGATGTGTGCACCTTTTGTAGTACGACTAACATCTAAATTGTAATCCAGTTCTGTCCAAGTGTTTTACTCCCAGTGCAGCATATCAGGCGTTGTTAGACTTTTTTGCTTGGGTATTCATTAAATCCGTTATGTATAAACAAAAAATCGAAACTGTGGATGAGTTGAAGAAGCATGTCATTCAAGCAATTCGTGTAATAATTCCTGATATGATACGAAACACTTGGAGAGAACTGGATTACCATTTAGACGATTGTCGTGATACAAAAGGTACACACTTCGAAATCTATGATACTATGATCGAAATCTATGATTGATATTAAAACTTGGTGATATGTTCTGTCTATTTAAATAAGTTTTTAAAAATTCTAATGGGTAGTTCCGTAAAAATAAGTCATGACTTTTCGATACCTTTAGCCCGGACACCCTGTATAATAATAGCGAAGCAAAAAAAGCGGCTGTTTTAATACGCTAAAAGCTTTTCTATTGCCAACTTCATAAATCTCAGTTAACACCAAAATCCGTCCAAATTAAAGAAAAGTCTGCCATGTTAAAGGAGAAAAAAAATAAATTCCGACCAGCTACAAATGGATCTCGATTTTACCGAAATCATTCACGCTTGCCTCTATCGTATTCCATTCAGGGCAAAAACATCGTGTAAAAAAAAGTGAAGTGAAAAATAAAAAAAAGGATGGTTGACTGGACGTTCAATCCTACCTCGCCTCTTTTTCTTTATATTTTTCGTACCCCTGAAAACGACATCGGCCTCGTTGCAACCGTAACCTACTGTGAACCCGAACGAAAAATAAACTGAATAAAAAGCAGAAAAATGGCCGACGCCGGAGAAGAAAGCCAAGGACGCAAGGACGTTTTCTGCAATTTAATCGCAGTCACAGTTGCAGTTCTTTTCTCCGTGTTGGACAGAGTACAATAAAAAGCAACCAACGAGCGTAATCTCGTATTTCTGTTCGCGCCAGTGGCGCGAACCAATGGGGTATCAGCGGAATACGTGGTTATCAAGGCGAGGGGGTTCAGTTCAAAAGAAACTGAGAAGGGGGGAGAAAATCTTTCATATATTGATTAGAGGAGGAGCTATACTTTTTTTTTCTTTCGGAGTCTTTTGCGTTTAATGCGTGCCCTCATGTCTCGAAGAAAGGCAAATGCGGTCGACCAGAAACGATAAGATCTGAATATTTACCGAACAATTTTGAAGGCTTTTTTATGCCACTAAATGTCGTTAGCAATCAAAATGACGGCCTTTATGCATTCAACGAAATTTATACCGTACGTTTACTAGTTATTAAAAAGTCTATCCTATATTCCATTTTTTATTTTGTGTCGCTATTTATTTTTAAAGAATTTTTTTTTAGCAAAAGCGTTGAACTTATTTAACTGGTTTTCATACAAATACATAAAGTTCATTTTTCTTTAGTAGGGAAAATTAAATACAAGATACACACCCAACCCCTGTAACAATCAAGAAACTAGGATAATTACTTTTTTTCGATGTCATTTGTCGATGTCATTGTACATATTAACAAATGGGCAAGAATGAATATATAAAAAAAAGTTTTTTTCTTTATTGTTTTACTCTACAATGTTGTATATACGTGTGTAGATAAAGTTTTGTGTTCCTTTCCAATTTAATCAAGTTGTTGCTATATTTACTTTTTTTCCCTCAAATCACGCTCACATGCGCTATGTTTTTTCAGGAAGTTCCCATTATTCCTCTTTGGTATATCAAATAGTTGAAAGTTCTTTTGTATTTGTGATTCGTCTTTGGAGAAATTCGAATCTAACACTTTCTCTATCTGATGAAAGACTGAACGAGATTGTCCTTTATTAGTCTGAAATCTTTTGACTATTTATAAGTTATAAAAAAATCATTTGCAACTCAGTTATTGTTTCTTTTAAATAAATATTACATACTCTATACAAAATGTCTCTATACATAATGAAACAATACAAGTTCCATCCCTTAATATCGCGTGGAACAAATTAATCTGAGCAGCTTGTATGGATCTATCTGTGAATAACACATGTAGTCTTCAATTTGGCAATATAGTCTAATATTTCTCCTAAAAGTCACTTATCTTTTGTAAGTCACACAAAGTACTTATTCTGAGGGAATAAAATAGAGGGAAAACAAAACTACAGTCTCCTTCGATTAGATGCACTATTATTGCATTGTTCCTAACAGTGCCCAAAGTTGTTATTAATCTATTCTTACAATATTATATATACAATATTTTCTTTAGATATATTTATTTTAAATCTTTAAATAATTATAAAAACAGTTAACAGTTATTCACTTTATTTTATATAGTGAAAGAAAGACTGGGAAATCTAAATTAAGTATTCCCAAAGAAAGGATTACCTTCATGGGGCCTTAAATGTTACCTTATGTTCTATACGTTCTTTGCGCATTCAAGATGAAAGGGGTTTTTACAATGGCATATTTTTCAAAATTACCTACATCAGTATGAAGAAAAATTTGAAATACTTTTACTACCATATTTTGGGAAGGATAACGTCTGGAAAAATTTTAAGTGGCATCCTTAAATACCAAATAAATGTATCGTGCTTAGTCTGTAATTACCAAGCAAAATACATTTAACTATATTTAACTTTCCACGATAAAAAAAACCTTGCATATCTTTCTTCAAACTAATTATTTATGATCCCTTTAGATGGGAAAAACAATGAAAATTTGAAAAGTTAATAACATTTAACATAATTACTTAAAATAAGAAAGCTAAATAATATTTAAAAATTTAAAGGCAATTTTTAGAAAGTAAAAAAAAATTAAAGTTTGAAAAGTTCATATCAATTTGCGTAATTGTTTGAAATAAAAGTAATAAACAACGTTTAAAATTTAAAAAGAATCCACTATAAGTACTAACTTTCACTCTTTTAGTTTTTGGAAAAAAATCTTTTATTATATTTGACAAGCCAAAGCAAGACAAAAAAATCAAATATTAATTACTGTGCAATTTATTTCACCGAAAAAAGTGGTTTCCTTTTAATTAAAATGGCCTTAACACGGGCATTGAATTATCAAATCCTCTAGAGAGATTAGTAGTAAGTCTCTCTGCTAAAATAGATAAAAAGAGAGGAATTATTTTCTTTGAAAAACCTACATTTTGATATAAGAAATATATATATCTATAGCCGGCCTAATCTCCTAATCTTTAATACGTTGAGTCAACATTTATCGCCATTAAGAAATTGTCACTTCTGCTTCATATTTTAAAAACGTCGTTGAAAAGAAAAGCAACAATTCTTGCAGCCACAAAGACCAGCCCTGAACACCCGCTGCGAATTAACTTATTAAAAGAATGAAAAAATACTTCCTTTAATGAATGTGTCCCTTAAAGTCGAATTTCGACTAAAAATTCCCTATGCAGGGGAAAAAATGTTCCCATCAGCTGTTAGAGTTTTGAGTAAGTTAATTATTCCCGGGATGTACGAACTCTAATTAATGGCCTGAAAATAAAATTTGGTTTCTTTAAACTAGAATGACTTTCTTTTAACTCGCAAAAGCTCTCTAGTTTCGGGAGGCATCATTAAAAATATCTTTCGCTCTCCGTTATTTTATTTTTTTTTGCGACTCAGATTATTAATTAATGTAGGACGGAACAGTAAATTCTACAAAGCGTTTTCAAAACTGGGAGGGAAAATTTTTCCCTTCGTATTTAGAAGAGAGAGCTTTGTGTTTGTGTTTTCTTACCCGTAATTATAAGGCTTCACGTGTGGAGCGGATACGTATTAATCGCTTTTTCTTAGATTGACGGACACGCGATGGAATCATCTACCTCATTGTGCGATTTCAAGCATTTATCAGAATTTAATGATCACGTGTTTCGCAGGAGGAAAAATTGCTGGATACAGCATGTGTCATGGCGGAGCCGGTGTTTCGAGGGAAAAAAAGGAGTTCACTTAATTAACGTGATATTTTGCAATTTATAGTTATTTTGGAAAGACGGATGGAATTTCCTGGAGCGGGAGAGAATGAGGGTTGGGCTCTTAACAATTGCAAGAAAGATAAGTGTTTGTTAATTTTGGGGTTAAGCGGGTAAAAAGTTCTAAATGGAAAATCTTGGAATGAGAATTTCGCTTCACTCGGGGCAAGTACGCACGCATATGCTCCAAGGTAATAAGGAGTGACTGTATTTTTTGTTGATCAACTTAATACATATTTGAAGTGTGTTAACACTTTTATTTTATGGTGAAATTCTGTTGATGAAGAAAACGTAGAATCAAGTTTATTTAAAATACACAACGGTAAGTTTAAACTTGCAACAATTTCTTTATTGTTGCATGTTTGAATTAAATCCATTGTCACAGCGTTGCAAGATAAAGGGTTTCGTGATACAACTTCATGCTTTTGCTCTTTTTTTTTTCAAGAAAAGTCAAAAGTTTTGCAGTTGTTCAGTCAGAGTTTATACAATATTAATAACTTGTAATAAAACTAGGGCCATATACGGTATTTTTGTTGATTTCATTTTACTTTAGAAATAAGTACAATAAAATTATTGTTATGGGGTCATTAATAGTTGATGGGAATTATTTATTTTTTATTATATTCTTTCATTTTTTATTATATTCCGCGATATCTCGTATCTTCAATATTTTTGCTATAATTTCTCCATATACTACGTATAATTTTATACGTTACGAATATATTGTATGTAAAGTTACAGATCAGTTTAGTTCATAGATAGCATATGAGGAAGAAATAATGAGACAGAGAAAGAGATAGTATCTAACAAATTAGTTTGAACAGAATTTTCTCGATTGAGTAAAAAGAACTAGAGGTATCCTGTGTCATCTAATATTTTAAAAATTAAACTCTAGAATTAGTGGGTCACAACATTAGTTTCAAATCAAATTTCAACAAAAGTATTGTGTATGAAAATCCACAAACATTTCAGAGAACCGTCCTTAGTTGTACTTTATATATACCTCTGCAATAATTCAAACTTATTAATTGACTTGCAAACCTGCAAACTCAGTTGAGGGTGAATTTCACCTGTTCGGATTACTATTATGGATCTGGGCTCCGGACGGACAGTACAGATCTGCCGACCAAAAAGGCAACCCCGGACACTCCCCCCTTTCTGCAATAAAATACATTCATGAATAAAATTTTGTGTATACCAAAAGGATTTTAAATTTTGGATGCATTTGTTTCAACCAGAGTTTCAAATGTAGTAATTTTTTTCTCTCTAGATTAAAAACAATGTCATTAGATCTTAAAATTTTGATTTTATGGTGATTTGATTTCAACTATTTTAATGTAAATCCCTTTTTTTCTGTAGCTATATTTAAAAAAATGGTCATAGTTTAAGAAATTATAAAATGCATCATGCATTTATGAAAATCTATGTAGAAAAGTTCATAACTTTCTTTATGCATATCTATTAAGACGTCAGCTTTTCACCACATTTTTTGAGCATGTATTTATTGGCTAAAATACAACAACAATTTTTAAACTGATTTCTTATACCATTATTGAGTGAAACATGAAGAGCCTATTGTTACTGTCTCATATTTTTTTACCATTATAGCATGTATATTTTACTATTATAGTTTCATATTTTCAACTACTTTTATTCACTGCCATGATTTCAGTGCAACCGAATCCTGCATCGTTTATGCTCGATATCTTGAGGAGGGGTGTGGAGTTTAGCTTTCCTGCATTGATAAGGCTATTGAGGTAAAATAGTTTTAAAGGCAAGGAAGTGAATTTCTTAACGTCTACCTCTTCCCATCCTTTCTGTAGCTACGTGTATATATTTACTTTAATGAAGAAAAAAACTTGTTAACAAGAGTTTTGGAAGCAGAAAAATATTGCGTAAAAGTAGCTAAAATTAGTTTTTATTCACCAGATCAAACTTTTTTCAACTTTGTTTTCCGGATCTGTCGTGCGCATATAATACAGATGTTGTTATTAAGAAAGAGTAAGTTAAGTATATAAGTAATGTAATAACAGCTTATCCAATTTTATTTTAAATAAAACAAAACTACCAGTATATGTTCTTCTCTCAGGCTATAAAAGAAATAGTAATTACAGGCCGTAATTTTAAGCACGCGAGATTAGGATCATAGATATAGGTTTAAAGGCATATTGTTCATTACGTGTGGTGGGTTTTTGCAGTAAATTGGGAAAAATATTCATGTTTAAGAAGTCTGTGTTAGATGGTAGATTAACAACTTATAACCGCGACACATTTTCAAATGTGTGTCAAACTACTAAGATAAGAAATTAATTCAACTTTGCTTTCAGGATCTCTCGCAGGAATATAATACAGATGTTGTTACTTAGGAAGAATTAAAGATAAGTATATTAGTAAAGTTAATAACCACCTATCCTATTTTATTTTAAATAAAACAAAACTCTCAGTATCTGTTCATCTCTATGTAAGAAAAATTAATTACACGCTGTAATTTAAAACACGCGAGATTAGGATTATAGATATAGGTTTAATGACATGCAGCTCATGTGTGGTGAGTTTTTGCGATAAATTGGAAAAAATATTCATGTTTAAGAAGCCGTGTTAGATGCCAGATTAACAACTTATAATCGTGATACATTTTAAAATTTTTGTCATACTACTAAGATAAGAAAATTAGTGTCATATATATGATCTATAAAGCCAACAAGGAAAAAAATATGTTACCTACATAAATTAAACTAAAGTATATATAATATTTTTGTAATAGATTATAAGAGTATATAATACCATATAAGCATTAAGGATTTTTTTAAATGAATCTAAATATTTTGTATATTAGAATTACCTAATCATCTGGTGAGTATAGCAAAGCATTTAGGTGCTGCCTATGCAACAAATTTTCATCCTACTCATCTGACGTAACAAATAATGCATTTATAAGCTCACTATACAATACAAAAAGCTTCAACAAACTTAAATCATGATCATCTAATCCTGCATTATGTGGTTTTGTATGTGATACAACAAACTCTGGAAAATACTGTGAGTAATTTCTTTTAAAGACAGTTCTTCCAGAAACTTTTACGAAGAAAAAAATAAATAAAATCGTGGGCATCGTTTGCCATGAAGCATACGCATTTCAATTTTTCAATCAACTAAACCTCCCTACTTAAAGGAACGTATACAGATAGCAGCCCCAATAACAGGGTTATGATACACTTAAGACATTTGCACCGCCAAATGTTGCAGTTTTTTTGCACGTGACCCATCAAAATAAAAGCAATCTAACAGGCATGCGCATAACAAGACTTGGAATGATGGTTCTGAGGTGGAGAGAGGGGGGGGGGGGGGGAGGGCTTCTTCCAAAAAAATTTCACGTAATACTCAGAAGCGGCTGATTTTCGATCAAAAGCGAACGAGAGCGAGGTTCAAGCAATAAGATAAAAATCTTAGATATATTTTGAGAAGCAGATTTCCTAAATTGCTATTCCTTTAAGTATGATTTGAATAAATTTGTTTTTATTTGGTTTTATTTGTTGTAATGAAATATTGATTTTTCCATTTGTGTAATGTCCCGATATGCATCAAACTCAGAAGAAATAACGTCTTTAGAATAAAATGCTTACTATTTTTCAGCCTATGAGCAGTAGTGGAAGGAGAGTTACACTCGTAAAACACTGCGTTTCTTAAATACTTTTAAGTATTAACATTGTATCAGTGGAAGAGATTAGGAGTTGCAGTTTATTTTCGGTTAAAATAGACGCCGAGGAAGAATGTAAATTGCCTTCTTACAAGTAATTAGACGACCCTTAAAACGTTGGGTTAACATCCATTTGTAGCTTATAGGAGCTTTGTAGCCTCGAGGTAATTTCAGTATTTCTCTAAAATGAATATTTATTCCCAAAACAGTTTTTAATGGCATATTTTAATTAATTAGTTTTATCGGTAATTTGAGAATCAAAATTAATTATACCTTATTATTATCATGGTTTAGAACAACAAAATATTTTTTATTATAAATTTCGTTCCTCTGCATATCTTTCAAAATAACAGAACATTTTCTTCTTAATTTCTCTGAACGAGGACTCAAAACCAAGCTAGTAACAGTTTACTGAAAAATAATTTTGCCGGAAAGAAAAGATTCTTTATTCTGCCTAAAAATGTCAGGGACGAACTCGTCTCTCTCTTGCTCTTATCTTGGTCTCAAAATAAAATATCATAAAAAAATGGTCTGAAGTTTTCATCAGCTATATGCAAAAAAAAGGGGGTTTTGAGAGTGATTTCTCGCTGAATTTAGAAACATTTGAAATTTATATTTGTTTTAGAGTAGATAAATACGTAGATGGCATCCTTTTGCCTGCATCTTGACAGAATCAAGTACTGATTTAAAATTCACCAAATAGTAGCTCAAAGCTACTACAGCCTTAAAAATTCCCTCAATTTAAACCCGATACTCCTCCCAATTTTAACAAACTTTTCTTTATGTTTCTGTTCATGTCAGGGGTATTCTAAGAAAATTGGTGCTATTGAGCAGCTTTTTTACATACTCTGAATTAAAGACAGACATTAGGAATTTTAGCTATAATAAAGTATTATATACATAAAATATGTATTGTGATGATATGCCATGAATATAAAGTGCCTGATCGGCATAATATGAAGCTACCTTACCTTTCATGGTGTTTTTATTTTAACTGTACTCATTAATTTTAAGTAATTACGGAAAAAGTATCTTGCGTGGTTTTAAATATTTACGTAACAAAACTTCTCTCGCGTGGCTTTAATTATTTACGTAACAAACGTGTTTTTGGGTTTTGCTTTCTGCCGTATGCGCTAAGTACCCAATTCTCTGAAGCTGAGCTTCTCTAAAAAATTTGTTGCGATAAAAATTTCATAAATATGTAAGAGTATGCTTAAATGCTTAAATAAGATGGAGCTTCTTATATTTTTGCAGAGACTTAGTGTAGTAGATAGAATAAATTTAGACGTAGAAATTTATGAGCTTTTAGAGATCACGACTTAGTTGTCTGAAAAATTGTTAACTACTTAATACAAGCATGCAGTCGATAAGAAAAGGAGGGCCATTTAGACTAAAACCATGTTAAGGTTTAAACTAATTTTAATGTGAATTACTCCTAATGAAGGTGTTATTAACAAAATTTCGCTCAAAATATGTCCGGTGTCTATAAACGAACCTGTCAATGAAAGTGCAGAAAGTTCAAAGGAACTGATTCATAGAAAAGAACAATACTACTTTCAGGTGTTATGACTTATCTCTGTTTTAATGGTGATTATGTAACCGTTTGTGCTTAACAACACTAAAATAGATAGTACATAATAGTCAGGTTTTTGCTGTTATAAAAGATTTACTTCAACAAAAAATCTTTTGAAATCTGTACGGATCCAATTAGCTGTGAAAGAGATCTTGTGAAATAAATTTTTCGTTCTTCAAAGAAGATTAATTTATCATGGCATGTCTCCATAAGAAGATCATTGAAACAAAAATGTAAAGGTACGAAAACACACTTTGTTTCAAAAGAGCATTGAAATAAAGAATGTTTTCGTAAGTAAAAACGTTTTTTCGGAATTATTACAAAAAAAATGTACAGCATTTACTTTCAATTTTGTATAAAAATAAACAGACTGAATTTGAAACACGACTTAAGAATTTTCATGACAATTCTAAACTTATACAATACTAAAATATATGTTGTTGTTGTTGTTGTTTCTAATGCCCCCTGGCGGCAGGTTCCAGACCAAGTCCACATAGGCTTTGGGCTGAAGTGTCCGGCTCCGGGTTTAAATAGCACCAAAAGGATCGGAGTCCGTCTTAGCTAGTTTACACCTCAATTCTGACTGAGCAAACCCAGGGACGACACCTGGGGGTCGTACTCTCCTCCACCTTCTCTGACCTCATAGAGGGACTTTCCAGTCAACGGATTTAACGTGCCCATATCCTGCCTAGACACGGAGGCATTTAATGGCGTGTGTCGGGATATGATCCAAGCACCTTCAGCACCTAAAGCCGACGCGTAACCACAAGGTTACCTCGATCCCTTAAAATACATAAACCCATATGTTCTGTAACTTAATTTAATTCTTGGCTATTTTCTACAATTTTTGCCTTTCTTTTACTATCTTATATTAAAAGTTGAAATTGCTGTTATAGTTTTATATTAAAATTGGTTTTCCTATAGGAAAAGGAACAATTATTATTTTAGTTTATTCATTGCGAGCTGAAAACTAAGGCAATATATGGGATCCTATAAAATGGGCTCATATAAAACCATGGGTTTTTATGAATTGGAAACCACTAGCATACAGCAACAGATAAAGGAATTTGGATAAGCAAATATATAACTGTTATTTTGATAAATAAATGTGCAGAAATGAATTACAACATTTATTTTTAAAGTGAATCGATAAACGTAAAACGTTCAGCTATACAAGAAACTAAATGAAATGTTTCGGAAAGAGATTCGCTAAATTGCTATCATTTAAGTATGATATGAATAAAGCTCTTTTTTGCGGTAATGATATATTGATTTTTCCATTTATATAATATTCTGTAATATATTGAGCTGGGAACAAAAAATATCCCACTTTACAGAAGATATTTATATATTATAAATTGATGTAAAATATTTGGTATAGTACAGTGGTCTGGTATCGGAGAAAAGTTTTCAACAAAAATAAACAATTTAGTTAAGTATATTTCAATACTATGGAATTTCAATATTTCGTCTACAGCTAGTATAACGACAAAGTTTTAAATTTTCGTAATTTCTTAAATGAGGTAAAAATTTCATAAATTCTATCAGTAAATTTACATAATGTTGAAGAAAAATTAACGACATAAATATAAGTGTTATAATGGAAATGGATCAAACAATAAACTTTTCACTGTTTACATTGTTATTAGTCATTAGTTGGTGCCATTTTACAGAAAACATCATAGTCACTTGACTAGTTTTGCACCCAAAATCTCAGATATGTGGGAAAGCATGTAATATGAGGCTAGAAAGCAAGTCTGGCAGATGGGCCTTATAATTTGTTCTCAGATAATCTGAATAAAGTGTAAATGACCGTGGTGTGACTTTCACTTTAGTTTATATTTTAAAAATTTAATTTACCTATTGATTGAACAAATTACTCTTTAAAAATTTATATCTGCAACTTTATTAGTTTCCAGTAATCATACCAAATAAGAGTGACTAGTTGAAAGAAAGGTCATTAAGTTTCTGTTTTTTTTTCTCAACAACAATAAAAACCTCTAAGTAAGCCAACTTATGGGCATTTTAAAATAAAAAAGGAGTTTTTTACACCACTGTCTTTTTAATAACACTTTAGTGATCATAATATTATTTCGTCATCACCGTATTAATTCCCAATAAGTATCAAACCTCTCTCGACCTGTCCTTCAAGCCTGTCTACAGATTTCCCGAATGACGCAATCTCTATCAAACCCTGTTTATCTCCGGGTTAATGGAGCCTAGCCAGTTTTATTTCGAAAACACCCATCCAGCCCCCTTCGGTTTTACGATCCCTCGACTGACCCTCCTCCCCGGCCATCATCTCGCAGCTCTTAACCATCCAATTCGCAAAATGGAGCCGTTATCCGGTGTCCAGAATGGAGGTACCGCACTCTTTTATCGGAATCCTACGAATGGACATTCCGAATTCGAGGCACGGTCCACCCCCATCCATTTCCAGTGCCGAGGAACACGGTCGTTGTGATTCCGGGCATGCTGCGAATTCCATTTCATTACACGGATGTCTGTCTGTGTTACCCGGCGTTAAGTAAATTTTTTAAAGCGTTATTGTGTAACTGGAGTTGGCACGACTATCCGCCTTCTGTTACAAGACGTCTTTATTGAAAGGCTTTCATTTTATTTTTTAATGTATTGGGATTAAAAGCTAGAGGAAATGAAGCGCCTCTTCACGAGCGATTTTCAAATATAAGAAAGGAAAATATTTTAAGGCATGTTGACTTTTTGTTTTGTTTTTTTCCCGATTCACGGTCCAACTAAATTTTATCTGAATGGAAATTTGACCGTCCGTGCTGATGGCAGAAAGGTAATTTCATCATCCTAGATTTAAGATAAATGAAAGTTTCTGGAAGTAGTGTTTCTCAAGAGCATAAGTCACGTATGGAAAACCTTACCTCTACCATATCTTTATGCCGTAATGGAACTAAGGCGCTGTTGCTGGATTGATACATATAAAAACTTCATAATAAAATCGCGTTATAAACCTTTCACTTTTCCGAAAATTCAGGTGCTTTATAAATTTCTGTGCAATAATTTTGCAAACTGGGAACTTTCTTGTAAAGATGCGGCAAAACAATCCATTAGATATACTAATTGACGATAAATGCAATTTAAGATAGTTTTATATGTTACCTTACATAACAATATTCATATGTTAGGCAACAACAGAAATTCTATGAAAATTAAAATTTTGTAACTTGCAATTTAATTTAGAATTAGTCTCGTGCAAATGTGGAAGAATTTAATTTATTTAATTTAACCAATTATTCATAATGAATATTAACAAATTAGTCATAATGAATTACTCTTTTTCCACTTAACTTTTCTTTCAAACTGCCTCTACTAAATGTATTAAAAATGAAATTTAGAAAATTCCTGCTTCGGTGTATCTCAATTTGTTTCAATTCTTGCTTTCTTCTGGATTGTTGGAACTGGATGATGGCTGAATGGCTGGGACACTTGGCTTCGGAGTTTCTGAATTCCAGTGTATACATGGTTGTTTAAATCAACTTTTAACTTGTAGGTACCGGTCCGTTTAGCCCTAGTGTTGGAAGAGATAACCGCAGCCCTCCAATCTAACCATCCAAATTACAGAAATTTCAACTTCAGGTTAAATATAAGAGATAGACCTAGAGTTTTATTGAATTCATTAGTATTTTTGTCCAAATTTTTACCAAAATAGGAGTGACACAGATAACGAGAAATGGTAATTATGGAAGTATGATATAAATAAAAGTATTAAACCAAACTTCATCTCAAACCACAGTAAATAAATTTTGGTATTAATAAAAACGTAGACATGGAAGTTCGATGCTTCAAGAGTCCAAGTTATAAATATTTTAACGCCACATACCTGGAAATTGTTTATTGTACAGGTTTTAATAAACAGTACAAAGAGGAAATAGGATAAACTGGGCAAGAAACAAATATACTGCTAAAATTATGAAAAATTATTACTATGTCATATTATAAATAAAAAGGTTCTTAATCTACATAAAATTATTTAAGCTTCTAAAATTATTGTTACAGTCTAGAGGGTATTTATTCAACTTCCTGAGGTAGATATCTTTTCAGGGCAAGTTCCGTGGTATAACTGCCCATTGTCATCCCTTTACGATAATGTTATTTAGTATTACCACAACGATATCCTGTTGAAGTCCTTTCTGGTTGAGAGTCTAGAACAGAATATTTTATAGCTACGGTGGCAAGTTTTACACAATTGAGGTGTTTTATTTTATTTTACCGGGACAGGTTATTTTATGTCACAGGTTGATTCAAAGTTATTTAACAAACAACATAGTTTTCCTCTGAAATACACCATTAGATCAAACATCACAGTTATTCAATGAAATCATTATGACCACCAGAACTTAAATAGAAAATAAAAGCCCTAAAACTTGTAAAAACAAATGGAGAAAAAAAACCTTATAGGATTCCTTATAAATAAATAAAAGCTCGATTAAAAGTTCAATGAAATTTCTTACTATGATTCTTTCAGGTTTTTCTTCAACACCTAGATATTTATTTATTTAGCCACGGTTTCTTCTTATCACTGAAGGAATTCATCCTGACAGGGATTCTGTTTAACTTCCTCTAATTTCATCGGTCCTCTACCATCCAACTCTTGAATATTTGAAATTAGTCTGAGACCCCTGCCAGTTTTGTCTCACAATTATTGATGTCCTTATCTTGAGGGGCCCAATATGTCAAAAATGATTTGATATGATCCTCAAATCTTTCGTTTGCGTAATGAATTCACTGACGAGGAGCCTTTTCCGAAAAGGATCTGTCTCATTCGGGATTAGCTAATCATAAACACATGGATTTCATCAGCCCAATCCTAATTTTTCTAACGAAATTTACGACGTTAGGTGTTATTTCATGAGAAATGAAAGAGAAAATACCAACATAAATAAATCAGTATACCTGAATCTGTAACTGTACACCATCGTTATTCTGAAATTCCCGGATCATTGGCTTGTTTCCTGAGATTAAAAAATCCCAAAATGCAAGGAATACCACAGCTTCCACTTCTTGAACAGTTACAGCCGCATACGGCAGCGATACCTGCATCATGACTACTTTACGTATTATAACTATGAATAATAATATCCCCAGTGAGTGTTTTGTGTTTCACAAATGCAGCTAAAATATAGGACTTTTGTATTCACGTCTAATGCTACTTTTCAACAGTTTTAATTCATCCTTAGCTGAATTTAGACGCTCGACAGACGCTATCCTTATCTAACATCGTTTATTTCCTGGTTAATGGACCTTGGCAAGTTTTATTTCGAAAATACGGCTGGAACATCCCCTTTCGTTTTACGATCTCTCAACTGACCTCCTCTCTGGTCATCATCTTCAGGCTCTTAACCCTCGAGTCCTCAAAATGAGGCCGTTACTCGGTGTCCAGAATGGTCGGAGATACTCTTTTATCGGAATGCAAAGGGACGTTCCGAATTTGTAACTTAACTTACCCACTCCCCATTCATCTCGAGTGGCGAGATATAAGATTGTAGTGATTCTTAGCATGCTTACAGTTTCATTTTATTAATATATGAAGCGCTTATTCTGAAACCGTAATAAATTTTTGCCTCAGCTATTTGATTCAGAGTGCAGGACAGCAAGAAAAGCGATTTTAATTGGAAGCAATCGGTAGGACAATGTGTTCATTCACGTGATAACTTTCTGAAGTGAGAGTATACTATTTGCTGCAAGGAAAATTTCATGGGATTAGAAATCCAATTTAAAATTCGTACAAGGGAATTTTATCTTGGGGAGCGTATATTTTTTTTTGACATGATATATAAATGCTTAGACAATAATTTTTTCAAAAAGGTATTGCCGTCAGACATATGCCGCAAACTTTTCATTATAGTGAACAGAAATTCTTAAGCCATACGAATTATGAACTGAATTATTTTTCTAATCCATTGTGACGATGGTTTAATAAAGAATTCTTTAATGGAACACAGTTTTTCCCCCATAAACTGGGGCTTATACGCCTCAGTAAGGCCAGAAAGTTTTAGAGTCGTTTCTAAATAAAATTTTAGAGATTGTTACGTTATCATTAATTAACTGCTGAAATGAAACATTCTTCCAGCATGGAACACAAACGCTTGCTCATAACCGTGATGTTCATTAGACTACCCGAAATAAAATGTTAATCTTTGCATTTTATTTGAAATTGAAAAAAATTTTATATATCCATTTATTTCTTAACAGGCTTCCTGAAAGTGTTATCGTTTATATGTTTCTTCTATTTAAAAAAATAATAATCTCTATATCAATGTAAGTCAGTACGTGAAAAAATCATTAAAACCACAGAAAATGAAATGAGAAGTCATATAATTAAAATATATTACACAAAATATTAAATTTAAATGCACTTCAAGTCCTATGCAGCAAAGTGGAAATATTGGTACATTGCAATGTCATAGTTATAACTGCATCGCAGTACAAATCAACAAATCTCCTTCTTGTTGAAAATTTCCCTTATGCCTCACTTTGTATAAATTATTTTTATAACAGTTAAGTAAAGCACAAACAGAAAATTTAAATTTCAACTTTAATGTAAATAAATTGGGAGATTGTAATATTAATTTATTGCAAAAAATGCCGATTACTATTTCTTGCGTTCTAAAAGTTCCCATATGATAATTTTTTCCCCATAATTAAATAAAAAACCACAAGTTACACTTCGTTGAAGGAGGATATATTTTTCAAAATTTCTTAAAGAGATATTTTTCAATCTTTTTCAGAGAATGTAAAGATTTCGCGTCTCTTAAATCAAATAACCTACTCGCCTTAAGAGACAAAATTAATAAAGAACTTATTTCAACGATTTATCGGAAAAGGCGAAGTATGTCCAAACATAAAAAAAAATTAGAGGAAAATTATTTAAATTGAAAGACAACTAAATTTATTCTTACTCCCCGTAATTTTATTAATTTCACGAAATTTATCGTTTTATCGGAAAACTTTACTTAAATAAAACGAATAAACAAAAGACAAATTCCTTTTTTTTCCCACGTCAGTTAAGCATTCGAAGCTGGAGAGGGGAAGGTGACAAATTCAAAAATGATGAGAAAAAAAATGTTCTTTGTCATAATTGAGATCCAATTCAGAGAGAGCTTTCGATCGTATCCACACCGTGTATACTAAAATTAATCTAATTAATCAATGAAATCAGTTATTGCCTTAAGAATTTTATATACGTTTCAACACGTTCAGCACATTTGATAAATTAATTTACGCAATGACTGTCAATACACGTAAATAATTAATCATAATAGTTCACGTAGCTTTATTCAGAGTTTGGTTTTTCCCTGGTTTCAGAGGGATTGCGCGGCGTTTAACAATCAATTTTTGAATATTTATTTTCTTCTTAATTATACAAGCAAAATATTTATAATTAACATTAAAAGTGAAAAACTAAAATAAAAAAAATAAAGAATTTTTTTCCGATAACTATATTATATTAAACCTATTTGACGCAATTGTTTCTACGTGTAATTTCTATTATATGAAAATTTATAACCATTTGGTAATTAAATCACAAAACTATATAAATTTAAGCAGTATTGGAAACTATTGTATAACATTTATCAAAGGACTGTTTTCATTTTTTTTTTTAAATTGTTCATTGCTGCTAATTCTTTATTCCTTTTTGGATTTTCTGTCTTAAAATAGAATAACGAGTTTTTGAAATGAATTATGGCTGGTTTTTCCCAATTTTTTAGCGTAATTCATTTTGGTAAATTTGTATTAAAGCAGACTAACAAAATAAGCTGACAAAGTAATTTGTATTTATCAGTAAACTAATATTTATTAGTAAATCACCAAACTGATGAATGAGAGACACCACATTTTTCTAACTCTTCATATACAGGGAATTTCAAACCAATAATATCTCTTTAAAACTAAAGTTTAAATCTTTTCAGTTAAGTATCAAAGCACCAAAATTCTAATTTTTTTTTTTATCAAATATCATAGAATGTTACAAAGGTCCCATTTTATTTTCAAAACGTTTGGAAATGCGAGTCATTCTTACCCGTTATCAAGTTAGGGTTATACCTGTCCGTATCAGTTTATACCCCATCCGTAGAATAAAATAGCATACCCCTTTAATGTGTCACCTTTTTCATTCAATAAGCTGTATTTAAAAATTATTAATATATTTATATCAATAATAAATAACAAAGTCATTCGGTTTCATTAATAATCACAGGCCTGCAAAATTTAAGTCATAAAAAAGTGTTTGAAATGTAATGACTGAATTTTATATTATTTGGTGTGCTGATTTCAAATATGACATCCATTTTTCTCAATCACGTAAGGATATTTCCCAAAATGGGCTTGAATACATGGACAAGAAAGCCTACTGTACATATTCTAGGAAGAAGAAGGTATTTTCAAAAATATTTTTAAGTGTTTAATTTATGAATGAATTAATATATAAAACAATTGGAAATGGTTTGCTAAATATATATTAATTAGAAATTATATTAATTAGAACATTTAATGGTTACCATTGTTTAATAAATCCTGGATTCATATATGCTTAATGCTTTCTTTTCTTTTTTCCCTGAAAGCTCGTTTTGGCACTTAGTCTGTTGTAGTTAGTACGCGGGACTTCTCTGTGTAACATCCAACAGTAGTCCCCATCATATTGACTTTCCATCTACCTTGGTATCTAAGCTCCATGTCTTTGATATCTTAGTGAAACCTTTAACCCTGTTCTTCACTAATTGCACCAAGATCACTAACTGCACCAAAAAGGGAAAGTTGTCCAAATGCGAATTTAAAAAATGAACTTTCAAACTCATTGAACAACCCAAGTCTTTGAATTTCATTAACATGTTTTCCACGATAAATTTATAGTTGGGGTCCTTAATGTTCCCGAGGAATTTTGTGACGACTTCTTTGAAAGCTCTCCAGTCCTCTTTTTCCCTCGAAAGGATTTTACTTTCAAACACTTCGTCTTTAAAAAGTTTCCGAATATCTCGACCTACGAAAACACCTTCCTTTATTTTTGCGGCAGTCCTGGAAAATTGTTACCTAAGTATTTAAAGTACTCTCCTTCTTTTGATAGAGCTTTAACAAATTGTTTTATCAAGCCAAGCTTTATGTAAAGTGGAGGCAACAGGACCTTCCTGGGATCAACCAAACTTTCTATTACTACATTTTTGTTTCCAGATGTTAATGCTTTCCTTTACGGCCACTCCTTTTTGATCCAATGATTCTTTTTATCTCGACTGTCCCATTTACACAAGAAGCAATGGTACTTGGTGTTTCCCGCTTGTTGTCCAAGAAGCATGGAAAGTATTTTTAGACCACCGCATATCATCCATCCATGTTCTTTATGTCACATGGGTGAGAATCAAAGCTAAATTCTCTAAGATTCTTTCAGATACACAGAATGTCCTAATGGCACTAAAGCATACTTGTTGCCATTAGACAGAAGAACTGCTTTGAGGCTTCTTTTTGAGAAGTCAATAAAGAGCTTCCACTCGTTCACGTCATACTGTATATTAAAATCCTTCATCAATCCAGGTATATTGCTACAGGAAACCTAGCCACTATCTTGAGAAAAGTATGGAACGAAATATGTTTCTCTTTTTCTGAACCACGAGAAAGAGGTACCTGTAGCCTATAAATTCTTTTGCTGTAGCCTAGAGCCTAAGAGTTCAACAGATTCTTTAGATTGTTTCTTTCTTTCCGTTTTTTTTTTCGCACCAGAGACAGAAAAAGCTCCAGTTTTTCTCCAGTAATGACGACTTATGACACTATATGCTTATCCCCTTCCTTAATTAACACAATTGATTAGTGGCTACAAAAATCAAAATTTTCAATTTGTGAAATTTTCAATTTTTTCAATTTTCAATTTTTTAAAAAAATGATACGTCATGGAATTTTTTTACTATTCTTCCTGAAATCAGCTTCCAAAAATCTATCAGTATCAGCTATTGGTTTCTAAACACTTTTTTGGTTGCAGGCCCGGGTAATGAATAAACTGCCTTAAATTCCCATTAAATAATAAAACTTCACAGTAGATGATGTACCGAAATTTAAAACCTTCAGACACTAAAACTTTGGACATAACAATGACATCATTGGAGAAAAACTATCAAACTACTGAGTACTCAATAGTGACAGGACCTGGCTTTTTCTTCACGATATGGGTCTCCAGTATTGCGTAACTAACAAGTATGCTTTCTTTAGATAGCTGGAAACGACAAAATTTCTCGAAGGATATTCATCTAATAATTAAATAATTATATATTTATTTATTTATTGCACTACAAATCGGGGAAGCTGCTTTGCTCTTTCCACTGTGAGTGACTTCTATTTGTCATTCACCAGTTAAAATTCAGAGAAATTCTGCTTTTGGAATTGTGTTGCTTGCAGAGCCTTCTAACCCCGCCGAGGTGCTGATAATGGGGGCTCAATCTAGGTACATTGATGTTAGGTACCTCTGGGAATTGCTTAGATTTGCAATAATTGGCCCTCCAAAGAGAGTTTGTTTCATGCACTTTGGTCGTATATCAAGGAAGCTATCTGGCTAAGTAAGAATTTATAATATCAGATCACAAGGGTTTCAAATGGTGGAAGAGACATTTCCTTGGACACATGCTAATAAAAGGCTTCCGAGTCAAGCGCAAGTCCCTTCAGTGTGATTATTTTTATTGATTAGTAACGAAAATTATCGAGTGTTTCTTAATTACAGGTATAATGTTTTATATCAGCTTTTAACCTAGAAAAATGATTTGAAATTCAATGATAGAGGATTAGAATTCTAGATGTGCAGTTGATTATTTATTATTTGTCTGTCATCCATGATTCAAGATTGTTCTTCAAAATCAAAACATCATCGCTTTTATATGAATGAATCGATCGAGCACAAGATCAGAACCACTACACTATACTATTTTATACGGATATCATATTCGTATAGTACTTATCTTCATTTGTATACAAGTCTCTTTACAGTATTTCATTCTTTATAGTGTATAAAACATACACACAATATTTTTAGAAAGAGAATATTGTAAAAAAGTAGATTATTGAGATCAAAAATGGGAGATTGATGCTTTTGTCTTTTACACTTAGATAAGGCAACTGTTCACATTTACGCAGGGAGATGTTCCGGATTGTCTCGATAATTTAATGGTACTTGATGTTGGTGTTACGATGGAAAGCAGATGCGCTTAACAACTAACATTAGGATGAAAAGTTTTTAAGCCTAACAATAGCCCTTTATCGGTTACAGAATGTAAAATGTGTAAATAAACCAGCAGAAACAGGAATTGTTAAATCATTACATCCGGACTCTCAAAAGTAATGTAAATTTATTTCGAAATCGCAAGTATAATGCGTTTCTAAACCTATTGTAATAGTTTCAATTTATATTGATGTCGAATAGAAAAACAATGTTGTGTTACCACACAAAAATTTGAAATAGTACTACTTCATTTCCACAATACAAGCCTCTGATGTATATTTGACAGAGAAAATATTTCAAAAGCTAAGCGTATATTGTAATACATTTTTCACTGATATGTAATACACTTGCATGATAAATGGGCTTCAATATCCTTACAATAAACCTTCCAGAGGTAGATATATTGGATATATTTCTAAACAGCTTGCATACATTCATTCAAGGTGGTATCAGACAGGCGCCATAGCATTATCTCCTTACGTTTGTTTATCTTGTAAGTGAATGTATACCAGTCTTTTTCAAGATGCAGCCGTTACGTATTGTTCAATTCAGTTTCTAAACGAGCTCAACCAATTCTCTCACCATAATGGAAATCATATTTGTATTTAAAAAAATAAATTTCAGTATGCTGATAGTAAACCTGACTCATTGTTTCACCTTAATTTTATCTATTCTCCCATACATTCAGGGAGAAACACCATTTCGACGAATGAATTAAAAAGATAAAAATGGAATAATAAAAAAAAAATCTCATTTTCCCCCATATATCCTCGAGAAAAGAGGATAGGAAGCGCCGAGAAAAACTATTTCCCTTCCCATGACAGGGAGATCCGCGCAATGGATACGAGAACAATTTCGATCGTTACAGTATCGACCGGTAGGGGGCAGCAGGTGCGTAGCAAGCCACTGCCGCTAACATGGTGGCCATTACCATTAGCTCAAGAACAATCGGTCGTTTATTCTGAAGGGGTTGGAGGGGAAATTATTCGAAATGTTTCCTTCTGCTGCGCAGCCAAAGAATAAGTATTCCGTGCTCTACAATTGCTTATTCTATTCTTTTTGCATTGTTTGGGTCCGTAATGGCGGAGCTTTTAAGATTATACACACGTTTTACTGTCTGAAAGGGTTTACTCCCGCCCCCTTTTATACTCTGTGGAATGGAACGCGGTCGCAGCTCTAAATTAAGTCTGATATTTGAATGCGTAATTTTAAAGGGCGGTCGTTTAGAAAGGGAGTAGCCGTGTTGCCGTGAAAGTTAAATATTTTGATTTGCAAAGAAATACAATTTGGGAGCGGATTTTGTCGCGGAGATGTCCTTAAATTATTGACTTTTTAAACGTCTCGAACGGTGATGTCTCCAGTTAATGTTTCCTCATTGTAGTATTGACTGAATTTATCGACGTTGAAATGGACGCAATGAATTTTACTTTAATCCCCTGGAAAAGTTAAAAATAATTTCGAATTATTTTTAATATAAGGTATATAAAAGTTAATATACGCATCATTAAGTTCTTGGGTCAAGAGAGGTCAAATTAAAGATGAAATACAATTCATATCCACTCTATTATAAATACACCAATCCAGCATGTAATTGAAAACTTTTCTTAGTCTGAAACAGGGATTCCCAACAGGGTCTAGGTGGTCCCCTTGGGGGTCGATGGAAGTTTACAAAGGGTATATAGTATTAAAGGATCTATTGGGGGTCTATGATAAATTTTTCTGTTTTAAAATTATATTTATTTGTTTAAGAAAGTAATTATTAGATAATATCTCTTTTAATTTATATAAATACAGATTTGTATAGGGCGATTTGTATAGTGATCCACGCATCTAAAGCCGAATGTCATGATGCTTTTGTACGTATATGCGTCGAATGCCGCTGTCGGCTTTTATTTGTGTACCAACACTAGGCAGAACTGTGGAAATCCACTGGACCTTAAACAGAACATGGGTTCTCCTGATGCAACCAATCAGAAGCAGTTTCGTTTTTTTATTGGTGATATTTGTGCAATTACAATCTGTGTTTGTGAAATCTTGTTTATATTTGTGAAATTAAAAATGAAAATAGTACAAAAATAATAAAATATAAACCTAATGAACCACTTTTTCTAATTTTTTGTTCATATTCTTAGTCAAATTGTTATCTTTAAGTGTTTTACGTTCAATTATTAGCATTATGATTATGTTATATGCTGTATATTAAAGTGAAAAATGTGAAGGGATCGATGAAGAAAATCATTCTTTTAAAACGAGTAGATATAGGGAAATGTTTGGGAACCCCTGGTCTAAAACATGCTTTATTAATGAAGCTTCTAGAAATATTTTTTGCTTGGAACAAGCACCAGTATTTTTTATTGTTCTCTAATTTGCAATATACAAATAATCATGTAATTATGGGTCCGAGTATGTGTTTATGTAAAATTAAGAATCACCTTCAAGCACTATTATGATAGCGAAAGAAGACTGCATCATGCTACTCCTCTCACCTCCCTACCATAAAGATTAATATACTCAATTGAACTATTTGACAGCTAAGATTAAATTAGTCTTAAATATGCTTTCTCGCTGCAGCATTACGCTGCTTTGTTACGCTGAAGCTTACAAGTAACTTCTCGTAAAATGCAAAGTTTGTAGACTTCCCTCATTATCATGCATGGAAGCAATTTTGATTTCCATGCTATTTCTTATCCTACAGCTATTTTAAAATAAAAAAATACAGGGAGCCTCTAAACTATCAAAACCTGAAAGCAATAAGAAAATTTTATGGAATTTAGGTCTTATGAATACCCCACATGGGCCAAATTCTTTGAAATTCTGTATAAGTTTCTGACAATAAAAAGCTAGAATATGCTCCCGTTTTTATGTATGAAGATTCTGTACATTATCAGATTAGTTTCCAAGAATTACCAACAATTTTAAACATAAAATTCAAACCTACACAGTGATAAATTCAATTTACTTATTTTTATAACTATTTCTCTATTTGTTTATACTCACTCACCATTCAATATAAATACCACGGTGAGTGAACTAGAATAAAATTGGACCACCAATGTTTCTTTTGCCTAAACCTCTTTTTCAGCAGTCACTGAATGGGTGATTGAAACACCAGCCTAAGTATTTTCAAATTAATGAAACATTATGCGAGAGAGACAATAGTAAAATATTGTTACCACAAATGAATCTTCAGAACCCCTCTCTATTAAAAATACACCAGTGTCAGAAACCTGTAAAACCATCAACAAACTACAAAACTGGCCAAAAAATACAACTCCAGATGCCTAAGCGTTGTATTTGATTATTGATGATACTTTGACAAGATTATTACATTTAATATTAAATAGAAGTATTTTTCTTAATTTCTATGTTTAAATTCGCTTTCTAATCATTTTTCCTTCGAAGAAACATTTTAGTATTCACAGAATTCACCCTTTATATTTCCCTCGGAGACTCTCTCTTTGAACCCTAGGCTGGACAAACCCAATAGTTTTGTTCCTTTTGTTCCCAAAGATTAATTTTTCCCTCGTTTCATGGACATTAAATTAAAATACCATCATAATAAAATGCCAAACTATCAGTATACTTTTAAACCTCATGTTTTCACACATCCTGCAATCCCATAGCAATCCTGCAAACAGTCAACAAACATTCCTGCATGTAAACAAAACATAGCTAATAAAAATCCCATTTTTTTTTGTTGGTCTAAATTCCCTTAGCCGGAAGTTTCAGACCAGGTCCATATAGGCTTCAGGCTGAGTCGTGCGGCTCCGGTTTATAATAGCACCACAAGGGTTGGAGTTCGACTTGGCTAAGTGCCACCTCAATTTTGACCAATCACCCCAAGGGGTGACATTGCGGGGGGGGGGGTATCGTACCCTCATACACCCTCTCTGACTTCATAGAGGGGCTTTCCGGTCTACAGATCAAATGCGTCCATATCCGATCTAGACACTGCGGTAATTAACAGCACTTGTCGGGATTCGACCGAGATTTTTTGACCGAGCATCTCCAGGCGCGACATCTGCTGGGATCGTAACATCCCCACCAACTGACCTCGTAGAAGGACTTACGGTCTAAGGAGCTAACGTACTCATATCCGGCTTAGACACGAAGGCACTATCTTACGCCTTTTATTTAAATCGTCTAATTAACAAATTATTTGCCCAAGGGAATATGATGAATTTGAACAAGCGGGAAAGTTCTGCTACTGAAAGATGTAGATCAAGACTTGAATAAGTGTGAAATCACGTGTTAGGGACCTGTGAAGGTATTTTACCATTCCGTCAATATTAAATGCTTTAAGAAGTTAAATGGAGAGTTTGCTGTTAAATTAAGACTTGTGTAACCTCTTTATTAAAAATTTCTCTATCACACACACAAGCACACACTTTTTATACATAAATGAGATATCCCGAAGCTTTTTATTTAATATAAATATTCAAACTTATAAAAATTAGTATCTAACAGGGTAAAAGCCTATAGCATGCTAAATTACAAGTAGGGAAAGTACATACAGGATGTGACGACAGTTCTTTAATGTGTTGACTATCGTTTGGAAATTTTAACATCAAGTGCATTTTAAAAATAAACATGGGGGAATTAATTTTCTCCCTTTCACTTGGTCGCAAAATTTTGTTCATTCAGCGCCATGCAATGTTCCAGTGATTGACTGACTCCACACTCATTTTATGGATTTTATCAAATTTCCGTTGAATAAAAAGAGGCAACACTGCAGGTTTTATCTATGGCAGTAGATAAAATTTATAACGTAATTTATGCCTGGAATGAAAAATGCCTCTCATGCCGAATTTCCTTCTCCCTTAAAGCATCGGAATTTTGATTTATTTTCCTGAAAAATTAATAGAAAGGTCTTTTTTTACGTTTCCGGCTACGCATTAGATACGTGATAACAGCAAAGAAGATTAAATTTTGAAGAAGCTTTTCATCATTTATTTCGGCCTTTTGACAAATGATTTTTTTTCTCTTTTAGCCGAGAAAGATGGCGATTTATATAATCAGATAATTTATATTCCTGGATCTCTTCTCCAACTGCTTTTGATAATTTCAATTATTCTTCGGCTGAAAATCGGTTTGTTCCCTTTTCTGGTCAGTGAATATTTGCTAAAAAAATATTTAATTTTTACCATATATTTTATCCTATTATTGGAAAATTCAAAATGAAATTCATGTTCAGGCTAATTAATGTGTTTTACAAACATTTCTTGATAGCAATGATATGATTGATGGGAATTTTAAGGATTAAACTTCTTGCAAGTTAAAACTTTGATGTAAATGCGCTTATTTTTAGCTGTTTATTGTGATGAAATGTTCGGAAAATCTGAACAGAAATAGAATCTTCAGTTTCCACACCAAAATATTTTGTAATCAAACTGATGAGGGGGAAAGGGATTTGCATGGTTCATTCAAATTAATCTAAGCTACACAAAGCGTCATGCCAAGGTATTACGAAATTTCATCTTAAATATCATTCCAGGACATAAGAAATAGGCTATAAAAGAAAACAATCTTAATGATGGTGATAAAATATGGTTTAAAAGACATTATTGAATATATCTCCTTTATACATAAACTTTTCTCAGTGCTAATTTATTAGTAAGGGAAAAAATAGGATGCTAATTTTCCACGCTATTATATAGAAACATTTCTTACTATTATAATTATTTTTTTATCTTTGTTATTCAATTAGATTTACAGAGCGCATAAAACCATGAAATTCCACCTAACAATTATCTCAAAATGTAAGTAATTAAAAGGCCCAATGATTTTGAAATGTCACTGTTTTTATTATCATCTAAGTACTTTTTAAAGTGCAGGGTTGTACTTTTTTGCAGGAAGTCAAACCTTATGGCTAGCCTGGGCCGCAGTGAGTGATGAGAATTTACTTTGTGCCGCAAATAAAAAATATAATTAATGTATATAAGTTAAAATAGACTTCCTTTATTTTTTATTACAGCGTTAAAAAGAGAGCACAACATAAACATAAAGCTAGTGGGATATTTGACATTTTTGTGAACCAAATTAATGTCTGGTTTGAAGGGAGTGGTCGCCAATTCTTGGTGGGTCCTTAATGTCTCTCATCAGATTTCTCATCAGAAATTCTTCATCTAATTTTGCTCTTCATGTGGTTCATTTTTGTTTTCGAAAATAAATTGTTCCCAAGTGTACATAGTGCCAAAAAAGCGATGACATGTATAAGACGAGATTGAGAAGAGAGGAATATTTTGCTCTGGAGAGATAGGTCTAACATGTTTACGATCTTATGGGACTGCATTACTAGTTGTCCAAGGCCACGTGCGGCCCGCAGGCCATGGGTTGGACATGTCTGTGCTTGCTGTTGTCTCTTATGTCTTTAGGATACAGAAAATCTTGTGTATATACCTAAGTAAAATTGTTGATTTTAGGAAGGAAATTTCAGCAATCCCTCGCCGTATATTCATGTTTACGGCCACCTTCTTTAACTATATACTGAAATATTTTGCAAATAATTAGGGACATTAACATAAATTCCTCTAGTTTTTGACAGACATAGTACATTAAAATAAAATACCTATCGTGGAAAATTTTAACTCATTACTCCTTTTAACTCATTACTGCATTGACCATTATACCATCGAAACTTGATCATCCAACCTTGCATTCTTCTTCCCATAATCCGGTTGGTCTTTCAATCTCTTTCCCATTTCAGGAATTTAAACTTCTCTATAAAGTAAAATTTAAATTTAGGGTGTTTTCAAACTTCATAGGGTTAGTTGTGTGATTGAGTTTCTTTCCCTCAAATTCAATTAAGATCACCATAAGCACCTGTTATTACATATCATGTCTACCCTACAAAATAAGTTTTCGAAATGTTCAATAAAACATAATTTTTGGATTAGACATCTTTAGCTGTGAAACTGTCTAAAGATACTGATCTCTCTTTTCAAATTTGTGGTTCAAAATATTAAAAAATCATAAATTATAGTAAGATTGATTCATGCCAGATTATTATTACAATTACAAAATACCATATTTCCTATATTTGTTGCAATTTTCTGCAGTGTTCAGTATATGAAGGTAGTCTGACCTTGGGTCAACTCAAGGTGGGTAATTTCCCTCGCCAGGAAAACTAAAAAATATGTGCAAAAAGTCTTAATAAATGGCATGGAAGTTGGAAAAGATGTAAAAAAACGTTCTTGAAATCACTCTATGCCGTCTCCAAACTATCATTTTAATACTCTCAAAAAACCTCTCTCGCTGACTAGAAAATCCATCCTAAATGCATCCCTCATCCACCATGCCTCTGAACACGACTGCGCATGTGTTGGATGTGTCGGTGACGTCGCCCTAATCGAATGCGTGACGCGCTGTGATTGAAGTTGATTGTTGGCTCCTCTGGCAGTCAGAGAGGGGGCCGCCGAACAATGAATAACATGTCCATCCCCCCTTCGCTTCATTTATGCCGCCCACGCACGGCAAGCCACCATCACGAATACCCAAACATAATAATCAATTCTGGAAATGGCAACACCTGATAGCCCGACCAATGGTAAGTAAATGTCCGGCCATACAAATAACCAGGAATGTTGGTATTTGGGAAAAGCACTCAATTCCTGGTTTGTCTCGAATTTCGTGCCGGGATAAGTCAGTTCGTGCTGGATCCTTTCCTTATTTTTTGATGACTGCGTATGGTGCAGTTGTAATTGAGCCACGGCTTTTGAATAAAAGAAACGAAGTGGCAAATGTTGTGTTGCCCTTCTTTCTTTCTTGGCAAAACTTGGGGAATATTTAGTCGATAATTAATTGCATTATTCATATTTTGATGTGTTGTTTTTCAATAAAATTTTTAGTTTTATTCCTTGAACCTTTATATTAGGTATGCAGAAACATTTTTTCGAATTTTTTCTCCCAACCCATAAAGCATTTATTAATAGCGGAAAAAAGAAAACCAGAAATCTGTATCATTTAGTTCAAAGAATTCTTTGTTAATAATGTCCTCAAAATATTTACCGTGGAAAACTTTTACTCTGATCAGATAATGAAAATCCCTTATTTCTTTAATGAACTTTCTTTTAGTTCTTCTGTTTAATTCTTTCCTTTTAAATTTCGAGAGAGGTTTGAATTGTATTCCAATTAGAAACCCTTTTCATTTATTCAACAAATGCTCTCTTTTATAAAGATTTAAAGATTTATAGGCTGTAAAATTTTAATTTCTCCTCAAAATTGGGACTTTGATTTATTTGTTTAATCATGAATTCTTTTATAAGTCCATAAATATTTGAAGTGCAGAAAATTTTAAATCTCAAATGACTTATCATGCATATCAAGTTTTAATGAATTTTTGCGAAAGTCGGGTGTTGCATCTGGTTCTTTTCATCTAAATTATCCATAGCAATTGCATTTCTGTCCACATTTCCTCATTTGCTTTCCTTCTTCTGTAAACCAACGACATAGTACGCAGGTTGGACATTTTTTGTCCGATAATCGAGTTTTGTTTTTATCATAGCGCCACATACGTATATTACTATCCTTATGGATTCATTTCTAATAGATGGGAGCTACTGTATCATTTTTCTGCTTTTGTAAAGGAAGACACTAATTACTATGAAAAATTCAAAAAGATCAGTTTGAACCAGTCCTTAACTTTCATCATGCTCTAAAGACTGTGACATTCAAATGAATTAAGAAATTTCATGATTTTAAGATATATTATGGTTATTCAGCACATTGTTGACGGGAGACGTGTATAATAGTCATTTGATTTTGAAGAGTTGTTTTTGGACAGTTTGAACCAGTCCTTAACTTTCATCATGCTCTAAATGCCGTGGTATTGAAATGAATTAAGACATTCCACGAAATTTAAGATACATTATGGTTATTCAACACATTTTTGAAAGAGAAATGTATGTCATCGTCATTTGATTGAGAAGAGTTTGCTCTAAACGACATGGAATTGAAATGAATTAAGAAATTTTATGAAATTTAAGATACATTACGGTTATTCAACATATTGTTGACGGGAGATGTGTATCATCGTCATTTGATTTTTCAAGAGAATTTGATTTTGGTGAAAATAGGTGTTAATTTTCGCCATCTACGCTTCATGCGATAATTTTAGATAATGTGTAGTAATTTAGGCTATATTTTTTTAAAGTCTGCCATTAATAATTTCTAAAGCAGTCCTTTCTTATTTATATTAAACTCTAGGTTTGTGAACACTGACAGATTAAACTTTAAGGATAAATATTCCAAACTGCTTCGGTTAGTGTAGAATGGATGAAAAAGATTTTCTGAGATATCGCCACATCTATCATAAATATAACGCAAGATCTTTTTAAAAGTCCCACACATAAGAGGAACCCCTCCTGCGATCTATATTCACTTAATGATGCACTGGCTATTTAAATCCCTCTTCACTATTGATTTTGGGGATAGCCCATCTTATAAGTTTAAAATATTTGGGAGACGAGAAATTGTATCTCGTTTACCTTAAAAGAGTGCCCAGTGTGTTAAGGAAAAAAATTTTAAGTACTGGTTCCTCCCTTTATTAAATTTTTTAAATGTTTACTGTTCGTTTATATAAAAGTTTGTAACGCAGAAAATAATTGCTGAACTCGGTAATTTATGAATTTGCTAAACTCAGATCTTTTTTTAAAAAACTGAATTACGTGAGATAAATTTTAATCATATGTTTTCTAAAAAAAGTATAAAATGTTCAGTCTAAAATTGAAAAGTTTCATGCACATAATCTTAGGATCAAAACTTTTTTCTTAAAATTATTAAATGATTACAAAACTCTTAATAGAATGATATTAACCTCTTTGTTTAATATTAAAAAAAGGAAAAAATTTCTGTCTAAATAATTTCCTTTTCCATCAAAATATACTGTTCTCACAACTGCTATCTGAGAACTAAGATAGGCATAACATTTCAATTTAAATGATTAATGTTTAAAAAAAATTAAACATTCTCTCATATGGTGTTTCCAAAAGAAATTGTTTCATTTTCAAACAGAAAGAATTTAGTTCGATTTGAAACAAAAATTGTATTTTTTCGAATTAAATATTAATACTTTTCTTTGCTAAAATAATGCATACGCTCATATCAAGTCAAATAAAACGACAAACTACTTTTATAAACATTTTTCTCAATTAATTATTCTCAAGTCTTGCATTATTCCCTTTTCAAAATGATCATTTCATAATATTTTTCTATTATGAATATATCAGGTAGAATAATATATTAAATATAAATTTGAAAAACTATTCAAATATGATTTATCAACATGTAGAAAATAAGCAAAAATATTTTTAAATTATATCCATTCAATACATTCTTAGTCCTTCCTAAAATCAATAGATTAATTAAAAACTTACTTTTATCAATACTTTAGACAGAAACAACACAATGTAATTAAAGTGCTCGTCTGAAATTTAAAATTTTAATTATGGAAAGGTTTCGGTTAGAAATGCTGGAAATTATAATAAGATTTCTAGCGTAATTTTTAATTTGATTCTGTTTTCGTCCTAAGTTTATTGCTCCCTGTAGGAAAATCAACTTGGTATTTCAATAATTTTTTAGGTTAGGGGATATATAGAGAGATTCCCTTCCTTCAAAGTGTTATGATATGATTATAGTTTAATTAAAGCATTTACATCGAAGATAGAAACCGTAACCATTGTGCAGCAAACTATTCACTGTAAAACAGTATGATATTACATTAAAAGAAATAAAATAGTATAACAGAACACACTTTTCAGTGATCAACTGATGAAAGTTTTTAACGCAATTCGAGACGGCCAAAAAATAATTTAAAAAATGAGGACACGTGCATGCTCCTACAGTATAGAATAGAATAAAATTCTTAAACATATTTATGATTGTTGATATCCAAAGAGGATATTATATATGTATATACATATATATATATATATATATATATATATATATATATATATATATATATATATATATATATATATACACTCTTGTAGTGTATAAGCACATAAATGTATATTCTTCTATTAATGAATTTACGTTTCCTTTTTGAATAATTTTAATATTCATGAATTCTTAATTTTATTCTTTCACTTAAACTAAATGTGGATTTTCCAATAGTTTGGGCGCCCCCATTTCAACTCATTTTTATAAACAATTTTCTCCATGTTTACATATTAGATTGGATGGCATAACTTAGGGATTTTGACTTTAGTTTGAATGCACTTTGAGTTTATTTCGTTATCTTTATTTAAAAAAATTATTATATTTCATTTTTCTCTTGAAGAGTTGGCTTGCTATATTTAAGGTCACGACTCCCAGAAAAATGTTTTCCTTTAATAGGGATGTTGACTAATTACGATGAGAAATCATTATTAATCATTTCTGATATCAAGACGACTTTTCATAAGAAGAGTATGATATTATATTTATGCAATATCTGCTATAAATTAGTAATTGAGCCACTTCAATACAGACTATGCAGACAAAAATATATGATATGCCATAATCTTTATGATATACTTTATTGCTTTGCAAGAGCTGTTACGATAACGTATCAGTTAATTTTCACATCCTTTATGCCTGGCACCACTATCGATAAATTGATACCCAACTTTTTGAAAAGAAAAGTCTTTGTCTTTCTGATAGTGGCAGGTTATCGCGCTACATCGCGTAAAATAAACTGAAAACAACAAACGCTGATTTTTCACATATTGTTTATTTATCATTCCCCCCCCCCTTTTTTTTCTAAACGCTGATCTTCAAAATACCCTAGCTCCTGTTTTGCAGCTAAAAGACCGTCCGATAATACTCCCAATTTCCAGATCTTTTTGGAGGAGTGATGTAAAAAGTGGAATGGAGGAACAACCTATACATCTTGATACATATTCTCCGTTGCAGTGGAACAATTATTTAGGATGATGGATGATGTATAGCTTTCCGTCTGACTCGAGGGACAGTGTATTGTCAAAGACGATTTATCATTTCGAGCCCCCGTTGTCATTATCTGTTGCAGCTTCAAGCGGCGATTTTGCGCGAGATGCGCCTGTAAAACTCGTTTCTTTGCAGCTAAAGTGTAGTGGCGGAAGAGAGGAAAAAATTAACCGCTTTGGGGGATGCACTGCGACATCGCGGGGTGAAATAATCAGAAAGGAATTGGATGGGGTCTATTAACATGTATTTTAAGCTGTCACAGGGATCATGGGAAAAAATAATCTGTATGACTTATTTTAAACGCATTGACTCCTTTCATGCTTTGCTTAGTTTGTTAGAAAGACTTAGTTTGTTAGAAAGAGGGTTACTGTATAAACCAGGTCATTACGATGTGACATAAAAATTAAACGCGCATAATAATTATATATTTAAATAAAAAGATATTTTTTAAAAATTAAATTAAATTAACTTAAATTAAGGTATGCAGTGTTTTGCAAATTATTATACTTTTTTTTTAAAAACAAACCTAAAACAAAAATCTTTTTTGAAAAAAAATATTTAACAACAAGTTTATTCTTACACTGTTTTATTATAAAAGTAATTCATGGGTCCTTTTTGAGCCTTAGTTTGCCCAAATATTGCTTTTTAAATTTCTTGTATCATTTCAGGCATCCGTTTGGGTATTTATTTTTTGTTATATTAAATGCATTTATTTAAATACTCAGTATGTCTAATGTACAAAAAAATAAAAATTATTCTTACACAGGTAGTAAACATCTGTAATATCAACATGGAAACCAAACATGGAAACCAAATAGAACATGGTGAAACAGGAATGTGAAACATGGAAACCAATAGGAATGTGAAACATGGAAACCAAATAGAATTTGATGAGTAACATACATTACAAAAAATATTGTACTGAAGCAATTTTAAAAGTTGTGCTTTTGATATAGGCCAAAAATAAACAAAGGGTTAAAAGTTATAAAATATTTTAAACTGCAGATGAAAAACTTCACACTGCAGTTTCACTGCTTAGGTTGCATGTCAAAACACATTGAAGAAAAAAATCCCGAATTGAAACATAGATTACCAATTTTACTTAGTTTGCGTTGTGAACGATGAAAAAAATTTATAACAGTAACTTTTTCACAGTGACTTCGTCACAAACACCTTTGTTTTAATCTTACATGACATATATTTATTTATTTGCAAAATCAACTTTCTTTAAATATGTTTAAAAATTGAGTCAAATTTACAATCTTTTCTGGGATTGCATGAGAAAATTGGGGAATCATACGTAGACAGATGATTCAACACAAAAGGACGCTCACACCCTGAAGTTATAAAACCAACGATCACAGAAAATTTCAATCAAATCAATGATTTAAGGGCTGACCAAAAGTTCCAGAATGCAGATAAATCCAGAAATATTAGAAATTTGTCGGTAAATTTACATTTCTTTTAGCTTGTGATTAAAAGTTACGGTAAACTCAGATGCTTTTTTTCATTTACGACAGGCAGGATAGAAGAAAATATTACAATTTTTTTCTTTTCTAAAGTGGCAGGCACTATGAGTACATCAGCTCATCCACACAACAATGATTATGTTGGTTATTTTGTTATAAAATAACTCTATAAATTCATCTATTGTTGAACCAATACTACTTCCTATAAGGGGAAAGCATAGGTACACCCCTGCATTATCCAAAATTCGAACCCGAGCCCAATTTGATGAAATTTGTGACGTAACCACTATATGATGAGGACAACTTAATATTATAAAAATGAAAAATCTCATAATAATCTTATTACAGGCGTTACAAATAAAAAAAATTACCGAAAATATCATTTTGCAATCATTTTGTCACAATATTGCATCTTGTATGAAAGTATTCAAAATATGCCTACATTTTCCTATATCCTAAACTCAATTTATTATATAAACTTTTAATAGTAATAGTTATGGAAGCTTTTTAGATCAAAGGATAGCGCCTTTAACCCCTAAAAATTTATTTCAGTTCGTCCTTCTGAGTGCCTAATTTGAAATAAAAGTAGAAATGAAAAGTCCAATAACTCACGAAGTCGTTTAATAAATTTTCACATGTTTAAGTTCCCTACCAATGCATTATTTGAATAAAACAAATCTTGAAATTCAATTAAACACACATCGCTCCTCTATATTTTCTTTTCGACTTTATTCACAAATTCATGTCGTCTTGAATGCTACCCCTAAAAAATTAATGATAAATCTCAAGAATTAGCAACGGATGAGAAAAAATTAAAACTAATTAATTTGTTTCCTCGTTTCTAAGCACTTTCAGGAGAGAAAAACCTAACAATTAATTAACGCACGTTAATATTTTTTCTAAGGAGGAAAAAAACAACATCCATTGTTAAAGCTTTTTTTTAGGACGATGAAAAAATATTGCTGCCAATTTTAAATAGTTTTTGTTCGAATTTTGTTATTAAGTTTAGAAACTAAAGCTTCTGTATAACTAAAGTCATAAATCAAGCGGGAACTGTAAATTTATTTCTAAACAAATGAGAGAATATTATGCTTAGGGATTTCGTGACTTTAATAATTAAACAAGGGTAATTCGTAAACTTAAAGGAATTCAGTATTTGCTTATGATGTGTTTGTGAGTTATATATGTAAAATAAAATTTAAGACAGTTCAACAGCGTTAAAATGTAGTGTTAAATATCATGAAATAAAAGGTTGAGTTTTCATATATTACTATTTTAAAGATACGGACATGATGTAGCTATGCAAAAAATCATAATACTTTAAAATAAAAAAAATACTTCGAACATGATGAGTGTAAAGCAAAAAATTACAAAAGTATGTTAGTTCCCATGAGACTAACAATATCTCTAAACAAAATGAAGGCTTTCATCATTCGTGTTACTAAATTTATAGATTTTTGTATCAACATACCTTTCTATGAAGCTAACAGACTTTTTAATACTATTTACAGGAAGTTTAATCAAAAGATTTATTTTAATAATTCTATAAGTTTTAATCAATCCCATAATAGTATTCGCTCTTTTTTATAAATTAGCAAGAGAAATTTCTGTTTTTATGATACTATCTGTTAATCTGACCCTTTTGTTGTTTTATTTTTTAATTATAAAGTATTTCTTGCAATCCTTTCTTTTTTAAAAATAGGATCAATTTTTAACTTCATTAGCCCAACTATATTGCTTTTCAATTACACTTGTTTGTGTTCACCTATAGGTTAAACACAATGTACACATTGATTTTAAACCTCAAAGGAGCTTTCGTAAATTTACCTTTCTTTTCCTCTTTTACTTTACCAGTGACTGATCTACTCATTCACTCTGTTATGTGAGTTAGATTGAATACGCAAACATTGGATTCATAGCTTTTTAAATATTACTATTAAACTTTAAATGGATTTTCTATCAGCTTTCTGGAGTGTTTACTACCAAAGCTTTCTTATGCTAAACATCGCACTATTCGGAAACTTATTTACTTGCACCATTTTTATGAATATATGTTTTAACTCTAATTTTTTATTCATATATTGAAGTAAGATTAGTGGAAATAAGGAGCAACAGAGAATATTTAATATAATTTAGATCATATCATAAGTAGGGATACGGAAATAAGAGATATTTAATTTATTCTGCATGTGATTAACTGTAAAACAGGAAGGGAACTAAATAGTTATACTTTACACTATTTAGTTTATTTGCTATAAGTGGCACGCGAGTCCCATCTCTTTTGTCCGATACCAGTACTGGATAAAAATGGGGGGCTATAATAGAACTAATTTGATTACTTAATTTCATGATATACGGTTCTATACTGCATCTTTTTATCTATGCAAAACGCATTGTTTTAATATTTTAAGATGTTTTGAGTAATATTAAATTAAAAGAAAAGACATTTTCCAGGCAAATATTTATATGTATTAGTATTTTAAACGCTTAGAACATTCCTTAACTGTAATAGAACTAATATTTTTATATGCTTAAAGATTTACAAACTTTACTTACCATTAAACCTAATGGAGGCTAATTAAATTTTCATAATTCTTATGAAGTAAAACTATCTTAAACAATAATGATTTTTTTCTGATTTTCGGTATTTGTACAAAACTGCAATAAAGTACTTTTATGCAGTTTAATGACCATAGCGTATAGTATCAACTTACAAAATGACAATACTTTTGATATAAAACGATGTCTAAGTCTTTGGACCATCGAGTTTGATCAGTAAGTCGTTGAACAAAAATTTACATCTATCAACGTTCAATGGGCTGAAATCCTTTAACTGCATTAGTCTGTTACAGAAATCGGGATTGATTATCATCAGAAAACTGAGAGGATGAATATCGATTAATAGAACATAATTTTTTATGCTATAGATGGAAATGTTGCAATATAGAAGTTTAAACATTACATCATTCTGAAGTCACATTAATGACCTTTTCTTTTGATTACCTAATTGATGCAAACCTCTGTAGAGAGAGAGGAGCAACTGCATTTTAAATCAATGAAGAAAAATTTCTAAAATGCTAATAAGGTTTTAGATTACTCCCCAAATCATTGAAAATAAATTCGTCCTTCACCTTAAAAATAAATCATTTACATTCTGATGTCTTCCAACAATATGTAAAACAAACTTTAGAAACAAATTTGGTAAGAAAAAATACGAAATAACTTTACTAAATAACTTTAAAGACAACTTAAAATCAATAATAAGAGCTAACATGATTAATGAGTTTAAAATGAAATACTCTTACATTACCAAAATTTTTGCAATCTATTGAATTCAAATTAAATGCTAATTTCTAAACTTTTATACTTAAAAAATCAACAACAGAATTTACTATCTTTTGTTTTCATCATTATCTAAAGACCCAAATTAAAGAATTTAATTAAAGATTCAAATTCCTTAAAATAATTAAAATGAAAAGAAAATGCTATCATTTTAGATTCTTTTCCTTTAAATAGTCATTGTAATGTTCAAAAAATTAAACGATCAACAGAAACGTGCATAAAAATATAAAAAAAAATTAAAGAAAAACTGTTTCGTTAAAAACACAGTGACTGCATTTTAATGGGAAATGTAAAACATATTTAGCCCTCATCAGCATCCGATTCACGTTTTCATAAAACAAATTTCCCAAGTTTCTCTTTAAAAAAAACTATAATTTTTGTGGTAAACATTTGATGTGCAGATAAATAAGTATTTAAACCAACAAAATTATTTCATTGTTTCCAAATTACTGGTTCGCTGCAGGCAGCGTCGACGTTTTACGCCAGAATATTCATTCCAGAAATTTTCATTCTGTTCACGTTCCGAGCTCCAATACATATTAAGCATGCTTGATTCCACAGACCCAGACAATTTGCCTGTACAAAGAGAAGTAAAATTTCTTCTCGCTTAGAGGCAAAGTGATTCACTGTTGCTCACGCATTGGGATCAACTTGTGATTTTGGGCTGTACGCACGGATAATTTACAATTTATCTGAACCGTTAAAAAGACAAGATTTTATTCAAAGTGTTTTTTGGTAATATGGTCATTTTTGCAAATTTTCATCACAGGATAAAATATTTAGAAAATTTCTAAGTTGCGCATAGGTGTTTCTTTAGTAAAAATCTGCGTCTAGCTGGTCGAAAATTGGTGCTCTACTAAAATTTTAAATACTTACTGCTTTACTCAAACTTTATAAAGTTTGTCCTAATTCCCTTAATATTAGTTACGTTTGTTGTTGTTGTTGTTCTTGCTGATGCCCCTTGACCGATAGCAACATCAAAACAAGGCCATAATAGGCTATTAGGCGTTCAAAGGGTGTTTAATTGGGCGTTTAAAGTTGCGTTTAAAAGAAATCAATCACTTTTGTTACTTTTAAGTATAATAAATGTCAATTGAATTACGTTACACGTAAGTAGGTTTTGTTCCGTTTAGTCAAGTGATGTGCACGTGATTAAGGCAAATTACTTCACTATTGAGAATAAAGGCTGTCAGGATTCTGAACTCGTTTTGACATTACAGCAGTAAAGAGAAAAAAATTAACTATACCATAAAATTTAAATCAACGTGTCAGTCAACCTCCAAAAGGTTATAAAAGTTAGGGAAGAAGACTACTGAATCTTGTTCTTCTAAGTAGTATCATGTGAAAAACGTTGGTTTCATGTGGTGTTAATATTACAAAGGACGGTACTTATGTTCCTATTCTTTTAATTTGAAGTATTTTATCTTACTGTCTTAGCAATATTAGAAATTTACATAGATTTTACAATTCAATTAGTCAGATATTCCCCTCCTCTCCATTCGTTTTAAAAGACAATGATACAATGTACTTGCAAACCCACACATTTCATTACTTTTTTAGTTTCATTTATTCGACATGGCTGAAATTTATCCCTCCATGAATTTTCGCCAGTGTGTCTGATTAACTTTGCGTCGTATTTCTTTTGACCGATCTGGCGCCTCTGTAACAAAAATCAGAAAGGAACGACGATCAAATCTGGGTATTTTAACTCCACTGCAAATCTTCTATTCAGTGAAAAATCCTAAAAATGTTAAAAATTCATTTTTTAAGCTCCATTCTTTATAACACCAGTTCTGATAAATCTAATGCATCTATAAAACATATTAAAATTTTCCTGCCCACCTATATATCAAACTTTACTTTGATGCTAACATAAAGGCAAACACTACGTTTATCCGAATATATTTTAGAGGATCTTTCAGGGCAAAAGAGATGTATAGAGACCCTTAAAATAATCCTCAGTCCTTTCGCATATTTTGAGATGAGCGATTACATACCAGAGTAAACATATAAATTTTATCTATTTTATGGATTTATACCCTAAAAATAAGTAGGAGGCAGATCAAACATTTTTAATCCTCATATTACAAATTTTATTATGTATATCGCTTTTTTTAACTTCTCTTTTAGGTTATAGAATCATCTTCGATTGTGTGATTTAGAACTTATGGTATAAAATACTAGATTATGAAATACAAATTTAATATATGTCTGAAACAATTTCATAGCATCTCTGGCAATATAACTCAGAAAAAGATGGAATTTTGTTAAGGGGTAATTCAGTAACACACATATACTCTCCTACGAGCTCCCTTATACTTTGAGTGAAACATCTACGCTTTTGGTAATTGCTAGTAAGGCTTACCCTTACAAACTCCACTCACGCAAATCTAAATTCTTGGCTGGATTTCCTTTTGGCATCTACCGATTCCACCATCGTACGCCCTCCAAAATCGCCCCACGGAAACTCAAGACCAGATGTCTGAGGCAGAGCGTTTTCACACGAGCTGTCTTCGGGTAACGAAATATCCCGAACCCCCGAGTTTTGTGTTTGATAACAAAGCGTTCCGGAAAATGTTATTACGAAGTACTGGAGACTATCATCGCGTGGAATTAATATTCGCCGGAAGGATATGATTTCGCATCACAGGAGAATTTCAATTTCTCTAAAGAGTTCCTTTAAGCGAGGCTGAATTTCGTACCCATGATGAATTTAATAAAGTCTGCTCCACATCATTCTTATAAAGGTTACGGCTTTTTCTATCTCGGATGGCCTCATTTAATTAGATTAATTAGTTATAAACGTATTTAAAGTGAAGCATACTAAAATTAAAATGATGTACCACCGCACATCACCTACTGAATGATGCATTCAGTCAAAAACAATTTTCTATCCTCCTTTTGTAATCATTACTAGTGTGTAAATATCCCGTTTCGAAAAAAATATCAAGTACATATATGGACACTCGTAAAATTTTCTCCTTCATATTACAAATTCTAATACATGATGAAAAGTATTGGTATGATTGCTATTTTTGTACAACCGACAAATTTTCCTACCCGGATAGTCAAATACTAACCAGCCAGATGGGCTCAAATTGCTCGATTAAGCTATGAAACTCTCAGCACAATCAGAAAGGAACGAGGTACTTCTCAGCAGGTGCTTCAGAGAGGACGCTGTATGTGTTTACAATTCTTCATATAGCGAATGGGGAATTTTAATTTATTTATGAAGTAAATTTATTCTTAATTTGCGAACTAAATTTGGTTTACTCAAATATATAATATTCTAACACACACTTCCAAGGTTTCGTGACAAGAACAAAAATCAAGTCTAAAGTTAAAGATTGGTTGGTCAGTTAGTGTTACTGTCCACTCTTGAATCACAGCGGGTACTATCTAGACCGACTATAAATTAAGGACTCAAGAACTTCCAACCAAAGCAAGAAATAGCTAATTGCAATATATATATATATATATATATATATATATATATATTCTATTGGCTGGGAGAACTGAGCCTAGGCTCTTCTCCGGGGGGAGCCAGAAGCGTGAGACCACTTCGCCACGTGCGTTGCCCCGGGTGCATCACAGGGGGTGGGTCCACACTGCATCCGTTTGATGGTCCGCGAATTTTGAACCGAGTCAAGTGGAGAGACCAGACCACCTGACCCAGCACCCCCCAGAGGTAAATTTGAGAACTTGGAGGACATTGCAGCCCCACCCTGCTTTACGTGCCCCAGCCACAATTAGTGAACACGGTGGTGGAATTTGTCAGCGACCGGCCTCGAACCCGCAACCCTCAGATCACTGGCTTGACGCCTTTGCCAACAGGGCCACCACGCCCTAATTGTAATCTATATAAAAGTCACTACTCGTTAAATAGGAGTGCATACTGCAAATGTTTAAACCCCATTGACTCTCATTTTAAAATTTCTCATCCCACCTTTGCTATCTTCTATAGTCTCTCCCGGTTCTTTTAATTTGCAGCCCGCGTTCTATCATCATTGATCATCCCAATGTTTGCATGCGCTAGCATTTTTTTCTTACCCCACACAAGCATGAAAGCGGTACATAAGGAATCGGGGCAGATTATTCAAATATTTGGCACGGGAAAAGAGATGAATAAAATATAGTGTTAACAGTCAAATCATAGCCCAATAACACAAAGATTGATGAGAAAATCAATTTGTTTTCTGAACATGCTAAGCATATAATTTAAGGACTCTGAAGTCTTCCTCTATGAGGGATTTACTTTCAAAGAAACATTTTCCCGGCTGTATTTCTATATTTTTGAGTTACTTGAGCATAAGACATCACATCTCCAGAGACTTCCAGAGTACTCATCAATACTGCAATATATAGGTCCGACAAAGCTGAACTACTGGTGTTTTTTTCCAGCTGAATTTCAAATACGATTAGCTACATCTCCGGAAAATTAGAGGAAGAAAGTAAAATTACTTCTGCCAAAATCACATATATTAAACTCTAAAGCTCCGACAAAAGTACTTCCTAAGATTAAAAATTCAGAATTGATATAAAACTTATGAGGCATTCACATAGCGTCGGATCATATATGCTTAATAAATATGCATCTATCTTTTATTCTCACAGAATTAAGAGAGAGAATATTTAGTGTAAGTATAATGGTGTCTAATAAAGGGTGAAAAGGGTCCAAATGTTTTCAAATATGCCTGAAATCCATGCCTTAAGTATAGTTCTCCCAACTAAAAAAGAGCAGTTTGGCACATCGCCAATTCGGACTGAATACACACATAGAGGAGAAATAAAATCATGAGAATTTCGATTTTGCTATTTATAGGATGTCTAATCATGCTCAACGTATCTTGCCCCCCCCCCCTATTTTTATAGAATCATACATTACTGCATAAAAACCAGATGTGTTTTCCCTAAACGTAAATTTTTGTTAATTCTATACTTTAATCTTCACTCAGTAATGTAACTTGGAAATTCGATCTTTCAGACATCACAATTGTATTAATCAAATAATCCTCTCGCGCATCTATCTAAAGGTCTTATCTGGCTACTTCTATATCTGATTAATCTTTGGTCAGCACTTTATAGTTCAATGTATCATAAAAACATTTCCTCCATGCAGTTTCAATATTTGATCACTATGCACAATTCACTCAAAGCATGGTAGGTTCACAGAAGTTCAACTTTGGTCTATCAAAAGGAACGATGCTTGTAATAGCCCAGAAACATCTTTATTTTCCTGGAGAGACGACTTACTCCAGTGTCGCCCTCACATTCCGTGCTGGTAAACCCAAATTTCTAGCTAAATTTCCTTGCGGCAGAGACCGATTCCGCCATCGTACGTGTTCCGAATGCGCCCGATGAAAACTCGTGGCCAGATGTCTGGAGCAGCGCCTCTTCCCACGAGTTGTCTTCGGGAGCCGAATTTTCCCGAACTCCCAAGTTTGGTGTTTGATAACAGAGAGCTCCAAGAAAATGCTATTACAGAACATAAGATGGCTATCGTTGTGCTCAATTGGATTTGCCCGAAGGATACGATTTTGCGTCGAATGAGAAATTCAGTTTCTGATGGAAGGTTTTAAAGAGACTCGAATATTTGTAATGAATTTTGAGGCAGAACAGGAGAGCCAGTAATGCTACTTAATAAATTGAGAAGTGTGTTGATTTAGCTTGATTTCGGAGGGTTTAAAAGTTTATAAAATTCAACGAAACCAAAAATCTTCATATCATACCATTTTATTCATCTAATATTATGAAATAGGCTCACTGTAGATTATAAAAGTAGATGCACTTTTTTAAAGAGTTCAGTTAGCTAAGTAAAATAAATATTTATGCAGTGCATATTAGATTGATTGATGAGAGCGCTACGGTCATTTTTTTGCTACGTAAGGGCTAATTAGATGGCATCTACTGCTTAAAGCCGATTCAGAACGGCTACAAACATCCATACCAATAGTGGGACTCAAACCCACCAGACTCCAAACCAAATGCCAGAGTGACTCCTGGTACCAAATGCCAACGCCCTAGCTATTCAGCCATCGTCCGGTGCAGTGCAGCTTAGAATGGAATTATATTCAAACCAAAGGTTATAGAAACAATAGAGTCCCCCCCAAAAGCTCTCTATATCCGAGAGAAAAGATAAATTAAAGCATCTCTCTCATTCACTCACAAGTGATGGTAGCATGCTTACTCATACAAACAACAAGAAATATAGGGCACGGTGGCCCAGTGGGCAAGAGCAGCGGGCCAGTGATCCGAACGTCACTGGTTCGATGCTCCTGACAAATCCACCGCCGTGTACACTAATGGCGGCTGGTGCTTGATGGTGCACGAAAAATCTGTCGTGGCTGCAATGTCCTCCAAGTGCTGAAATTTACCTCTGGAGGTGCGGGGTCCGTCACTTGACTCGGTTCAAAATTACGGTACCAGTCCTTTAGCCAAGTCGGACTCCGATCCTTGTGGTGCTACTTGAAACCGGAGCCGCATCACTCTGCCTTAGGGTTTGGTTTGGAGCGCTACGGTCAATTTTTCTACACGAGGGCTAATTATACCAGTACCTACTGCTTAAAGCCGATTCCGAACGGCTACAAACGTCCATGCCAAGAGTTGTATTCGAACCCACAGACTCTGGTACCAAAAGCCAGCGCCCTAGCCATTCGGCCATCGTCCGGCCAACAGCCTTAGGGACTTGAACTGATATATAATATCGGCCAAGGGGCTTCAGAAACAACAACATAAGAAATATATCTGAACATATGAAATACCAAAACGATCATAACGTTTTCAAAGCGCATTGCTGTACATTTAAAAATATCAACATAATACATTAATGATTACAATTTGTATAATGGATTAATGATCCCATATCGGAAATTTCTTGAGATTTAAATGTATTCTTATATTGAATATAGAAACTCTGTTGTAAAGGGAAGTATTTAGTATGAATTTTGTTCGGAAACAGTTATTGTAACTAAGCACATCGAGCAATAAGACTCTCTTTAAAGTGTAAGCATTCAGGAAAGCACAGGTTCTCAAGCAGTCAGAGTAAGCAATGCTGATATACCAAAAGGATTTCACCCTTTTTAAATGGGTTGTAATACATTAAAATCAAGTAAGGATTTCAGTTTAAGTAATTCTAAATAATTCACTTAGAACTTCTGAATTTTAAAGTGCGGAGTGTAGTATAACTTTTACTTACCATGAGTTTCTTTAGCTATAAATATAGGGAAATAAAACACTCTTGGAAGAATGGAAGAATTCAGTATAACTCTCTTTTGAAAGCAGTCATACTGAGTGAGACATAAAATATTTCAGATATCTAAAGGATTTCACAGTTTTCAAACTAACTTCTAGACCTTTAAATAAGTATAATGATTACTGTTTAACTGATAAGTAAATGGTCGCAATAGGGAATATTTACGAAAACTTTAAGATGTTCTAAAATTGAATAACGAAAGACTCGGCTAAAGTGTGATCATCTAGCATAAGTTTTCTCTAAGGCCAACTACGCACAATCATACAGAACTTACAATGAGACTCTCTGTGTCTATTGTTTTCTAAGCGTGATAAGAAACTTAGTATAAGCGGTTAAGCTCCTTAACACTGGACATTTTTAACTGCATAAATACTATGGATACTTATGGATTAATTATACCTCCTGAATCGGGTGCTGATATTTCCTCATTCGTAGAGCCACCTTCAATGTGAGATACTAAATTTGGTTGAAAAAAGATGTGTCTAAGTTTGATTAAAAAGAGAAATTGTGAGATCTTAAAGCTTCTGTGTACTATCCCTATTGAATTAGCTCACCTCAATGTTAGCCTGTGTAGAAAATTCGTCTACTATTTACAGATACATAAATGCTGATAATAAAAAAATGGTATTTTCAGAAAACGTGAGCTTTTCGGCACCTTGCACCAGGATTCGTTGTATAAATTTCATCCACCAAAGGAATTTATTCACGTTTAAAACACACTATACTAGATTTTTCTCCGAATAACTTCAATTCGAAAATACTATTTGAATGAATTTTTTAAACGAAAATAGTCCCAAGGTGTAAATTTTCTTTCTCTGTTATGGAGTGTAATTTTTTATTTATATCTTTCAATCCAAGTCGGAAATTCTTGGAAAAATTTTCTCCGTAGATTAATAATTTTCGCCCACCAAAGGAATTTAGGAGCATTTAAAACACACTATACCAGATATTTCCCAGAATAATTTAAATTTTAAAACATTATTTGCATTTCTTGTAAAAAACGAAAAATACCCCAAGGTGTAAATTTTTTTTCTCTATTACGGAGTACAATTTTTAAAAAATCTAAATCCAAGTCGCCAATCCTTGGGCAAATTTTTTCTGTAGGTTTACATTGAGGTGAGCGAATCCAATAGGGTTAGTACACAGCAGCCATAAAGCAAACTCACAAAATCAGCTTGAAATTTAAACATGATGGATATATAAATATAAATGTTACGATTACCAAGTTTTTTTTAGTATTTAATGAACTTCATTCATTTTTCATCAGAAAAAAATTAAATTCAGTTTATTCGTTACACTTTATATAAACTTCATTAATTCTGAAGACGTTTTATATTACGCAGGGGAATATATCCGTCGATTCGCAGAAAGCGCATTAGTTTAGTTCACGTCTCCACTTTTACCCCATCCACTTCTCTAATTTACAGACATCATTAGGTTAACTAATCATTGCGTTTCCCGGTGTAAACATCAATTTTGGAAGTTCAATTCCCTGTAACCTTAACTAAATGTCGGCATACGGAAAGTAAATGACAGGCACTTTGAATGATCGGTTCTGGCTATAATCTATTTTCCGTAGAGAGCATCAGATCAATAATTTTCGCTTATAGTTGAGGTACATGCTCGCCTCAGTTCCGCCCTTCTTATTTAGCATGGCGTGATAATGTTTTAATGGACGCTTTTCTGTCGCCAAAAAAGTTTGATGAATGTTGAGAGGAAGAAAAAAAGTATGATGGAATAATTGCGACACTCGTGCAGGGCAAGGCTGGCTCAAAATGTAAAATATAAAACTTTTCTTCTAAATATTCAAATATAAGGTTTTCTACTAAATATTCGGATAAGATTCTCAGAAATATTAGATATAAGATGATGTTGCACATAGGTATTTATAGTATGAATCAAAATGAAACAGCAATAAAGAGAAATTTTTAATATTAGACACTGCATATTTCATTTAAACCTTATGCACTATAGCAGGGGTCTCTAAACTTTTTAGCCTAAGGGCCACGCTGACTCCTCCACTAAATCCTAAGGGCCAAGACCTAGCTAGCTAGCTCATCATAACAACATATGTTGCTTCAGGAGCTTCAGGAAGAGTACTGGTAACTACAGTACATGGGTCGGGCCCTCCACTGTAGAACATATGTTGCAAATTTAAATTATATATATATATTTGTTTTTGGCGTACTGGTAGTGCCACCTGGCTCCATAGCAGTGTGCGCGAAGCAGTGTAATTAGTTGGTACTCTTGAAAGAATGAAAACCTGACACTTGAATTCTTGGTTGTAACATATTTCTTGAATTTCTTCAACATACTATATCATATAATCATATCAACTACATCGTACCATCATAACAACATAATGTCTTCCACTCACACAGTTTGATCAGTAGTTGTTATGAATTAATTATAAATAACTTTGA